>OZ010747.1:91804663-92412163 GCA_963932245.1 Tachinus rufipes | reverse complement strand
TAAAAGATTGTTACAACTGCACCAGTCTGAAAATTCCATTAATACACTTTTAACTAGGTGGTTTACTTTTTCAACCAAATCCGCTGATACTAAAATAGATGTATCATCTGCATAGAGAAAACATTGTCCGCTTTTAATAAAATGTGGTAAATCATTTATAAACATTAAAAATATTAATGGTCCGGTGACACTACCTTGAGGCACCCCCATATTCACGTGATACTGGTCTGAAGTAACGTCATTGACTCGAACACAAAGTTTTCGATTTTCTAAGTAATTTTTTAGAACCTCTAGCATATTTCCTCGTGTTCCTAATCTGGACATTTTATACGCGACAAACTGTAAATTCAGACTATCAAATGCACTTGTTAAGTCAAAAAATATACCTACAACAATTTTCTTTGCATTTAAGTTGTCCATTATATGTTGAACAAAGTCAATTGTTGCTGTTTCGGTGGATTTGTTCTGCCTAAACCCATACTGTTCTTTTGCAAACAGTTTATGTTTTTCCATAAAATCAACCAAACGCTGATTTAAGGCGGTTTCTATTATTTTGGAAATGACACTTAGAAGCGCAATTGGACGGTAATTGTTCATGTTTTGTTTATCACCTTTTTTATAAATGGGTAACTTTGCTTTGTTTGAGTATATCGGGAAATTGGCCTAATAATACTGTTTTATTAATAATGAAGCATAAATCACTCGACAATATGTCTACCGCAAATTTAACAAGTTTTATATATTGTCGAGTCCACTTGTTTTCACTTTTTTTTTTTGAGTCATTTTCCGGTAAGATATCCAAAAGTTAGAAATTTTATTTTTATTTGCATGTTAAATAGAAATATTTATCAGCTAAGACATTGCGGATCAAGTTCTTAAATAAGATTTTGTTAGCCAAGAAACTTAACCAACCAGTTTAGCTGTATTTGACATTTTCCGTTTTTGAACAAATCTATTCGGATATTTAGAAGTTTAAAATTTTATTATTATTGTTTATTTAAATATTTCTTAGCTTAAATATTGACTATACAACTATAAATTAAATTATTAGCCAAATTATTTAGATCTCTCATAAATAAGCGCAATAATTTTTTTTTTATTGATTTCCAGAAATTTAAAAGTTTATTTTTATTACCAATTATTATTCATGTAAAAATATTTAACGCCGTTTTAATATTATATTTATAATTTAATAACACCCATTTATATCTAAATCTTTTATTGACATTGCAGTTGTATTAAATTTATTACTTATTTAATTATTGTTAATTAATACAATTAAGTTAAATAACAGAGCAATTTGTTTAAATAAATAAAGTTATTGATCTAAAACAAATATAAAAGCGCCGCTAAATTCCAATGCTGGTACGCATGTTGATGATTTAGCTGGGCGATGCTTGGTTGAGAGCGCGGATTCACAAATACGCTTCTTAAACGAATCCGTACTCCGTGCTCCAAGCTAGATGTAAGTAAACTCGGTTAGATTAAGTTTACTCAAAACCGACCGTATTAAATTAGCTGCAACTTACACAGTTTGTAACAATGTTATTATACTGCATTGTTGCAAAATTGTATAAAAAATAATACAAAAGTTATGACATCATTTCAATTATTCATCACTCCAAGCGTGATATAAGTTAGATTAAGATTTAATCAAATTAGCTAAATTGTATAAACATTTTATGAATAATACAAAAGTAAAAAAAAAAAATTAGAAAGCAAACAAAGATAAAAATATTATAGCAAGACAAGATCATAATAAGGGACAATAAAAACAGTTTAAAGGCGTCAACAATTAAAAAAATATTAGTTGATTTAAAACAAACTGCAAAAAAAATTAGCACTAAACTGCCCTAAATCCAAAAGTAGATGAACGAGGACTGAGAAAAAAGACGAAGAAGTGTAATATTTAAAATACTAATTATGCCTCAATATTAACTATTGTATTAAATAATTATAAATAACAATAAAAAGTCAAGGTTACAAATAATGTCTCTATATTGATAAACTTTAAAAATTAAACAAGTTAATTTTTCATAATTGTACCTTATACAAATATAATTTCTATAACGTCATTCAATGACTTTGTTTTGATAAAGTTTTCAAAAATCCAATTTAATTAATAATAATAATTGCTGATAATTTTGATAAAAATAATTTAGTACTGCAAATAATTATTTTTAATTAAAATGAACTAGTTCTATGATAATTTAAAAAAATGCACATATATATATGCATCTACTTTCCGTTAGCTTATAGTAGTAGTTTTGCAAATGCTTGCCTAAGTTATAAATTTTTTAAATAAACAAAATTTGTTTACTGTAATATATAAAAAAATAATTTAAAAAAACAGTGAATACGCAACATACGGGGTAAGCATAATGTTAAAAAATATAAATCATGCTTTACTTTATTTAAAAAGTAAAGTTCTCCGTGCTTTTTTCAGTCATAAACTATTCATTCGTTTTTAACTTGTCTACTTAATATTTAAAATCAAGAATAGTATAACTTTATTTAATAAATTTGCTTTATTTTTTATGGTTATATAATAATATAATATAGAAACTATAATTAATACATAATTAAATCTGTTTGCAGATGATACAATAATTTATTTTGATGATAATATTGACAATATAATTTATAATTACTTAATTAATAATAATTTATATAATTTAACAAATTAATTGCATTACGGCAAAATAATAAAAAAAACAAAATATCCAAATTAAATAAAAGTAATTTAAAAAAATAATACTCAACACAAGAAATAATTATACTCAAGACTGTTGAGTTATTTAAAAAACTTGGCAAATATCTAATGATATTTGAATTTTAAGCAACAATATACCTATTTTAATCAATGAAGATTGTATATGGGAAACTTAACAGTGTATTCATTAAATTTTTAAATGTTTTCTAAGAAAAATATTCTTACTTTTAGCTAATTTATAAATACCATCATGGATTCAACAACAACGTTTCGACTTTTTGATGATACTTTCATGACTCCACTTCAAAAAATATATGCAATTCTATTAATAATACTATTACCAGCATTAATTGCAAAATATATTCAATGGAAACAAAGTAGAAAACATATGTATAAACTGGCCGCCACTGTTCCACATCCACCCGTTTCAAAACTACCTTTAATTGGTCACGCACATCATTTTATTGGAGGAACTACTAGCAAGTTTAAAAAAATAATGTCTCATAATGATTTTATGATAAATATATTTTAGATGTATTTAAAAGTTTTTCAAAGATGTTTCAAAGCAAAACTCCAACTACAATATGGTTAGGACCTAAATTATTGTATTTAATTTCAAATCCAAGAGATTTGGAAATAATTCTAAATAGCCAAGATTGCTTGGGAAAAAATGATTTTTATCGATTTCTAGACAAGTTTGTTAAAAATTGTGTTTTTACTGCACCAGGTAATTACTTACTTTTTATGTTAGTTTTCAAGTTATATAAATAAACTTATTTTGATTTTAGTTCCTATATGGAAAAAGACTAGAAAAATGATGAATCCTGGTTTCAATAAAATTGTATTAAATAAACATGTTGATATATATACAGAGCAAGCTGAAATTTTTGCTAATTTATTGGAAATACACGATTCATACTTTAATATTGGAAAAATGTGTATAAATTTTACTATGGACTGTTTAGGTGGTAAGTATTTATATAATAAATCTAATAAATAAAACCGTTTTTGTAAGTTTGGAATTTGGTTTGGAATTTGCTTTGCTAACTCATCTAACCTAAAGATGAATTAATAAAAACTACAAACCAAATTCGTACTGAAAAGCAAATAATAAAAAATATCTTTTAGTTTTTTTTTATTGCACAAGTAGTTTTTAAGTATACAATTTTTTTAAACTTATTTTTTGCAAAAAAAGCAAAAAATTAGAGTTTTAAAAATAAACCTTAGTGAAATATATTGTCAAAGGTTTTCTTACGTTATTACTGTTTCTACCAACAGCTTTTCTTAATAAAAATTACTTCTATCTCTACTTAAAAAACATTACTTTGTATTTCAAATAATTTATAAAAAATCCGGGGCATGCTAACTAACGCTTCTTTAAACCTAATAAAAGCTGTGTCTGCTTTTTGTCTACACAATATTGTTGTTTTTTTTTTTCATTTTTTTGCAATATTGAAGCCATTAATGTTAAATATTTTTTATAAATTTTTTGTACTAAGAACAAAATTCAATAAATTTTTTGATTTTTATGCTGGTGGTTAGTATTGGATACACTCATATAACTTTGATTAAGAGTCAGTATGTAAACTTTTCTTATCTACTACAAAACCTAAATATTTTACAAAATTCACATTTTTTATTATCTTATCTTACAATTTAAATTTGCTTTATCCAAAAAGATATTTTACAGAGTTTATCCCTATGTTTTTCAAATGTGCTATTTATAACAATAATGTTGCCTAAGTTGATAAAACTCTCCGGTTGTTTGTACAAGAAATTCTTCTCGGCGATGGTTTGCGAGATTATCTGTCTAAGTATTTTACGGCCAAAGTTTAGATGTAACGGCGCAAAGTGTGACTTTAGAAGACCTTTAAACAATTAAAATAAGTGCTTGCAGCGGTTTTCCATACTAAAAACCCGTAAGTGAGCATGTTTTTGATAGATGTGTAGATCCGGGTTTTGACATTCTGACTTTATTGAGAATAGACTGCACATGCAATTTGTACGTGAGTCCTCTGTCAAAAATAATCCTCAGATACTTGGTGGTGTCGAACCACAGTATGAAAATTAAGAAAAACATTCCTATTATGAGAAATTTGACGCCGTGTGAAGAAAACGGCTTTGCTTTTTTTCGAATTAATTTTGCAATTTTTCTAGGTCGTCAGTTTCTTTTTGTAACCTTAAAGTAACTATTTCAAAAAATCTTAAATAGTAAAAAAGTGGTGTATTGTCAGCATATTGTGTAAATTTCTCGCAAACATTAAGTTTAGTTTGTGGGCAAATAGCTTTTTCTACTGTGACCCACCCACCCGCCCAAGTGTAACTCATTAAAAGATTTGTTTCTCCAACCTCTTGTGTACTTTCATTTAAATATTAAAAGAATTGTTTAACAATAAATTTATTAATAACTAACGCTAGGGTGGGTAGGCGAGAACTAACTTTAATTTATAATTTTTATTGTAATCTACCCGCTCAAGTGTTAGTCATTAAAGAATTTTTTGTTTCTCTCACCTCTTGTGTGCTTGCATTTACATATTAAAAAATTGTTTAACAATTAATCTTTTGATAACTAACGCTGGGGTAAGCAAGCGGGAACTAATTTGTGAGCGAGAAGCTTTTTCTACTGACTTACCTACCCGCCCAAGTGTTACTCATTAAAAGATTTTTTTTTGTGTGCTTTTATTTAGATAGCAAAGATATGTTCAACAATAAATTTCTTTATAACTAAAGATGGGGTGGGTAGACGGGAACTAAGTTTAATTTGTGGGTAATTAGTTTTTTCTACTGTAACCTATTCACCCGCCTAGGTGTTACTCATCAAAAGATCTTTTGTTTTTCTTGCCACTTAGTTGCTTGCATTTAGATAATAAAGAATTGTTTAATATCAAATCTCTTAATAACTAACGCTGGGGTGGGTAAGCGGGAACTAAGTTTAATTTGTAGGCAAATAGCTTTTTATACTGTGACCCATTTATCCTTGACTTTTTGCTTAAATTTGTGCTATTAGTATTTAGTAATTTTAGCCATTGAGTCTACAAACTCTCATTGTATATTCTAGAACTCCTAATCTTTTTCTTGTTTTTTTAGTTATTTAATCTTTTGCTCAAATTTGTGTTTTTGATGTTTAGTAATTTTATGTGTTTTGATCTTAGTATTTGGTGACGTTAAATTTTGTTTAGAATTTTTAAAATCTAGTTGGATCATTTAAAAATTTTAATAATATTTGTTGGCTTTTCTGCAGTAATTTGGGTTTGCTCAAATTTGTCATTTAGTAGCTTTAAACTTGTTTTAAAGTCTCTAGAATCTGTTTGGATATTCAAAAGCTTCTAATCTTTTCCTTGTCCTTAAAAAGTTATTTGACTCTATACCTGATTTAGAGTCTTATCCTAGTTTTTTAGTTGTACTTTAAACATGTTTTTTGATGTACGTAGATTTGACAAAATTTTGTTTGTGTTCTTAGCGTTTAATGATTTTAAACTTGTTTTAAAGTCTCCAGATTTTAGTTAAAAAATCTAAAACATTTAATCTGCTTTCTATTCTTTTAAAATTATTTGGTTTTATGTTCAAATTTGTGTTTTCAACATTTAGTGACTGAACTTGTCTTCGAACTTCTGTAAGACAATTTTGATTTTCTTATCTTTTTTTTTGTTCTTCTGCAGTTATTTGATTTTTACTCAAATTTGTGTTTTTTGCTTTAGGTGACTTTAGACTTATTTTGAAATTCTCAGATTCTAGTTGCGCAACTTAGAACTACTAATATTTCTTTTTTTTTTCTTGTTTTGCTGTTATTTTATCATTTGTTCAAACTTGTGATTTTGGAGACAAAAGAGTTTATTAAATTTGTGTTTTGTGATTATTTGATAACGTTGAACTTGTATTGGAGTCTTTTAGACTTTAGTTAAAAAATTTAAAACTTTTTTTTTTGTTTATTTTGCAGTAATTTGAGTTTTGGCTCAAATTTATGTTTTTAGCATTTTAGACTTGTTTTAAAGTTTGGACTAATAAAAAATTGATTAACAATAAATCTTTTGATATTTAACACTTTGGTAGTTGTGCGGAAACTAAGTTTAATTTGTGAGCAGCTAGCCTTTTCTACTGCAACCCACCTACCCGCCCAAGTGTTACTCATTAAAAGATTTCTTGTTTCTACAACTTTTTGTGTGCTTGCATTTAGATATCAAAAAATTGTTTAACAATAAATCTCTTGATAACTAACTAATTTGTGGGCAAACAAATTTTTTTACTGTAACTCAGCCATCCGCCTAAGAATACATTTTTTGTTTCTCCCACCTTTTGTGTGCTTGCATTGGTATATTAAAGAATTGTTTACAATAAATTTCTTAATAACTAACGTTAGGTGAGTGGACAGAAATTAAGTGTAGTTTGTAAGCAAGTAGTTTCTTCTAGTGTGACCTACCCAACCGCTCAGTGTTACTCATCAAAAGATTTTTTGTTTCTTTTACTTTTTGTGTGCTGGCATTTAGGTTTTAAAGAATTGTTTAATAATTAACGTTTGGGTGGGAGGGCAAAACTTAAGTTGAATTTGTTGGCAAAAAGCGATTTCTACTGCAAACCATCTACCCGTTCAAGTGTTAGTCATACATTTTTTTGCTTTTTTCACTTTTTGTGTGCTTGAACTAAGTTTAATTTGAAAGCAAGTAGTTTCTTCTAGTGAGACCCACCAACCCGCCCAAGTGTTACTTATCAAAAGTTTTTTTGTTTCGCTCACTTCTTTTGTGCTTGCATTTAGATATTAAAAAATTATTTAACAATAAATCTCTTGGTAATTAACTAAGTTTATTATGTGGGCAAAAAGTTTTTTGTACTGTGACCCACCCACTCGCTCAAGTGTTACTTATCACATTATCTTTTGCTTTTTCACACCTTTTGTGTGCTTTCATTTAGATATTAAAAAATTGTTTAACAATAAATGTCTTGATAACTAACGTTAGAGTGAGTAGGTGGGTGGCAACTAAATTTATTTTAAAAGCAAGAAGTTTTATACTGTAATTCAAACCAAGTGTTAGTCCCGCCTACTTGCTTGTTTGCATTTAGATTTGAAAAAATTGTTTAACAATAAATCTTTTGATAACTAACGTTGAGGTAGGTGGGCAAGAACTAAGTTTAATTTGTGAGCAAATAGCTTTTTATACTGTAGAAAAGTTGTCTGTGTACAGTTTGTAAAAAAATCTTTAGTGCCAAACCTTGTCTAAGGCTTTTTGAAAGTCGAAAAAGACCACCCTAGTAATCTTTTTCTGTTTAAAACCTTTGGCTGTAAGGTCCGCCACGCGGTTAAGTTGATAAACAGACAAATGTCCCATATAAACTCATCCAGTCTATACTACTGGCTTGTTATCTTGCTCTAGAGTAGCTTATCCACCCACTTATTCATTTTTTGCGTTATTTATTATCTGAAGCAGATTAAACATTTTTTATGAGTTTTTGGATATGGTGTATTATACGTATATCCGATTGCTTTGGTGATTTCTAAAAGTTTTAAAACTTTTTTGGCGTAGAGGTATCCGTCTAGTCTAGTTTTGCACATTGCAGGTTGGTCAGAGAGGCGGCAATTAGATTTAGGTATACACTTGTAGCTAGGTTTAGATGTCAGGAAAAGTTTTGGCTTTAGATAGTCTTCGATTAAAGTTAGTTTAGGTGCAGATGCATTAAAAAAATTATAGTTATTTTTTTGTGGTGGGCTTTGAGTAGTTTTTAATTATGGTTAAGTTAAGTGCTAATGCCTAATAAACTTTACAGCTATTTTCCAATGGCAAATTTTGTTTAGTCTTTGATTAGGATTAAGTTAGATTAAGTGCAGATGTCTAGGAAGCTTTGTAACTGCTTGTTGATAGCGGGTTTTAAGTAGTCTTTTCTGTTAAGTTAGGTTTGGTTAGGTTAGCTTAGTAACTGCTTGTTGATAGCAAGTTTTATGTAGTTTTTAAGCAGAGTTAAGTTAAGTCTAAAAACCTAATAAATTTTTAATTTGTATTTTGGTAGTGGGATTTAAGTTCTTTTTGATCAGGGTTAAAACTATTGCTGAATAGAATTTTAATTTTCTGACATTTTTATCTTTGAAACATTTTATGATTGTGTACAAAAAATCAAATTATTGTTTCTCACAATTTGTGATTGGTTTTAAAAGTTTGCTAATGAGCAATTTGGAAAAGAAATGGAAATTTAATTTCTTTTGTCTATTTTTATGTTTAGAACATAATTTATGCTCATGTACAAAAAAATACAAAAAAAAAATTTATTAGATCATCTGACAAATTTATGATATTGAAATCTATAAAAATTGCTAGTAATAATCAGCAAGTTTTGATTAAAATTGCTCAACTAACTTCAATTTTATTACAAAATATGTAACAATTTTTTTTGCTATTTAGTCAAAAACAATAAATTTGCTCAGAAATTAAGTTAATTATAAGAAAAAAAAATTGACACAGAAACCATTATTATAACGTAAGATTAGCTTAAAATTGTACAAAAATACATAAAAATTGCACAAAAATACACATTTCTAGCATTAGTTTTGCTCGAAAATTAAAATTTTTACATAAAATTTGCACATAAACTCTTTTTATAACATAAAATATGCTTAGAAACCTTAAAATTGAACAAAAAAGACATTTATAACCAGCAAATTTTAAAGGAAACTAATTTTTAATATCAAATTCAATAAGAATTTAAGTTTATTATATAAAATTAACAAAATTTGCACAAAAAAGTCATGAATAAACCTAAAAATCTGAGTGTTGTTTCATTTTGTGTGATCTTGGAGTTTGTTCAAAACCACCTTTTCGATGACCTTGTTTAAACTGCTAAGAAAACTAATTGGCCGATAGCTTTAGAAAAACTTTTGATTCAAAATGCTTTGATAGCCTTGTTAGATATATTATCGGGGCCTAGAGCAATGCAAGTTTTAAATTGTTTAATATTTTTGCTAATACAAAAAAGTTGTACGTTTTCCAGCGGCGCATTGAAGTCAGTAGCCTCCAAGAAATCCTCTACCTTTTGTCGACTGTTTTGACGTGCTTTGTATTTCTGGTTTCTGAGCTATGGAGTTTGAAGCAAATGCTTTGGATTTTTCCAGGATAGAGTATTAAAGCCCATTATTGCTATGAATGACTAAAATGGGAACTCTGTCTGTTCTGTAAAGTCTTAAAATTTTTCTACATTAAATTGTCATTTTTGGTGGTTAATTTCAAGCTGATTTGACAACACAAATTTTTGTGCAACCTTATGGCCTTTCTTATTTTGCTGTAGAACAAATTCCAGATTTCACAAACCGTTGATGCTTGGTTGCATTTCTGCTACGGATCAAGTCCAAGTGGATTATCGACACGGACTTGATGGGATTTAGATAGCATTTTTCTGGCTTGGTGTATTTGGCGCGTAAAACGTTTGATACCTTTTTCAACCGTTTGTACTAGAGCAAGCTTACCAATGCTCTCCTCCAAAGATTGTAAGAAAAAAATTTAATTTGTGTTACAAATTTGTCTTTCTTGATGACGCTTATATTATACATAAAGTTGACTTTTTCAGTATTGCTACATCTTGAACGTTTCTTTGGTGACTCGCGCTGCTATATTAAGTAGATTTGTAAATACCAACAACTAATAATCCTTTCTGTTCAACCTAATCGATAACGCTTGATCTTTGGCTTAGGTTTTAAGCTATTTCACGCCCGGTGCTTAGAGTCTATTGTAGAGTAAGGATTATTGAGAATTGCATTAAAGTTTGCTGTTTTGATGTGATTTGTTGGTACAATCCAATCTTGAATGTGCCTAACAAATATTTTCTTAGAAATTGCAAAAGCAGAAGGTTTTCTATACTTATAGAAATTTGCCAATAAGCATTTTTAATGTCTAATATTGGCTACTCAAACACCTAAAATTGTTATTGGCAACTATACAGTTTGTTTCACATGTGTCTAATATTTCCATAAATGTTCTATTTGCACCGAAATGATAGGGTTATCATGAAAATACCGTACAAACTTACAGATAAGTAGGGACTCAAAATGAAGTCAAAAATCAGTTTCTTGTTGGATATGGTAGATTCAAATCTATTGGCAGTGACGACCGTTTTCCTGAGCTTTTGGCTTACAATTGGGACATTTAGTTTTAATGTAACCATCCAAACTACACCCAAAACATTTTATTTGTTTCAGTAAACAGTCTTGCTCTAAATTATTATGTTGCTTCATGCTACAATACTTATTGCAAGCAAAGACAAAGTATACTTTGTTTATTTTGCTTATTTATATGTGTTGTAAAAGTATGTAGACGTGAAGTTTGATAGTCAAAAAATGTCAAACGTATAGAATTTAACATAAATTCTAAAACCCAAATCTTATTTTTGTTTGTAGTAATAAACCTAAAAACATTATTGACCATACGTAGGATGATGAAGAAGTTTGGTTAAAAAAACAACACTTTTTTTTTTGCTATAGTCTGCTTAGCTGCATTATGATGAGTTAGTTTATTTGTACTTTGAAACATATATAGAAAAAATGTTTTAAGGCAAAGTTGGAAGCTTTCGGAAAAATGTTTTTGCAGCATCCGTAAATCAAGTAACAAGTTTTTAGTTCTCTAGAGCTTCAAGTTTGGCAAACTTAGCTGGTTAACTCTTATTTAATGATTATAATATTTATTTAAATATAATTATTTAACTACATAAAAAAAATTGTTTTCAGAAACATTAATAGGTGAAAAACTTCATTCACAAACTACAGATGCTAATTTTTCAAATATTCTGGAGACGTAAGTGTAACTTTTTTTTATTACTATGCAACAGAAACAACAAAAAATCAATTATAATTATTTTTAACAAATCTATTATGTAAAAAAATTATTTTGGAATATAATGTGCAAATAAATTTGTAGAAGTTTGGAAATTCTTATGAGAAGAATGTTTAACATTGCTTATTACAACGATCAATTGTTTAATATGCTTCCAGCTGGTAAAAAAATGCAACAAATTTATAAAGAAGTCCATGGCAACATGGAAAAAGTAAGTTTTTAAATAATTTATTAATTTGTAATAACTCATTTTCAATTATAGATTGTACAAAATAAACAAAATGAATATAAAACTAAACAGCAAAACAAATTATTGGAAGCAGAAATTGGTGGTATATATTTTTTTAATTAATTATGATACAAATTTTATAATTTTTTTTTTAGAAAACGATGAAAAAACTACAATTCTTGACTTATTAATAGAATTGCAACACAACGGTGCTGATATTAGCAATATGAGTCTTAAAAACAATTCTATAATACAATTAGTCGCGGTATATAAAAATTGAATAATATCATTAAAAACAAAATTTATTGATTGATAATTTATTTCAGGGAAGTGATACTAGTGCTACAACACTTGCTTTTGCTATCGTACTTTTAGGAATGTTCCCACAATATCAGGTAAATAAATAATACAATAATACTTACCAAACGTATATTAGCACCTAACAATTTAGTTTTAAACTAATTCAAAATGTTCAGAAGATTTATATTAAAATTAACTTGTCTACTCTATATAAATTTGCAGCAAAAGGTTTATGAAGAAGTAATTGATGTCATAGGTACTAGTAGAACTGTAGAGTACACGGATCTGCCCAAGTTAACTTATACAGGACAGTTTATAAAAGAAACAATGCGAATATTTCCTGCAGCACCACTTTTTGGAAGAACCACTGAAGAAGATATAAAATTAAGTTTGTTTTATAATATGATTTATGTTATGTTATTTCAATTAATTATGTGTTATTCAAGGTAATTGTGTTGTTCCCAAAGGGGTTGGGTTGTTATTAGGCATAATATATCTTCATCGCGACCCTGAAATTTATCCAGATCCATTAAAATTTGATCCGGAACGATTCAATGCTAAAGAAATAGCTAAGCGACATCCGTATTCGTTTTTACCATTTTCACAAGGACCTAGAAATTGTATAGGTTTGTAGTTTTTCTTATTAATAGTCTTTTTATTACTATAAGTTAATTTTTTTATTTTGTAGGGTTTCAACAGGGAATGATGATGATGAAAACGTTAGTGGCGACGTTAATTCAAAGATTTAGTTTTGAAACTACTTTTAAAAACATTGAAGATATTGAAATTAAGCAGTCGGTAGTTCTAAGATCTGTCAAAGGGTTTCCAGTTAAAGTTACAAAACGGGCAAACTAAATTATTAGATGTTGTGTACATTGTTTATTATATAAGATGGCAAAAAGGCAAAAAATCAAAACTAGTTGAGTAAAAACAAAACGATAAGCTTGTTTCTTTAAATAAATTTAATTATGTATTAAAACTAAATTTGTTAACAAAATTATTAAAAATTGAGCAAGTTTATTAAGACGTAAAAATTGCTGTACTCCAAGTTTTACGGTTGTGTCTTTCAAAAGTTTTATGTAGACTAGTGACCAAAATTATTATGATCATTTTAAGACTTTTTTATAATGAGCTATAACCATTAGGTGTTTTTATTTATGTTTTAATTAAAGTTGTAATGTAACCAAGTTATATCGGTATAATCATTCTAGCAACTTTAGAAAAAAGTAATTAATTTGAGATTTACATCATAATGCAACAACAAACTAAAGTCAAAAGTAAGAACCAAAACTAAGATAAATCCAAATTTGTAGTGTCTGTCCTAGATTAAACTGCAAACTTCTAGTTCTGTACCTAGAATGAGCGGCTAATTTACAACCTAAAAACAAAACTTGTCAACACGACGTTTTAATTGTCAAAGTTAAATTTTCAAACACAATTATCTCAGTTTGGTACAAATAGAAGCCAAAAAATTTTTACCAATGCGTCGGTCCGCCTCATAGATTCTGGAGGTAGCACAAATTTTACAAAACCAATAAACACAAACAACAAACAAAACTTTTAATAACCACCTACAACATATGTTCTGTAAAATGACTTTCTAAAATAAAGTAAGACATTCTGGGTTTATGCAAAAACACGAATTGTACTAAAATAAATGCACGTATAAGAGAAGGGGAAGACTTATCAACAAAGACCCCCTCCATCTTAAACCAACCGCCTTTTTCATCCCCTTAGAAGAGACGCCGGTAACAAATAGTGCTCGAGTTGAGACATCTAAAGGCATGGTGCCTTTGAGTGCCCGAACACACCCAAACAATAAAAAAGGCTATTCCGCAAAACATGTAAAAAAAAATGTCACACTTTCAACACTTTATGGGTAAAAGACAAAGAAGTCGAAGTCTGCTACCAAGCAACAGACTACCTCAAATTAAACAGCTACCTAACTAAACACCCAGACGTTACTTTCCGTAATTATGAAGGCAGCGTAAGCTATAATGCGACGGTGGTATTACCATCAGATACCGCTGTCGACAACAACTTGACTGTAAATTAAGGCAGTTCTGCAAAATGCAAAGTTACCATTACAAAGCTCACCCACAAGACAACTGTAGAGAACCCTTTCTCAAAGAACAACAACTGGAAGAAACAGCAGAGACTTATATGGAACATATACCACAAACCTCACTCTGTTTTTGTAATTTTTCGAGAGTCTCTCTTGCTAAATACAAATACAAGTAAGATCTTTTGCCGGATGAATTGGTTCTACAACTAATGTACTTTTTCCAAGCAGCCATAGACATTTGAAATGTCATGCGTTGGGAAGGTTATTACTGTAACCCAAATGTTATCGAGAACCAATCGATGCCGCAGTCTACTCACAGTTACAGGCTAGTATAAGTAACCTTAACCCTGCTAACTAAATTGACCTTACAGCCAAAGTAGACATACCAAACGTGACTATAGAAGAGAAACCGAATAAGACACACAAAGAAACTAGTCACACCTAAGAAGCACCGCCATTGGCAGGTTGCGCTTGAATTTCAACAAACCTTGGACACATCACTTGATCAAACATCGGCCTACCCCGTGCCGCAACCGTACCTTCAAACAACTCGCCGCTGCGTTGCAGTGTTTAGTGCTTTAAGTTTGCGTGCCGGTAAAAGCATTGGTTCCCGCATCAAATTTACTTTCTGCCGAAGACTTGCCACCAACGATCTAGCAATTACCTAGATTCAAATTGACACACCAACAACTTGCACTAAGGTTTATTTCTATTCCGACATTATTGCATACTCAGTCAAAGAGAATTATTTGCGTTTGTGGTGACATCGTTCTGTGTGAGCGTGTCTGTAGTAAAGGCACTCTGGGTGAGTATATACGTGAATGGCCTTTTGTGTGATGGTGTTTGTGAAAGAAACAATTAATGTCCTAAAAAACACGCTCTCCAACTTGAACCCTTTTGGAAGAGATGCCAATAACATTAAAAATACACTTTAAAAGTTATATAAAACTTCTACAAAAAGCTATGCAAATCTATAATAGCAAACTATCAAAATAATAGCATCCAAACAGTAATTAATGTCAACTCAGAAAAGATTCTAGAAATAAACATTTAAGAAATAATTTTTTTTTTTCTATATACAAAAACTACATTTTTAATATAATACATTATATATAGATAACCTTATCCAATAAGATATGCGGCCAAAATAAAACATTTTAACAGCTAAAAACCAAACAACCCCTATAGAAGATACAAAATGATAAAACTTTAAAGAAGAGTAAAAATACTGTCCCGCTCAAGAAATCATCCTCAACACCTAACAAAATGCACAAATGCTTTTATGTTCTTTATTTTCCTGCAAGCTTTGAATTGCATAGCATTGCTCGTAGACTATTGTGTTTTTTTTCAAGTTTGTTGTGAAAGATGTCATTATCCCTGTTTTTTTTTCTTTTGGGTCCTTATCTTTTTTCTTTTTTGTAACTTTTGAGAATTTGCCGGACTTACAATAATTGTTTTTGTAACTTCTTTGTGCTAACTTGCGTTCAAAGATGTTTTAGTGAGTGACCTCACAATACTTGTTTGCTTGCTGTTAGCTTGGTTGATTCAAGTCTAAGCTTGCTCAGCAAAGTGCCATCAATATTCGTAGTTTGTGTGTTTTGTTCATTTTCATTGTCAGTGTTGTTGTTGTATAAGTGTACTGTACCCCACCCAGAATCCCGCCTGTACAGCCGAAGAGAAATCTCCCTTTTGGCTATTTTGATTGTCTAAACTATTTTCCATTTTCTAATTTTAGGTTAATGGCAGCCGTAGTTTAATTTTCTGACTAACTGGCAGTGCGTAAAGTGTTAGTTTCTACTGTAAGAGAAAGATTTTGAAGCTGTTTTGGTTCCCTAATAGCATTGGGAAACAGAAAGTGAGTCAAGAAAGATTGAAGAATTGTCTAAGAGCGGATGACAATTTAAAGAAAAAGAAGGAAAGGAAAATGGTAGTTTTATCACCAAAGCAATGGTTACTGTGCAATGTTGTTGGTCTGCGTGTGCAATTCCCAATCCGCCACTCACTCACTACTAGACGAGATACTTTATTAAAAATGTTTAGCATCGTTTAGCAAGATCATTTGTTTTGCTCTCTATTCTGCTTCTTTTGGCTTTATAACATTTCCGACAAACTTGTGCTGTGTTCGACAACTCTTCTTTCCTCAGACCATTGTTTACATTTAAAAAAGTGTGTTCCAGGGAGTCTACTTGATCGCAATACGGGCATTTGTCATTTGCAATTTTGTCGATTCTTAGTGATAAATGCAAAAACTGCCGTGACCAGAGAGGAATTGAGTTAGGTAGTATTCTGTTTTTCTGTGTTTGCACTCGATCCATTTTTTTAAATCGTAAACCAACTTTCTGCTTTATTCTCCGTTGCTACTATCTTTCTACGCCTTGTTCCATTTTTGGATGGTGCAAAAATCTTCTTTGCAGTTGGTGTACAGATGAGCCCTTTCTTTGAAGTACAGATCAATGGCCAGCATGCAGACAATCCTTTATGAGAATTTTTCTTTGTGTGGCTATCAGCCTCATGCAGTGGTTTGTACAGTCAATATCACTATGCCATATAGGGACACCATAACTTACAATCGATCTCACTACCAAGTGGTAAACCGTCCTTCTTCGGCGAGCGAATCTTGATATATTTGGTAGTACTTTTGTCATGTTTAAAATTCTTTTCACAGCCTTTTTTGTAATGTTTTTGACGTGATATCCAAAGATACCCAGATAATCAAACTCAATACTCAAGTACTTAACTGTCCTTTGTAGATCATTGCCTCAGTTTTTTCAGGAGCAATTTTTGCTGGTTCATTTAACAATTTGCATTAGGGCCTTGTTAGTTCTCCTGACAAGACTCACGCAGTCATCAGGTGTGCTCAGTAGCGTTAAATCATCGGCATAGGCTATAGTAAAGCATCCACTTGGGAGGTGCAGGGTTAAAACAGAGTCATATAACACATTATACAAAGTGGGCCTACAACTGAGTCTTGGGGAACCCCTTGTGTCAGCTTTTTATCACCATCTTTTATAATGGTTTATGATGGTCCTCTTTTTGAGGAATTAATCTATTACTTTGCTAGATACAAAGAAATGCCTATCCGTCTTAGGTTTCTTTGTATGTAGTTTCATTTGGCTATATTTAATGCAGTTTTAACTTTAATAAATATTAAAGCCGTTAATTTGCTTTGTCTGTTTTCGATAATAGTTTTACCTCAAACGTTGACAGACTTTTCCGAAAGCCAATTTAAGCATTTGAAATGCCTTTTTTCTCATCCAGCTAATTTTCCAGCCTTGCTTTTATGAGTTTTTTATTGACTTTTTCTATTATACTTAATAGACTGATAGCCCTAAATTTACTTTTTTTTTGTACAAACATAAATCAAATTATACTAATAATTAAGTATTATTATGAAATCGTCAGTTTACATTTAAAACATTTTAAATTAAATATAAATTAAATAATAATTATAAAACATAATCATATTTGTCTTAACATTAAATAAATAGTTTTTGTGCATTAATTTATTATATCATTAAGTAAAAATTATTCTTTAATCACTAACATTTATGCTTTGATTATATACTTTAAATTAATATTATTATTTGCGTTATGATATTTATTATATGATTTTGTCTAACCATTAAAATTAATCAAAAAAATTAACAATTTAAAATATTTAATTTAATGTTCAATTTCTTTTTGTAACTTTGACCGGATATCCTTTAGTGGCTCTTATAATCAAAGCTTGCTTTATTTCGATATCTTCAATTTTCTGATAACTGGTTTTAAAATAAAATCTTCTGACCAGCATTGCTACCAATGTTTTCATTGACATCATTGCATATTTGAGACCTAAAATAATTATCAGTTACTTTTATTAATATTTAATTTAACAAAAACCAAAATTTAAATATGTAACATTTTATAAATTACTAACCAATACAATTTCTTGGTCCACCTGAAAATGGTAAGTATGCATACGGATGTCTTTTAGATATTTCTTTTGCAGTAAATCGTTCCGGGTCAAATTTTAATGGATCCGGATAAATTTCAGGGTTGCGATGACAAGCCAAAATACCTAACACCAAACCAGCGCCTTTGGGTAAAATGCAGTGACCTGAAATAAAATTATTAATATTTATTTTTTTAAATTCTATTTGTTTATGCTTACCTAAATCTGTATCATCTTCAACTTTTCTTACAATTGTAGGTCCTATTGGAAATATACGCATAGTTTCTTTAATAAACTGTTCTGTATAAACTAGCTTTGATAAATCAGTGCATTCTACTAATCGATCTGTGCCAATGTTTTCAATTACTTCTTCGTATACTTTTTGCTGCAAATTAATGTACAGAGTGTTATAAGATGTTTTTAAATTTTGTTTTTTATTTGTAAAATATAAAAATTTGATTCAGAAAACAATATAAAATTTATTTAATAAAAAAATTAGATAAAGACCAAATTGTTATCTGTGCTCAAGTTTTGAGCAATCTAAAACATCACAATTTTAGAATTACTAACTAAGATTTACTTTAAGTAATTGCTCATAAAAAAGTAATCTCAACACCAACATTAAAAGTGCCGGACACAATAAACTTCAAAAAAATCAAAATAAGTCATACGCAAAAAGCCGACCTTAACAAATCAAAAACTTTAAACTTATAAAAACAAATCAAGTTTAGCAAAAACAGTTGTTTACTGTTTAATAATAAACTAAGATTTATTTTAGACAATAGACTTTAGACAATGGATTATAAAAAAAGCAGATAAAAGTGTTAACAATTTTAGAAGCAGTTAAGATCTACTTCAAATAAAAGTGTTTTTAGTGTTTAACTACGCAAAGTACAATTTTTTTTTTTTAATTTGCAAAGACCAACACTTTAGAGCTTACGTTTGTGCTATTATTACACAAACTGCTTTTGAATATGTACTTTTAATTAAACAGAAGCAGAAATTTACTAATATGGGAAACGGAAAAAATTACGATCACATGTGGGGTACCACAGGGATCAATACTAGGACCGTTGCTGTGGATAGTATATTGCGACAAGGTGCTAAAAGTAAACTTGCCAAAAGGCACTAAAATAATATGCTTTGCGGACAATACCGGAATTGTAACCTCAGGAAAAAGCTTCAAATTCTGGGCCCCCCCGCAAGAATTTTCTTGGGGCCCCTATTGTGTTTGTATTATACTTACAAAATAAATTTTTCACGCCTTAGACTCGTTTCACACGTATGGGGTTCCATTCGGTTCGGTTCGTTTTTGGTTTGTTTTCGTTTTTTTTTTTTTTGTTTTTATTTGGTACCTAATAGATACAATATAGCACCAAATACTCCCCCATAAAGCGATGAGAGGGTGCTAGAAAAACAACGTGGCAACAATTTGATTTTTTTTTATTATGATTACTATTAAGCCTACGTACAAAAAAAAACACAAAACCCAATATGGACCGTGTATGTGTGAAAAAGTTTCATTTGTTTTTGGTTGCAACCAAACGTATACATAAAAAAACTTTTTTTTACTTGACTTGATTGATGTGTTGATAAATTTTTAATCTTTAATCCAAATATTGGATTAATAAAATAAAATGAGATCTTTATAATCTACATTCGTATTTTATTAATTAAATATATTAACGACCGGTTTTGACTATGTAGTCATCTTTAGGTTTTTGCATTGAAAACTAAACGTTGAGTGAAGTTAAGAGTTGTTGTTGCATTTGAAATTGATAAATTGATGGAATATCAAAAACCAAATTATCAATGATGTCTTAATCCTTTTGATGAGGAGGCTAGAATAATTATTGGAGTTTTTTACTAGAATCGTGTCTATTGTTGAAAATATAGGTACTCTAATGATTGGATTAATTATAAGTTGGCACAGTTAACGTTTATTTTAAATATACTAAATAACATTATTTTCGACAAGAAAAAATACACCAAACACGAGAATGCGAGAGAGCGACAGTATGAAGATTGAAGAACAACACAAATGCAAAACTAATGTTATTCTAGGCTATAACATCACTTGCACTGTCACTATTTCATATGTAACAGCTCATTAAAGAATTGAGCGCATGTGCCTGTAACAACCGAGTTCTTTATTGGCTGAAGTATGCAAACAAACCAACGCAACTTACGTGTAAAAACAGAAGCACTAAAAGCAGCCAAATAAACATCGACAACGACGACGATCAGCCCGGCTGAAATACCTTTAGAGTAAATTAAACATTATTTTTTTATTTTTTAAAATTTTGTATTATTACTTTTATTAAATATTAATTAATTTTTGAGGCTTAGGGGCCCCAAAACCTGTCGGGCCCCCCCGCACCGCGGGGCCTGCGGGGCCTTAGCTACGCCGCCTGGAAAAGACGAGAATAATGTAGTCGCAAACACTAACAATGCGATAGGTAAGATAAAATTCACAATTGAGGACCTAGACTTGGAGATAGACAAAGAGAAAACGAAGGTAGGAAACTTGGCAAGATTAAAGTTCGGATAAGAGGCACTGAAATTAAGTCCAAAATGGAAATTAAATATCTAAGAATTTGGTTTGACTACAACATGCAACTAACGGAACACATAAGAAAAACGACTCTGAAAGCAGAGAAATCAATAACGGCACTAACAAAATTTATGCATAACATCAGAAGACCAAATGAACCCAAACAGAAACTTTTAGCGAGTGTAGCACACTCAATTATCCTATATGGTGCCCAAATCTTTAACAAAGCCATAAAATTCCAAAAATATAAAACAATGCTAAGCAGACAACAAAAAAGGCTAGCTATCAAAGTAACCTGCTGCTATAGAATAACGTCAATCAAAGCTATACTTGTGATAGCTTGCCCATAGAACTGCAAGTAGAGCTAAAGTGCAAAAAGTATAAGAAAAATAAAAGGAAAAAACAGGAAAAAAAGAAAATAAAGGAAGAAATGATGGAAAAGTGGCAAATCTCTTGGAAAAAGGACTCAAGCAAAGCAAATTGGACAAAAAGGCTAATTAAAGATGTAACCAAATTAACTAACAAGAAGCATAGAATAACGGATTATTTCTATACCTAAGCCTTGAGCGGACACGGAGATTTTAAATCTTATCTCAGTCGTTTTCACATAACGGAGGAAAGGATGTGCAAAATGTGTCAAGAAGAAGAACACACTCTGTTCAATTGCAGCAGAGGGAGCCTAAAAAAAAAAAATCTTAAAAAAAAATTAAAAAAACACTAATACCAGAAAACATGACGGGCATTATGCTAAAAAACGTAGGCTGCTGGCAAGCTAACCAAAAATACGTTAAAAAGATCATAAGGAAAAAAGAATTAGACAAGGACATATAGGGTTTTAGCGTCCGGGCGTGTATATTTGAAGATATGCATTTGCAATTCTTAAGATACAAGAATTTGTCATGTCTACATATAGGCTGGACGAGTTTCTTTTAAACCACAATAAATTAAAAAAAAAAGGTTAAGTTAGGTTAGGTTAGGTTAGGTTAGGTTAGGTTGGGTTGGGTTAGGTTAGGTTAGGTTAGGTTAGGTTAGGTTAGGTTAGGTTAGGTTAGGTTAGGTTAGGTTAGGTTAGGTTAGGACGACGTTATTGGAATGAAAATGCCAAAAGAAGTGAAGCTGGTCGGGTATGCAGATGATACTGCTATTATTGTCACTGCCAAAACAAAAACATTACTACAGAAAATAACACAATCAGCGGTGAAAAAAACCATACAAAGAATAGAAGAGCTAGGACTGGCAATGGCCCTACATAAAACAGAAGCGGTAATTCTTTACGGAGTTTACAAGTTAAATGAGATGCAATTAACTGTAAAAGACCAAATAATAAAAACCAAGGAAGCCATTAAATATCTAGGTATTAAATTAGGCAAAAACAATAGTATGAAAACCCATCTTAAAGAAACCGCCGCCAAAGCAGAAAAAAATGCTATGTGCATGGCCAGGATAATGCCCAACTTAAACGGACCAAAATTCCAGACCAGGAAATTCTTAACTTCAGTGACACATTCGGCACTACTGTATGGGGCTCCAATCTGGTGGAAATCGATAAAAGTCACTAAATACAGACAAATAGTGGACAAAGCACAGAGGAGAGTACTCATAAGAATCGGACAGGCTTACAGAACTATATCTACTGAAGCAATACAAGTCATCACTGGCATACCGCCTATAGAACTACAGGCAGCAGAGAGAAGACTGGCATATGAGAAGAAACAAGAGGTCCCGTACGAAGAACGGCGCCGCAAGACTCTGCAGGAATGGGCCAAAAAATGGAGTACACTTACAGTAACAGCAAACTGGACAAAGAGGCTTATAACTAATATTGAGACATGGACCGCACGTAAACATGGCGACATTGATTATTACCTGTGTCAGTTTCTTAGTGGACACAGAACGTTTGGTTCATACCTAAAAAAATTTCATATAAAGGATGAAGACAGCTGTACCTACTGTGGAAAGGAAGACACTCCAGAACTTGCCTTCTTCAAATGCAACAGATGGGAAAGAGCAAGAAATGACATCGAAAGAGCCATAAACACACTAAAAAGACCTGAAAATATTATTCAATATATGCTTGAATCGCAAGAAACTTGGAGTAAGTTGCATAACTGGATCAAACTAGTGATCACAGAAAGAGAAAAAAGAGAGATTAAGGAAAGAGGACAATAAGTAGAATCAGGGGTGAAGATATGCAAGTGCGCAGTTCCGCCCGAAAGATAATCGAAGATACGGGGAGGAGGAGGTTTAGTCGGTAGGCAGCTACAGGAGTAGTCTGAATCCGGCACGCCCATAGAACATGGGTGTCTTTTGAAGATTACTCCTCCTTCAGGTTCAAAAAAAAAAAAAGGTTAGGTTAGGTTATGTTAGGTTAGGTTAGGTTAGGTTAGGTTAGGTTTGGTTACGTTAGGTTAAGTTAGGTTAGGATTTAGTAATTTTAACCGCAGAGATCAGTTCTAGGCCTCACGTTGTAAAACTGTAAAACGTCTTCTACAACGACGTAGTAGGTCTAGAATTTCTTTTAGGTATTAAAAAGGTGGCCTACGCCAAAAACTTGGCAGTGTTAATTACAAAACGCTCTAATGGGAAACTGGTGAAAACGGAAAATTTTTCTTGCTTTTAAAGAGCGTAGAATCAACAAACTGGGCCTTAAAATAATCTTAGAAAAGACGGAACTTGTGGTGTTCTCTTGTTCAAGAAGAGTGCCGCAAGTGGAGATGACCGTCTCGGAGATTACCGTCAAGTTAAAACGTTGGGTAAGGTATTTAGGTGTGATGCTAAGTACTTACCTAGCGTAAGAAATGAATGTGAACAAGCAGCGATGACGACAAAACCTAAGAAGAACGCAAGTTTTTACCTGACCCCAGATGTGCTTGGTAGTCTCCTCCATAGTGCTTCATGGGGCCTAAATATAGAAGAAGGCTGTGTGCAACAACAGAAGACACCAGAAATTAGTTATGCGAACTCAGAAAAGATGTTATCAAAAGATTTGCAGGGCACACAAAACAGGCTTTCTGGTTGTGCTACAAATCCGTGTTAGATTTTGTAGTATAAGTGAAAACGGCAGTTTGGAATAGTAGCCTTACTAAGTGTAAAGTCAAGTGGGGGTGGTAGCAAACCGGCATGGTCTCGACGGCTCATCGCAGACGTTAAACGTTGGGTGGGTCGGGGCTATGACGAGGTAAACTACTACCTTACGCAGCGCAGGTACTAATAAAACATGGTAGTTGTAGAGTGTACTTGCATTAGATAAAATTGGTTAAAAGTGATGAATGTTTGTACTGTGGGCAAAAGGATACGGTTAAGCACATCTTTTTCTATTGCAAAATATGATTGGAAATGCGTGATAGAGCAAGAATAAAACTGTTGGAAGAAAGTTTGAATAATGCTGTCTTTGGTGTCCAATTGGGACATTGTGGCTATCATGATAAGGTCCATGCTACGTACAAAAAGAAAAATAAGAGGAAACTTGCTCTATGATGTGAATAAAGTAGAAAAGAAAGTGGGACCGGATCGTAAATGCTTATTAATTATATTTGTAAAATCTGTTTACTTCTGTATGTATTGTAAAATGTTTTAGTCAAGCAATGTAAAAAAGAAAAAAAAATGTGCAACTAAGCAAGCAAGACGTTTCACAAAAAAAAATGTTTTGTAAATGGTTTTCAAAAAAATGAGAGAGCGGCAGAAAAGATTAGCTGCCGGTCGGAATTCTCCACCCCAAAATAATGCCTTAATAACAGATATATCCTACTAGAAAGAGATTTGTAGCCAGTAGGAACTTAGCACTACCGTGAAAAACCGGCTGCTGGTGTCTTAGTTGAAAACTTTGTTCCTTTTAGAAAAAAAATTGGTTAGGTTAGGTTACTGAAAGCCAAAAAAGAATGTTGGAACAAAATAATAAGCAAAATAGACTTTAACACTTGAAGGCAAGAATACAAGATTGCTAACAAAAAGTTTTGATTGCGACAGACAATCGAACCTAAAGACAAAGACGTAAGTAGAATAGTCAACAAGCTATTTCCAAACGTATTAGTTATACAAAGAAAGACACTAACTTGCAATAAACCACCGCCATTCACTGAAAAGGAACTGAAACAAGGTAAAGAATTTAAAAAACAAAAAGGTTCCGAGACTAAACAGAATCCCTGCAGAAATTGTAAAAAATGGGGTAATGTTCAACCCACAACAGTACCTAGATAAATGATGCTAGAATCCCAAAAGATTAAAAGAAAGAGCAGCTAATCTAAACATACAAGTCACTATACTTAATAGACAGTATAGATAAACTACTCTTAGCAGATTGAAAGAAGACCTTGCTACAAAAATAGAAGTATGCAAAGCTAAGAAAGCAACTAGAAAGAATGCCTACAAAAACCGGAGCTATTGCATGCTTATTACACTAGATATTAAGAACGCATTAAACACCGGAAATAAGTAACGTATCCTACAAGTAAGAGAAAAAAAAAACATACCTTTAAACATTATAGGCAATTACCTAGAAAACTAATAATAGGCAATAATCATACTAGACAAGTAACGTGCGGTGTTCTACAAAGGTCCGTACTGAGACCACTGATGTGGAATATTCTGTACGACGACGTAATAGAAATAAAAATGCGAAAAAAAATAAAGCTAGTTAATTACGCAGATGAGACGGTTATTATTGTCAGTATCAATACAAAAAAACTATTGGAGAAAACGAATCAAATAGTGGTAGAGACAACTACTCAAAAGATAGAAGAGCTAAGACAATTGTTTGCAAAAAACACAAACTCTCTTAAAAAAGATGCAGATTATAGTAAAAGACTAAATGATAACAAACGAAAAGCTACGGTTTAAAAAAATTAAAATAAAATTCTAAGTATACTCATGGAACAAGATAAATTAGTCAGTAAACTATAGAAAACATATTTTGGGACTAGACAGTTTATAGTCATTGCCAAAAAAAGTAGTACAACTTAGATTATTACTTAAGGCTAAAGACTCTTGTCACATAATCATTTTTATGACTAATGATTAATTAATGATAGTAGTTAAAATTGCTATTTGAATTTATAATAAAAACAAAAAAATACTATAAAATGTTTTGGTTTTGCCACCAATCATTAACTCACCTGATATTGTGGAAACATTCCCAACAATACAAACACAAATGATAAAGTTGTTGCGCTTGTATCACTTCCCTAAAAACAATATTTTGTACAATTAGTCAAGCAAATTGTTAAACATTCAGATGCAAAAAACTCAGGTAATTTATTTTTATAAAACTTTTAGTGTTTTACAATCAAAGAGATCATTAAGATGTAGAAAAAACAACATTTGGTACTTATCAGTTTATTTAATGAACATTAATAAGCAAAAATAAAATTTAAAGGTAAGCGTTCTTTACTACCTATTGTTCATTCGACATTATGCACAGAGGATAAAAGTGGCTACTTAGTTGACTTGTTTGTTTTTGATTAATTGTAATTGGGCAGATTGTTGTGTTGATTATGGTTCTAAGTGCTAAAGATTGTGCAAAAGCTGTTGCTCTTGTAGCTGATAGAAGAAACCAACGGCATGTGTACAGATTCTTTCAAATCATTCTTTCTACCATCCAAAGAGCACTTGAGCAGTTTAGGGAGACCGGTAAAAATACTCGAAGGCCAGAATCTGCCAGAAAGCAAAAATTGATGACCGATTTATTGTTTGTACTATTCAACGGAATTGTCATGTAACTTTTTTTTTTTTTTTTTTTTTTTAATAATAATATATATTTATTAATAAAATTTATATAATACAATACTGAATGTATAATAAATAATAATAAAAATAAAAATAGATTCTTCCCTCTATCATCACTTGAGGTTTGAGGGTTTATTCCCATCTCAAGTTATCGGTATTGAGGGCTCTTGGTTGTTGTTGTTTTTGTTTATTTTTTATATTTTGTCATGTAATAACATATGTTTTATTTTTAATTTAAATGGTACATAATTTAAAGTTTTTATGTATGTTGGTAGACTGTTATATTGTTTTATTGTTTCTGTTGTTATTATCTGGTTGCACTTGACTGTTGAATAATTTGTTGTTCTTATGTGTGATTTTTTTCTTGTTTGGTGATTGTGTATTTCTTTGTTGGACTGAAACGTTATATTGCTTTTTATCATTTTGTTGTTTATTTTATATATTATTAATATGTTGTTTAAAGTTATCATTTTGTTAATATTTAGCTTCTCTTTGTATAGTTTGGTTGTTGGTGTTCTTCTATCAATTGTGTATAAAATTTTGATAAGTTTGTTTTGTTGTCTTTGTAGTTAATTAATGTTTTTTTTTGCTTGTGTTTCCCCATATATGGTTTAAGTATGTATTATATGATGTAAATAATGCATGGTATATAGATATTTTTAATTGTTTTAGGAAATAATTTTTAATTTTCCATACTGCTGCTATAGTTTGCTGAATTTCGTTTAACAAGTTTATTTATGTGTGTATCCCATTTCAAGTTATCCTGGATTGTTAATCCTAGATAGTTAACTTCTTAAATTTGTTTAATCTTTTCGTTATTTATTTTTATTGTGATTGGAATTTCTTCTTGTTTGTTATTAAAGATCATGAATTCTGTTTTTGTTTTGTTAAAAGTGAGTAGGTTATTATAATACCATGTTTCTAATTTTATTATGTCTTCTTCGATAAGTTTTTCTATTTTTTTGTTTTCTTTTCTTGAGTATATAATGCAGGTGTTGTCGGCATATATGTAAGGTGTACCGTGTAGTTTTAGTTCTAATATGTCATTTGTATATAGTATGTATAATGTCGGCGGTAGAATTCCTCTTTGTGGAATTCCGTATTCAGCTTGCATCGGTTCGCTTTCTATAGTGTTTATTTTTGTTTTTTGTGGTCTGTCTTTGAGGTATGTGTTTATTAGGTTCAGTTCGTTGCTTTTTATTCCTATCGCGTCTAGTTTTTCTATAAGCTATAATTTTGATACAGTATCAAAAGCTTTTATCATGTCGATGAAAATTGCTACTACGGTTTCTTTTTGATCTACTTTTTTTTTATGTGATCTACAAGATCATAGGCTGCTGTTGTTGTTCCCGAGTATTGTTGAAAAGCATATTGTCGTTTGTAAATTATACTATTTTGATTTATATGTTCTGTTAGTCTAATATAGATTACTTTTTCTAATATTTTATTTAATGTTGATAGTAGAGAAATTGGTCGATAGTTTTCTGGTTTTGTTTCTCTTATTGTTTTCTTTATGTAATTTGGATATATACCTGTGTCAATGACTTTATTTATTATGTGTACTAAAACTGGTGTTAGTGTTGTTTTATTTTGTTTTATTATGTTGTTTGTAATTTTGTCAAAGCCGGGTGTTTTGTTTTCTTTCAGTTTTATTATTATTTTGTGGATTTCTTCTTGTGATGTATGTTCAAAATGTATGTCGGTTATTTTCTTTTTTATTGTGGTTGTATGTGTTTTGTTGCTCGTTCTTGTAATTTGTTTTTCTGCTAGAGTTTTTTCAATATTTGTAAAGTATTCATTTATTTCGTTTGCTATTTTTATCGGTTCTTTAGTTCTTGTTCCATCTTGTTTTACTATTTCTTCAATGTTGTTTTGTTTTGGAGTTTGTTTGTTAAGTTGTTTATTTATTATTTCCCATATTTTTGTGGGTTTATTTTTTATTAGTGAGAAATTTTCTTTTATAGTATAACATTTTAGTAATCTTTATGATGTTTGTAGTTTTTTTCTTCTGTTTGTAATATTAATTTTTTGTTGTATCATTATTTGGATATTTAAGCTGATTTTTTTGTAGTTTGTTTCTTTTTTCAATATTGTTCAACATTTCTTTGTTGATCCATGGGCTTTTTTCTGTTCGTTTAATTTTTATTTTGGTTTGGTTGTTTTCTATAATTTCTTGCAGTTTTTTTGATAGTTCTTGAAATATATTTATATTTTTTGTTATTTTTTTGTAATCTGTGAGTGTGTGCTCAAAGTTCTGGTATATTTGTTTGGTTTTTTGGTTTCTTTTTAATTTGGTTATTAATTCACAATGATTTGATATGTTTGAAGGTAATATTTTTAAATCTTCTATTTCCTGTTTGTTGTTTGTAATAACATGATCTAATATGGAATTTTTTCCATTTGGATCTGAATTCTTTCTTGTGTAGTATTTTTATTTATTATTTTATATCCATTTTCTAATAACATGTTCTTGTATTCTTTTGTTGTATTATCATTTTCTGCAATGTTGACGTTTAAATCGCCTATTATTATTTGTGGTTTCTTTCTGTTGATTATATTGTTTTTTAATGTAGTCTTAAGATCTTTAAAGTTTATTCTAGGTGGTTTGTATACTAGAGTTATTGCAGTATTTTCCTCTTTTAGTTGTATTGTTAATATTAGTATGTCTTTGATTGTTTTACTAGCTATTAATTTATATTCTGTACCTTTTATAAAAAAAATACATAACAGAGAGTTATTGCAAAATACAACAAATATAACTAAGGCAGCTTGGAATATTATTAATAAAAACATAAACAAACAACAACATTTTATAACGGAACTGAAAATACAAAGTAGAATTGAAACAGATTTAAATAAAATTGTTAGTATTTTAAATTTACATTTCAATTCTGTTACATCTGATTTAATTCAAAATATAAATATTAATAATAATAATACAATTGCCAGTAACAACAAAACGTTTTATTTTGAGCCGATCAGTGTTAATGAAATAAGACGAGCAATAACTAAATTAAAATCAACCACTTCTAGCGGAATCGACGAAATAAGTGCTGATCTTTTAAAAAAATGTGCAGATGCTTTTATTGTACCACTATGTAATGTTTACAATAAATCAATAACTGAAGGTGTTTTTCCTGCTAAATTAAAAATTAGCAAAATTATTCCTATACATAAACAAGGACACTCAAATGAAATTGAAAACTTTAGACCTTTGTACATCTGTAGCACTTTTTCTAAAATAATTGAATACATTGTTGGACAACGTATTATAAGTTTTTTCACAGCCTGTAAACTATTTAATAATAATCAATATGGGTATCGCCAGGGTAGATCAACATCTACTGCCATTTTAAATTTTTTAGACAAATTGTACACCCAAGCGGATAAAAAGGAATCATGTCTTGGTATATTCCTTGACATGACAAAAGCATTTGATTTAGTTAATCATAAACTACTTCTTAGCAAACTGGAGTCATATGGAATAAGAGGAGTCATTTTAAATTGGTTTCAAAGCTACTTAGAAGGAAGGTATCATTATGTTCAAATAAATCAATCAAAATCTAACACTATGTTAATGCAAAGAGGTGTACCTCAAGGGTCCGTTTTAGGACCAATTCTTTTTATTATATTTATAAATGATTTGAATATTGATGGTACTTTTTTATTTGCTGATGATACTTCCCTTTTAATATCAAACAGAAATCCTAAATTAGCAGTAATCCAGGCAAATAGAGCAATTGAGGACATTTGTGTATGGTACAATAGTAATGGACTTGTTATTAATAACAAAAAATCAGTGTACATTAATTTTCAATTTTCAAATATTAAGACAAATGATAGAAGCCATTTAATATTTTGTAATGGAAAAAGCATTCAAAAGAAAAATGATACAAAGTTTTTGGGTGTGCACATTGATGAAAATTGTAAGTGGAGTGTACACATTGAAAATGTGTGTTATAGAATGAGAACCCTTTGCTATATGATTAGACAATTAAGGATGGTTGTGGATGTAGATATTATGAAAGTATTTTATTTTACAAAGATTCATGTTGTGTTGTCATATGGAATTTTGGTTTGGGGTATGGCTCGAGATATTGAAAGATTATTTAAACTACAAAAGAGAGCAATACGCTACATGCTAAATAAATCTATGAGAACACATTGCAAAAGCTTATTCCAAGATTTAAATATACTAACACTTCCGTGTATATTTATATACACTTTGTTAGTACATGCAAGAAAAAATATTAGAGATTTCACAACGTTAAATGAAACTCATGAGTACGAAACTAGGCATGGTAACAATTTGGCAATACCTTGTCATACCCTTACCTTGTACAAATCAAATCCAAATTACTTAGCTATAAGATGTTACAATAAGCTACCTAATAATTATAAAGACAGTCAATTAACAACATTTAAATATTCCATAAAACAGTTTCTGGTAAGCAAATCATACTACAGCATAAATGAGTACCTGAGTGACAGGTTTTAAAAATATTTTTTTGTATTGTTTTAAATTTTATTCACGTTATTGTTTCAACATCAATCAATTTAGTTGTTGTTTTAATGTGTTTAATATGTTTTTTTTTTGTATTTACTTATTTTTTTTTTGTAATTTTATAAAAAACTTTTTTTATTGATTTTATTGTTTATTTGTATATTTTATATTATTATCTTGTATTGACTTTTCTTATATCCAACTTATGGATCAACTGGAATAAAAACTATTATTATTATTATTATTATTATTATTATTATTTTATAATGTGCATTGCAATTCCTGCTCCTTTTGTGTTTCTAGAGTTGTATTCTACAGTGTAATTTTCTAAAGTATACAGTTTTTGGTTATATGGTTTAAGCCAAGTTTCCGTTATAGCAATTATTGTAGGATTATTGTGTATGGTAGGTATAAGTTTAATTTCGTGATATTTGTTTTTACACTTTGTGAGGTTTGTAGTATAGCTGTGAGTCTGTGGACAGTTTGTCAAAGGTTGCAAAAAACTGGCTTAACATTTTGTAGAACAGCAGCAGGACCAAAATTATTTCCACGTCACCAAGTAACCAGACTTCAATTTTCTTGCAAACGTTTGAATTAGACATTGGCACAATAGAAGACTGTATTATTTACTGACAAGTCTAGATTTTGCGTACATTTGCCAGATAGAAAAGAACGAGTATAGAAACAAATTCAAAAACAATTTGCAAAGTGCACTTTTAAGCCCCGGCTTAGCTATGGTGGAACTTCCCTAATAGTATGAGCAGAAATATAAATAGATGCCTGCACCAAACTGATTGTCATTGATGAAGAATGGCTGACTGCACAGCGGTATATTAAAGAAGTTTTGGAAAATTATGTAGTCCTATTTGCATCATTTATTGGCGATGGCTTTATTCTGATGCAGGATAACAAAAGACTATATTCTGCAAGGTGCGGCACAGAATACTTGGTTGTAGTTAGAATAAGAAAATTCAACTGGCCTGCAGTACTCTAGACAGAAATCTTATAGAGCATGTTTAGGACATGCTGAGCAGGCGTGTTAGAGTACGTGCAGTTGCACCAACCACAATAAACAAGCTTTGTGTAGTACTTCAGGAAAAATAAGAAAAAATAGCAGAATATTCCTCAAAATAATATTTGTGAGCTCATTAGTGGCATGGGTCGCCATATGCAGGCAATAGTTTGGGCTCAAAGAAGCAATACAATGTTTTAAATCTTATTCAACTGAAATTTTTTTTATTAATTAAGTTTAATTTGCAAAAATGCATTTTTTTGTGTATACGTACATTATCGTTTTTGCTTATTAATGTTTATTAAATAAACTGATAAGTACCATATGTTGTGTTTTTCTACATCATGATGGTCTCTTTGATTGTAGAACACAAAATTTTTTATAAAAAATAAATTATCAGTTTTTTAGCTTACATTATGTTTGTTGCTTTAGTGTAAGGCAGACTACATTGACATTGTAATAAATGTTTATCTAGATATTAATATAATGCTTAAATAATTAAATAATATTGTTTCCTTACTCCAATTAAAAAAACAGTAGTTTCATCTAAAATATCTTCATCAGTAATATCAGTACCATTGGCTTGTAATTCAATTAATAAATCCAAAAATGTACTTTTCTTATCATTTTCTGTAAAATAAATTTAAAAAATTATTATTGAATTTACAAAAATAATAAATTACCATTAATTTCTGCTTCAGACAAAAGCAATTTTTCTTCCTGCCTAATTTTGTATTCAATTTGTTTCTTACGTATTATCTACAAAATAAAAAGTATTAATAATATACGTTAAGTGTTTAAAATTTAAAAAAATTACATCTTTTGAAAAGTTACGGACTATATCACAAACTTTTTGTTCTCTCCTACTAATTGGAAGCAAATTATAGATTAAATCGCTATGGTATATAACATTGTACATTCGAGTCATCATCATATCCAACCCCCTATAAAATATTTTAATTAAGTTTGCTGTATATTAGTTTACGCTTACGCTAACATTTCAATGTTTTTTGCAAGTATACAATTTGTTGTTTGAGCTTGCAATTTAATTCCCAATGAAGATTCTAAAACAAAATATTAGAATTTATTTTAAATTAATTACATTGTACTTAACTTACCACAAAGAATATCAAGAGTAAAATTCTCACATAAATGCAAGATATCAAAATACGAATCACCTTTGCACTCCAAATTATTACCAAAAATAACAGCTTGTTGTGCAAATATTTCCACAAAATTATTTAAAATTGTTTTATTGAATGCAGGACTTATCATTTTTCTATTTTTCCTCCACTTGGGAACTAAAATTAAAAAAAAAATAAAAAAATTAATAGTAAAACTTTTACCAATTCATCATGAATAAACTCACGTCAAATAAACGTTTGCAAATTGTTCAAATTTATTTTGGAAAAACTTGGTTCAGTTCGAAAAACTCGTCGAGCATTATGTGCATTGTAAGGTGCTTATAATCGTCCATCAAAGAGATTAACTCGAGAAACTGTGCATCGTTTTTGCAATACGTTTAATCTAAACGATAATAAGTATCCAGGACAACGTCGTACAGTGCGCACATACAAATCAATTGATAGTGTGCAACGTAGTGTTAATGATGATCCAAATGTGTTAATTCGTCATTGTGCTCAACAATTAAACTTGTGTTTATCTACTTTATAAAACAATTTGCAAAAAATCTTGGTTTAAAAAACTTACAAGATTTAATTTATACAGGATTTGAAGCTTTAAAAATTTTGTTCTGTGATGAAGCACACTTTTGGTTAAATGGCTAAGTCAACAAACAAAATGTTTGCATTTAGAGCGATAATAATCTACAAGCCATTGTCAAAACACCATTACATAAAAACAAAAAAAAACGTTTGATGCGCTTTATGATTCCATTAGTTCAAATTTCTTCGAAAATGGTAATGGTCGGAACGTTACAGAGACATGATTGCCAACTATTTTGTGTTTCAATTGAACAGCATTAATGTTGCAGACATGTGGTTTCAGCAGTACGACACATGCCACACAGCGCGAATTATGTAACCAGATCAAATAAAGATAACAACACAGCATTCTCACGGATGCACATCGGAGATAACGCACGAAGTGCAGATATCATATACTTAGAATTGTAATGATTAGGTTAACACTTTATAGTTATATATAAACGCATGCATGCATTAGTAATTTCAGTCTTGACATGTACTTGTAACATAAGATTACAAATAAAATTAATTATCAAATAAAATTTATTATAATTACAAATTGGTAATTTATAATTGGCGCAGATCGGTAGGATATTCGTAAAGATTCTATCGTAGAATCTAGTGAGTGTTTACTCTTTAACGGATTACCTATAAACAACCGAGAGACCCACAAGAATTCCATCGAGGATATTCAAGGATGTCATCAATGAAGACAAAAATAATTGTGTCTATGTAAGTAGAATACTCATGTCAAGCTCCTCTGAACCCATCGATTCCTTTAGTGAAAACAAAAACGATTTAGAGACGGAATTAGTTTATAATTTTGAAAATTTAATTATTGACGAAAATTTAATTAACGATAATCAATTAATTATGGCTGTTCGTGTTATTCCGCAATTGGATATCAAATTCTTAAGCGTAATTCCACACTACGATGGAAATGCAAATAAACTGCATAGATTCATAAACGCAACTGAATCAATATTACAGCATTATTATGACGTGAATAACCCTCACAATTTTCAGAATGTCCTTTTGTTAAACGGTGTTTTAAATAAGTTAGAAGGACGAGCTGAAGAAGCCGTCGCCATACACGGTGCCAACACATGGCCTAAAATTAAAGAAACATTAATTTTAAATTTCGGAGATCAAAGAGACAAGAATTGCTTAAATCAGGACTTGGTAAATTTAAAACAAAAAATTAATGAAACCCCATTTCAATTTCACGAAAAATGCATTCATCTATTAAATACAATTTGTAATTACATTGATTTACACGTAAATGAAGATGCCGAGCGTTAGAGTAAGAGAGCATTCTTTACAAAGCAAACATTAAAAACATTTCTCGCGGGATTAAGAGAACCGGTAGGTCCTACAATTCGTGCTATGAGACCCGCTTCACTTGCTATCGCTCTTCAATATATATCTGAGGAAGAAAATATAAAATATTTACAAAAATCTAATGTTAGTGACAACACAAAAGTGAAATCATTTGCAAATAATAATAAACAAAATTTTAATCGACCCAAACAAAACTATTATAATGGTAGTTATGCTGATACACAACAATTTCAACATAAAGTAAATCCTTATCAAAGACAACAATATCAATTTCCTGGCGGTAAAATAAACGTTTAACAAAGACAAAATCTACCGGCGAGAAGATTCCCGACAAATTCTCAAGTCTTCGGAAAGAATGTCTGGAAATCACAATCGAGCATACCTCGAAATAAACCGACACCGATGTCAACTACTACCCGAAATACAACTCAGTCTCAATTTAGACCGTATCAAAATAATTATCAAAACAACTATCAAAATAGGAATTTTGTATCTGAAGAGTTATTTAATACAGAACATTTTGAGGAATCTACGGCTGAGGAAAGTGAACAATCAGATGATGTTCAAACAAATGATTACTTAATATACGATGAACAAACCGAACAGGTTTGCGAAGACCAAGATATAAATTTTCACATGGATTCCCATACGAAAACCGAAACATAATAGAATATTATGCTTCAACGGATAAAAAAGAACTACCATACATTAAAATATATAAACCCTCATTAAAACTTTTAATTGACACCGGATCCACGAAATCCTTTATTAACCCCAAAATTGCATCAAAATTTTATCAAGATAAAATTTGTTTTGAACCTTTTACAGTATCAACAGTTTTTCAAACATCAGCGCATGATTATTGTGCTACAATTCCATTATTTCCAGAATTTAAAGAAAACTTATCATTAAAATTCTATTTATTTAATTTTCATAAGGTTTACGATGGATTAATAGAATTAGATAATTTAAAGATATTAAAAGCGCAGTTAGACTTTGTTAATTCCAAATTATTTACACCAACTGCCACAATTCCAATAAAGTATCAAAATTCAATTCAACAAGTAACCTTCAACTTAGAAATTAATGCTCACACTAAAATAATAACTAAAATTCCAGTCAGTCAGGTAGAAGGTGATATTATAATACCACAACAAACCATATTAAATTGCAAAATACCAGAAACCTTAACTACTTCTGTAAATGGTCAAGCTCTTATTGAATTGTCAAATAAAACTGATAAAAATATTAACATAACTTTGACAACCCCCATAAAAGTAAATTCTTTTAAAATTAATAATTATGAATTATATCAAATTGAAACGACAAATCGTAATAACATACCGGTACCCTTTTATACATAAACCCGAAATAGACAAACAAATTAATTCTATGTTGGAACAAAAAATTATTCGTCACAGCAATTCTCCATGGTCATCGCCGATATAGATTGTCCCTAAAAAGGCTGATGCCTCAGGTAATAAGAAATGGAGGATAGTCGTTGATTATAAGAAAGTAAATGAAAAGACAATCGACGATCGTTACCCTTTACCCAACATTACAGACGTGTTAGACAAACTAGGAAGGTGCAACTACTTTACAACCCTTGATTTGGTTAGAGTGGATTCCACCAAATCGAGATGGACCCCAAAGATATTAATAAAACAGCATTCAACGTAGAGAATGGACATTATGAATTTCTTTGTATGCCATTCGGGCTTAAAAACGCCCCAGCAACGTTCCAACGTGTAATGGATAACGTTTTGCGTGGATTACAGAACGATATATGTTTAGTATACCTTGACGATATCATTGTATACTCCACCTCACTACAAGAACATATTGTAAGTCTTCAAAAGGTTTTTCAAAGATTAAAAGAAACCAATTTCAAAATCCATCTAAACAAATCGGAATTTCTAAAAAGGGAAGTTGCCTACTTAGGACATATTGTTACATCGGAAGGTGTTCGACCAAATTTATATTTATATTTATATGGCAGAAAATTCAAAATTTTGACAGACAACAAACCACTTCAGTGGCTAATGTCTCTAAAAGAACCAAACTCTAAACTTGTTCGATGGAGGTTGAAACTTGAAGAGTTTGATTTCGAAATTCATTATGAAAAGGGAAAAATTAATACAAACGCAGATGCACTATCTCGTATAGAGATACATACTAAAGAATTGTTTGAAGGTACTCAAGAATCTAATGATTCAATATATCAATATGATCAACTATCGATACTTGGAAATATAGACGAACCACCATTATTGGAAGACGTAGAAGAAAATATAGAGGCACGAGAAGATGCAATGTCTATAAATACACTTCATACATCTGAAGAAGACCCTGTACAAACAATACAAGCAACAAAAAAAGCTATTAATACTTTCGACCATCAAATATTAATTGATTTTGTACACCATTCACCAGCAAAGCCAATGAATAAACAGATATTTCCAAACAAAAAACGTTTGTATGTTCAAATATCAACAACCAATTTAAGAAATGACGTAATCAATTTATTTAAAAACTGTATTGAACCGAGATTCAATTATGCAATCTATTTCTATAACAAAAATTATTTTCCAGAAATATGTGAAATATTAAGAACAACTTATAAAAATTCCTCACATAAACTAATAAAATGCAAGACATTCCTTAAAGATGTTATAGAAAAAGATAAACAAAAAGAGATAATAACCAACTTTCATGAAGGAAAAACCAACCACCGTGGAATAGTTGAAACAGAATCTCGTATCAAAAGAACATATTATTGGCCCGGATTAAAAAATGATATTTCAGATTTCATAAATTTTTGTGAAATATGTCAATGCAATAAGTACGACAGAAATCCACCAAAACAAAAACTAATGATAACACCAACACCATCAAAACCCTTCGAGATTGTACACATAGATACTTTCCAAGCACAAGGTCAAAAGTTTTTAACAATCATTGATACTTTCTCAAAATATGCGCAAGCATATCCATTAGTTGCACTATCAGGCATTGAAGTCGTAAAAGCTTTATTAATTTTTATGACTCATCATGGATCACCAACTCTAGTTGTAATGGATAATGGAAGTAAATTAAAAAATACAGTGGTACAAGAATTTTTAAAGACCCATCAAATAAATACACACTATATAACAATAAATAATCCTCAATCAAATGGATCAATTGAACGGTTTCATTCTACACTAATTGAACATCTACGAGTAATAAAGAATGTAAACGCAGGAAAAATTGACATCTTAAACCAAATGCCTTATGCAATTTTAGGTTACAATAGTTCAATTCATTCAACTACCAAACAAAAACCGATTGATATTATCAATGGTCATTTAAATAACCGAGATCCATTCGATATAAACATAAACAAAAACTTTATAAACAATTATGTTCAAAACCATCGTGAAACAACTAAAGAAATTTATAAAAATATTAACGAAAAGTTGACTAAAGAAAAAGAACAAACTATTGAAAAACATAACGAACTAAGAAATGAACCATTAACATATGTACCCGATACGAACATATACAGAAAAATTAATCAAATTGCCGAAATAAATTGACTCAAAAATTTGTAAAAGATAAAGCGATTAGTAACAAAAAAATAAAAGTAGTAACTTCACGGAAAGCTTTCCATAAACAAAACCTAAGAAAACCTCGAACTAATTGTTCAAAACTTTTACAGGTTTTACCTCCTTGTACCAGCAATGCATCAGGAAGTAAAAATTGTGAATCTGAGTAAAAACTCAGGAATACTTCCATTTAAATTAGGAGAAGCAAAGGTAAAATTAAGAACCCACACTTTTGTTCATTATTTTAACCTAAACCCTATTGGAAAGGAAATACAAAATTTACAATTTCAATATGCAAATATTTCAAATACAATTCAAAATAGTCAGAACCATTCGTACCTTTTCGAACTAAAACATTTCGACCAAATATTATTTCACCAACTAAATATAGTTGAAGAAAAATTTAAAACTATTAGCCCGGAAAAAGGAGTTAAATGTGGACTCATAAACGGATTGGGATCAATCATTAAAAGCATTTCTGGAAACATAGATGCAAATGATGCCATCTATTATAATCAAGCTATCGATGATTTACAAAATAATAATAAATTATCAATACAAAAGCTAAACCAAGAAATATCTCTTACTTCAACGATCGTTAATAATTTCAATAAAACCATTACATTGATTGAACAAAATCAAAAAACTATAACCACTAGTCTTAATAACGTAAATTTAAAATTTGAAAAAGTTGTTTTTGATTTCTTAGACTACCTAGAGACTAGAGACGTTTTAGACCAAATATATTTAACACTTAATATTATTCTACATTTATTGAATGATATTGAAAATGCCATAACGTTTGCACGATTAAATAAACTTCATAATAGTATTATCAAAATCAGTGAACTTGAAAATATGATCAAAATCATTCTAGAAAATTATTCTTCTCAGGAAATACTATACTCAAATAACTATGAAAATATACATAAATATTATGAACTAATAGAAGTTGAAGCCTATTATTCAGATAATAAAAACGTTTTTGTACTTCATTTTCCGATAGTTTACCCAGAACCTTTTTTATACTACCATCTTTATTCAGTTTCTACCCAGAATAAAACAACTATTATTCCCCGAAATTTCTTCTTGATTATGAATGAAAATTTCTACGAATACATGACACTACCTTGTATGGAACTTCACCCAAACTATTTTTGTCAAACAAACGACTTAATAGATGGAATAAAAGAAAAGGATTGTGTCTTCGAGTTACTACATCTAAAAACATCATATGAAAGCTGTCAACAAATACCAATCAAGATGACCAAGGATATAATCCAACAAATTGATGAATCCCATTACATTGCTATCTTTCAAAACCAAACAAAGATTCAAACCATCTGCAACAACACCGACTTCACTACATTATTGGGAAGCTATCTAATTCAAGTACCACTTGGATGCCAATTTAAAACAAATAAGCAACTTGTGATCAACAAAAAGACAACATCCAAAGGTCAGCCCATGATGCTACCAGAAGTCCAAACCTCACATAACAACACTCCATTCAATGTTTCAAGAATAACCATTGAAAACGTTTCATTGGACAAGATCCACGAGCTTCAACAAAATGAAGTCAAGCCAGTTCATCTGATCTACAACGAACCAGCAACAGCCCACTATTGGATCTTACCCATCTACACCATACTCTTTGGCATAGTTTTCTACATGTCCATAAAATGGGCACTAGCCTATAGAAGATCCATGGAGGTTTCTACAACAACGAACCATCCTCAACCAACACCAGCATTTTTTACTCCATAAAATATGCTTCCCTTTTAGGATGGAGGAATTATGTAACCAGATCAAATAAAGATGACAACACAGCATTCTCACGGATGCACATCGGAGATAACGCACGAAGTGCAGATATCATATACTTAGAATTGTAATGATTAGGTTAACACTTTATAGTTATATATAAACGCATGCATGCATTAGTAATTTCAGCCTTGACATGTACTTGTAACATAAGATTACAAATAAAATTAATTATCAAATAAAATTTATTATAATTACAAATCGGTAATTTATAATTCGCGCAATGGAATTAATTTACTGAAAGAAACATTTCACAAACGATTAATTTTACGAAATGAACCTATTAAATGGCCACGTCGTATGTGCGATTTGACGCCATTAGATTATTTTCTCTGGGGATATGTAAAGTCCCTTGTCTACACCGATAAACCAGAAACAATTAAGCACTTAGAAGCTAACATTCGACACATTATTACCGAAATACAGCCTGAATTACTGCAAACAATGTGTGAAAATTGGACCTCCAGATTACGCTATGTACGCTCTAGCCGCGGCGGTCACATGCTCGAAATCATATTCAAACATTAATGTCATAAAATTATCTGTCAAATAAAACCAGTTTCATAAATATTAATAACGTTTTTTTGAGTTTTATTTTACTTTAAAGTTCATTTTCATTTTCTTAATTCCCAATATAGCTAGCCCATCTACTAAAGAACACCTCAACCACAACCACACTAAACACACTACAGATGGCGCACTCATATGTTTAATTTCATTAAACATCATAACATCTAATAAAGTAACTTAAGTAACCTTACCAACTACTATTGTAACTTAATCAAATTATCTTAACGATAATCAAATAATGTCAAAACTAATTAAAAATAAAATAATCATAACATAACATGTATAATAAGTAATAAACTAATCCTAATAAAAATATTTACCTGGAGCACTAAATAGACTCAATCCAACAAGTCTTCTTGCAAATCTGTACAAATCATCTTTTGCAATACACTTCTGGCTATTCATAACAACTTCCAAGTCTTCTGGATTTGATAAGCAGTAGAATAATCGATGCCCTAGCCATACAGTTGTTGGTGTTTTTGATTTAAATATTTTAAAAATTCCTCGAGTTATACCTAAGGTTTGTTTATTAGTATAATTTATTAAATTGTTTTACAATACATACGTTCGGTTCCTCCGGTAAAATGATGTGCATGCCCAATAATTGGTAGCTTACAAATTGCAGGATGTGGGATGTGAGCGGACAATTCATACATATGTTTTCTGCTGCGTTTCCATTGGATGTACCATGTTATTAATAGTATTATTAGTGGTGCCAATAGCATAAGACGTGTTATTTGTATTGGTTTTAAATCAGTTAATATTTGTAAGTTTGTTGATACATCCATGATACTTCTTGGGCAATTCTATAAGACATATTGGGCTTTATTTTTTAATTAAAATAAATTGGTTTAATAAAAATGATTAAAAAAAAAATAATTTGGTATGGCTATACTGCTATTGGGTAAATAAATTGCCAATACTTTGAATGTAAGTTATTGGAAAATTCTTAAAGGCAATTTGTTGTATGTACTACATTTAGCGTGTTCAGGCAATATTACCTGCTGATTTTTCTTCACGTATTGCGTTATGTCAATTGTTTTTGCAAACATTAGTTCTAATCCTTTAATTCTTGACACATATTCTTTTCACTAATAAAGCCAGTTTCTTAAGAAATGCAATAAAAAATTTTTATAACAACCATGTGTAGGCAGATAAAAATCCGCATCAGGTATGTAAAGTTTATTTTCAACATTAATTCTCTTTGAATGTTTGGGTTGGAGTTGAAAGCGACTGTCCAATTGAACTAGTATTTCTACCAAGATAACTTACTGGCAATGTATTTTGCAACTTTTTGAAACACATGCTACTTAGTTTCTGTTTGATGTACTATTAGCAACAAGAATTGCAATTTGGTTTATTTACTCTGCTCTGCTTGATCTTCAGACTTAAACCCTCTGGATTATTTCTTATAGGGCTAGTCATTAATTTACGCTTTTCCAGTAAAAAAAATTGACAACTTGCAAAATTGAATAATTGTTGGATGTAAGTCAATTAGAAACAACCCTGGTGTGTTAAAAAAAGCTTGTCACTCAATGACAAAAAGATTGAATGCTTGTATGTAGGCTGGAAGAAGTAAATTCAAACATTTTTTGTAGATTCGACAACTTTACATGTACTTTCTGATAATAAAATGTTGTAACTGTCGCAAATTTTGTTTACTCTGTATCTTCAAAACAAAGAGGGTTTTCAGAAATTATTATAGAACAAAATATTTTTAGAATAAGCCAAGAAATAACCAGTTGAATTTTTGCCTTATGCTTACCTAACACCATGTATAAAATTGTTAAATTTTGAATCAGTAAATTCAAAACTAATTTAAAACAAATTAAGACTTTACTTTTTTTAAATAAAAGAGGTAATAACCAATTTTTGGAAATTGATTTTATGAATTTGTAAGAGTTTTGGTTTTAATAAAACCGGGAAACATGTCACTCTGCTTATAAAACATATGTCATAAAATGTACAGTACAAAATAACACATTTTTTAAAAAAATTTATAACGTTTTCTGAAAATAAAAACATTCAACTTTTAGATAACTAATCTTTTATTTAAATTTCTTAAAAATAAACACTTTAACAGGTAAGCGAGTTATTTAGATCAAGTTTTATGAGCATGTAGCTTAAATTGATCATTCACATTATAAATTGATGTTGCTTTGTCAACGGCTTGGCCTCTACAGATGTTTGAAAAAAGTTGTAATATTTGGAGACAAAGGTTTTAGCATAGGAGTGCTTTGAGGTTGTTTTGGAGATAAGGTTTTTCTATGTTATTGGATTTTTGTTGTAAACCGTGGTGGGGTGATAAAGTTTTGAAAGAATGTTACTGCCTCAACGGCACTAAGTTTGGTATTTGTTACAAAAGCTGCAGTTTGGGTGGCCAACTCAGATACAGATGTTAGTGGCTAGTGTTTATTTATTACAACGTGTCTGGTTTTAGTTTTAAATTTTGACTGCCACTTGGAGAGAAAAAAAATTATATTTATTTTGATTGGTTTTTAGGCTAAGCTTCCAATACAGAAATATTGTCCAAGAGTTGTTAATTGTTTAGTACTTTCACTTTTGTATGGCAAAAAAGTAGATTATAATATCATACAGGTGTCTATTGAGGTCTGTTAATAGTTTGAGTGTTTACAATGCTAAAGTTTGCAGAATCAAGTACTGCCTGTCTTGCCAGAGCTTTTGCAATTGTTATAGTAGTAAAATTTAACGTTTTTACCTATAATTTAGTTGACAGTTTGATTTCAATTTGCTCGGTTTTGTTTCAACAAAGAGAAATGGAAATTTTGAACCGTGATCAATTTTTAATTTTTGATATGGTTTAACACCGCAGCAATGTGTGGAAAATTAATCGGATGCATAAGTGTATAGATTTTAAAAGGAGAATATTTTGAGAAGCAATAAAGCAATTTACATAACGTAATTTGTGTTTTGCTTTACATTTTCCGCTAACTTTGGCAGTGTCTCTCGTACTAGCCTGTATTGCAATAGGTTAGTTCAAAACTGTTTTAAACTTTTGGTTTTAGCGGTTGTTTCCACGATATCTTACAATGTAGTTCATATCTTTTGAGTACAAGTTTTGGTTTAACTACAAAATAACTTTATGCTGCACGGAAGATCTAAAGCGCTGTGGTTTTTTTGTTGCTTAGACGCAAAGTTTTGTAATTTCATTTGCTGATATTTGTAAAGTGTTCTGTGTGTTAAAATTGTCTTAGTTTTTGTGTATTAACAATGTTAGTAATATGTGTATAGAGTGCATATTGGCGTTGAAAGCTTGATTGAGCTCAACTACATGGTATTTTGGTGAAACTTTCTTAGTATTTCTGTAGAAGTAGATACATTGTAAGATATCTCGGAAAGTAGAACACGGCACTTTTTGAAATTTTTAGGGTAACTTTTGCACATATATAAGCACGTTTTTATCCATATTTTAAAAAAATACTCGTAATTTTTGTTTAACTATCTTTTAAAATTTTGCAAAATTTTCAAAATTTAAGAAAAACAAATTTTGGCTATGAAAACTTATTTTTTGGACAATTTAAAAAAAAAAAAAATTTTTTCTTAATCTGCAATCCTTAAAAGTTACAAACGATCAAAAAATTACAAAAAATTTAAAACCTCACATTTTTTAAATTTTGATTGCTTATAACTTAGAAATGACTCACGAAAAAATCTAAGAAAATTTACATAATAAGAATTCATGTAGAGAAAGGCATTTTCAGTGGTTTGAGCAAAAACAAATTTTCATTTTGGACACTTGACTCATACATGGCCATATACATGTGACATCTTCTTTTAAACGTGTTTTGATGTTTTTATATGTCCAAATTTAAAGAATCTAAATTTGTCGTTAAAGAAAACTGAGAATTACTGCGGAATCTCTTAATTTACGCATGAAGCAACAAACGTTAGTTCTTTTTATGCGTCAAAGTCAACCAAAATAAAAATTGAAAAAGTTGACCCATTTAAAAATGAGAGCCAATAATGTGAATGTTATTTTTTCTAAAAGAAAACTAAAATAAAATAGAATAAACCGATTAATTTGATAGATTTTATCCTTCTAAAGATGATGGAGCTTGTCCAGTGTCTCTATTACTAACAGTTTTTAAATTTTGATTTTTTTGTGCAATAAGTCTTAAAATTGTGAAAAAAGTTTGATAGGGGTGGTTTTTTTAACATTTAAAAATTTGCAAAAAAATTACTTTATTTGTTTTTTGTATCGTAAAAAATACGATAAATTGTGTTTTGAGCTGTCAAATTATTGCAAATTGATGAAAATATTATACCTAGGATACCTACTTGATGTAAAATTTTCCGTAGAATCCGAATTTCAGTATTTTAAAAGCTATAAATGCATTGCAGAGTCGTAACCTAATTGTTTAATGGTTCTTTTAATATATAATTTTGCAGTTGCATAGTCTATTTGATCGCACCACTTAAGTTTATAATCTAATTTTAAGCTAAAAAAGACAACCTGATTGGATTAAAGTATTTTATAATCTCTTATATTTAAAGGTGGCAAATCACTACTAAAAAATAAAATAAACTGTGATTTTTTGGCGTTGAAGCTAAATAAGATAGCTGTACACCAATTTCTTACGGATTCTAAATCTTGTTCAATAGTAGTCGTTAAGCCAGCAATATTTTTACTAGACCATAAAATGTTAGTATCATCCGCAAAAACAGTATATTTTTTGGATATTTTTATGCTCAATAAGTTGATATACAGAAGAATCAAAATGGGAGCTAAGATAATTCCTTGTGGAACGACCCTAGTAATGTTTAAATTGCTTTTGTTTAAAAAGTTAGATTATCAAATAAGCTAAGAACATTTTTTAATTACATTTTTATATAATCTGCAATACTTGATGATGCTGAAGTAGTAATCTTCTTTGCTAAGTTTAAAAATCGAATATTTTTAACGGAAATTTTGATGCCAGTTGTTGTCCAATATTTGGAAAGACTTGTCTTTTGTTTGATTGTTTTTAAAGGAATAGTGTCTTTATAAATTTAGCTGAGTATTAACAAAAAATTTATTAAACTTCTCAGTACTTGATTTAACTTGCATATTATCCCAATTAAAGCAGTTGCAAGCATTATAAAATTTACTAATATTACTTTTTGATTTTTTTTTTTTTTTTTTTTTAATTTACGAAACTCTGCCTGTGGATTGACCTGGGTGGATCGAGTAACTCAGCAAACAAAGCAGCCAGTCCCAAGCCCGGAAAAAAGAAGAGGGTAGTAAGGCCAGGTTAGCAGCCTACCCAACGTAAAACAAACGACAAGCTAACAAAACCGGTAACAAGCCGCGGAATTATATTGATACAAAGTTGACGATTCACGCTAGAATTAGGATAACAAACTGGAAAAACAAACACATCTTGAGAATTGCCACGTGGAACATAACCTCATTCACCTTGAAAGACCAGGAAATTGTCGAAGAACTAAGCAATAAGAATATCAAAATATGTGGCATCCAGAAAACAAAGAAGAAGGGCAAAGGGCAGAAGCTATATGGGGACTATATACTCATGTGCAATGGAGTAGACAAAGATTAGCGGGCCAAGGCCGAAGTGGGATAGCTAATACAATGTTTTAGAACACCAGAAACTACATATAATAAGCATCTATAGCCCAGAATAAAACAAACCGAAGATTGACAAAGAAACATTCTACAAAACACTGCAATCGACAAAATTCCCAAGCGAGAACCCTTTATTCTTTTAGGGGACCTTAACGCACGCATAGGCAATAACATAGTGCCAGCGATAAAACAACAATTTAATGAAGAACACTCAAATAGTAATGAAGAGCTCATAACAAATATTGGTTCATTTAACGAATTGAGGATCAACAACACCTTTTTCCCACACAAAACCCAATACAAATACACATTTGAAAATACAAGACAGCAAAAATCAATAATTGACTATATAGTCACTAACAGGGAGATTCACCCTCGACCAATTCTGGATATTAGAACATTGAAATCCGTAAATGCAAGCAACGATCACAAACTTGTCTTAGGAAAACTTAGAATCAAAATAAATAAACAAAAACCACCAGCACAAGTAACTACCAAAAAAATAAATGTAGATGCACTATGGGACAAATCTACCAAATATCTATACAGAAACAGACTCGCCAAAAAGATAAAAGAATACCCAATTAGGGACTAAAAAAGCATACAAAAATGCTGGGAAAAAATGCACACCAACATTAAAATGGCAGCACGAGAAGCCCTCGGTACACGAAGCATTACCACTAACAATCCTGGGAACAGCAGAACAGCATAGTTTCGAAAAGAGGTGAAAAACAAATTGATAGAAAAACAAAAGGCGTATCTATCCTACAGAACAAACCAAACACCGGAAACATACGAACATTACAAAGAAGTAAGAAACGAAGTAATAGACTAGTGCGTAAACTTAAAGCAGAGCACTGGGAAAATTTCTCCAAGAAAATCGAAGGAGATTTTTACACTGCCCAAAAACAAATATGGCGAGTGATAAGAAACCAACGTAAAGAAATTGCAGAACTAAGTGAAGCAAACCCAATACCGATAGACACATGGAAAAAATACTTAACCGAGCTGTTCAAATCAGAAGACCATAATACAAAAATAGAAATAAATTTACCACTAGTAGAACACAATGTTGAGGTGACTAACGAAGAAGTAGAAAAAGCCTTAAAATCCGTGAAGAACAGGAAATTGCCAGGAAATGATGGACTGTATAACAAATTACTAAAGTATGGAGGCTAGCAGTTAACACAAGAACTAACAAAACTAATACAACAAATCTTTACACAATGCAAGATACCCACAAAATGGAAGAGAAGCATAACAATCCTCATGTTTAAAAAAAGCAATAAAAAAGAACCAGCAAACTACAAAGGTATTAATCTACTTGATACAGCTCTAAAACTTACCACAAAGATAATCTACAACAAAATCAAAGAAATCACATCACACGAAGAGGAACAACAAGGGTTTAGGCCCGGGAGATCTTGCGTTGACGCCGTATTCATACTACGCCAAATTATGGAAAAATCCATAGAATACAACAAGCCCGCATATTTATGCTTCATTGATTTAACGAAAGCGTTCGAACGCGTTCGACTAAAAGACGTAATTCAAATACTCAACGACAGAAACGTACCGACCAAAATTATACATCTACTCAAAGAACAAAATCACTGCACGCGTTAACGGCCAACTCCTAAAACCCATTTCAGTCAAAATAGGAATCAGACAAGGAGATTCATTAAGTCCATTATTGTTCAACTTAATAATGGACGAAATCATTAAAAAGGTAAAAAACGGCAAGGGATATAAATTGGGAAACAAAGAAATTAAAATCTTATGTTACGCAGACGACGCAGTGATATGCGCTGAGAATGAAGATAATCTCCAGCAACTACTGTTCAACGCAACCGCCAAACAATTTAACATGAGGATCTTTGCTGAAAAAACTAAATGCATGACAACATCAAAATATCCTCTAAGATGCAAACTAGAACTGGATGGCCGAGTAATCGAACAAGAACTATAGCTCAAGTACCTGTGAGTTGATATGACCAGTTACGGTAATGCAGAGAGCAAAGTTTGGCAACAGGTAGCTAAAGCTTATAAGGTAGCAGGTTGTCTAAATGATTTAATATGGCGCAACAAACACCTCCAGCAGAAAACAAAATCACGCATCTATAAAACAGTCATTAGACCAATTATGACATATGCGTTGAAAACAAGGACAAAAACATCGAAAACAAAACAGCTAATGGAAACGACTGAAATGAAAATCATACGCAGAATTGCAAAAAAACACTTTTGGATAGGGAACAAAGCGACGACCTAAGAAGATTATGTGAGGTAGATAACGTCAATGATTAGGTGGCACAACGCAAAAGACTATGGGATGAGCATATAAGCAGAATGGACAAGCACCGAACCGTGAAAATCGCAAAAGACAAGTTGCCAATAGGGAATCGTAGCATAGGAAGACCGAAGAAGAGATGGAGTGACAATTTATGACCATTGCAAAACCGATGAAGAACAGGCTAGTAGCCTAGAATGGAAAAAAGAAGAAGAAAAAGAAGAAAATTTACAAGTACAATACATTTTGGGGCTTTCAAAAATTGGTTTAGATATAATTAAATTAGCAAAAATGGATTCATTGTCGGAAAATCCAGCAGGCAATACATTAGTTTTGATTAAGTGTTCTTCAATGTTTAAACATAAATAATTTATTAAAGTAGCACAACCCCAAAGTATACTAAAGAACCAGTGTTTCTGCCTGTGTAAGTGTTACTTATTATGCAGTTGTTGTGCAATTCCAAGACGTCGACTACCAGTGCACTATATGCTTTTGACTGTTACGTATAAAGCTTAACTACCATATATAGTGTTACCTCAATTGCTAGTGTGTGAATAACAGTTTTTTTCAGCTTTTTAAACCTGCTACACTTATCTGTACCTCAATGTCTTTACTGCTAATGTACTTTGTATTACACACCATGCTCGGATTACGTGTAAATAAATTCTGATAGTTAAGTTACACCCCTACAAACTCACCTAGTCTACATGCACGTAATAACAATGCTTATAGTATATGAACTAAATGACACTGTTAACAATATATTAGAAGGAAACAAAATCTATTTATATACTTTTAGAAAATATATATTTTAAACCTTTAAACATCATAATATTGTAAGTAAAAAATTATATAGCAAAATAAAACAATAAAATATTGTTAAAAAGCATTAACAATAGTTCATAAACTGCTAAAAACTGTAAATTTTATTCATAAAATGTTAAAACTAACAAAATCATACACTGAAACATCAAACTAATGTTGAAATGCACTAAAATCTAGCCATAAATTGTTGAAAAATGTGAAAATTAGTATAAACCTCAGCAATAGCAAAATTTGGTCATAAAATACTAAAACATTAAAAAAAACAAAAATATAGATAAAAACAATTAAAAAATGCAAACTTCTAATTATAAAATGTTAGGAATTAAAAAAAATAACGTAGAAATTTTAAAAATATTGTTTCAAAACTTGACAAAAACTAATATAATAGACTAAAATATGGCCATCAAAACTTAAAAAGTGTAAAAGTTTTAAATGAATTCACATAAATATCAAACCTAACTATAAGATATGAACAATATTAGTAAAAAAAAACAAAACTATTGACAAAAACGCCAAATTTTATTCACGGAATGTCAAAATTAGTAAAGTTTCCTTCTTAAGTTTTAAAATAGACGTCAAAAATCTTGTATGCTTGTAGGCTCTTTCTCATTTTAAAATTATGATTTTTTTTGGAATTTTTTGTTTTAACTTTATGTTTGCAAATTGTAAACTAAAGTAGGCGTTTAATAATTCATTTCCTGACAAATGTTATCTATTTGTCAGTTATTACGGTGTACTTTACTTAACAGTTCATAATGCATTTAGGCCCTATTGTTGTGGCAAGAATTATAGCATCAATTGAAGATGGGCGAGGAAAACGTAAAACTGCAAGGATTATTGGTAAAAGTCTTTGTGCTGTACAAAAGGTTTATCAGAATAATAATGATTATAATAACCAGAAGATAAGGGTCCGCTCAAAAAAAGTCACCACAATCAGAGATGACCGTTTTTTGATGTTTACAAGTTTGCGGAATAGAACAGCTTCTGTAGTTTATCTTAAAAATAAACTTCATAAAGCTAGATATGTAAATGTTAGTAAGTGGACCATAAGGAGAAGACTTTGAACAGCTAGATTGTTTTGTAGAAAGATAGCTACAGGTCTACCTTTACAACGCCAACATTGTGTTGCAAGACGTGCTTTTGCCCAAAATTACAGGGCATAGTACTGTTTTTAGATGAATTACGCTTTTGCTTTATTAAATCAGACGGACGTCAAATAGTTTGGAGAAGACGCAAAAAAAGATACGCTTCAGTTTGTATTGATGAGCACAAAATTAAACTAAGAAAAGATAATCAAACATCTAAAGTTATTCATCAAGCTGGCTAAGAATGGACCATTTTAAAAAGCTTAAAACACATTTTTAAAAATACAGATTTCAATAAACTCAATATATTTATATACCTAATAGTGGTGGTGTGTTCTTAGATTTATGCTTTTCCAATATTTGTGATATTTCTGTGATTAATGCTGTGGATGTTTTGTTAAAACTTAACCAACGTCATAATGCTTATGTAATAGATGTAAAATGTGGTACTAGCCGTAATATTTTAATGTGTAATTATGTTTTTAATGATTTTAAAATTGCCGACTTTAACGCAATCAATAATTTTTTGCTGAATGTTGATTAGACAGGGCGTTTCTATAATTGTGATGTTGATAATTGCGTTAATTTATTTTACTCTGTGTTGCATTTTGCTATAGACTGTTTTGTCCCCAAAAAACTGTTTGGTTTAATAAAGAATTGATTTCACTTACTTGGCTTAAAAACACTGTTCATTAACGTTATAAATCTTTAAAACTTTTGTCCAATTATAACGAGTTTCAATCAATTTGTACTTTGTGTAAAAATTTCAGTACATGTCTATACAAGCAATATATTACTCGAACAGAAATCTACATTTATTAAAATAACTTTAAACATTTTTAGAAATTTGTTAGTGACACTAGAAAAACTAATAATTTTTCAGCTATAATGTATTATAAACAAAAAACTTGCAGTAATAGTGATGACTATGTTAATAGATTTGCTGAATTCTTTTCTTTAGTTTGCGATACACAAATTCATCTAACTTTATTGTTTGACTTTAATAAAAACGTATTACCTAAAGCATTTTCAATTAGAGAATCTTAAATGTAACTTTAGCACTGGACCGGACGGTGTTCCATCTATGCTGTTAAAACAATGTATCTATTCAATTTCTACGCCATTGCATTGACTTTTTGAGACATCTATTAATGAAGCTAAGTTTTCTTAAGTTTGGAAACAAAGCTACATTATGCATTTGCATAAATCTGGATCTAAAGAAAATATGATTAATTATAGAGATATATGCATTCAGTATGATATTTCTAAGTTGTTTGATTAAATTGTATTTAGTCAAATACAATGGATGTGCAAAAGCATTTTAATAGGTTTTGTGAGGGTCGTTCCACTCTTACAATCCTTTTTTTTTTGTTACAAAAATGATCTTTTAAATGCCTTTCAATCAAGAGATTAAGTTGATTTTATTTACACAGATTTTTCAAAGAATTTTGATTGTTAAGCTTTAGGCTTTAGGTTTTTATGAATCTGTTGTTGTCAAGCTTTTTGAAAAATTGTACTTAGTGTGTTAAAAATAAAAACATTTTATCACAACTAATTGTTGATCCATCTGCGGTTCCTCAAGGATCTATCAATGATTGCATTAGTTTGCAAAATAATTTAGATTCTGTTCATTCATGATGTCTTATTAATAACTTGTTGTTTAACGTCAATAAATGGTTTTTGATAAGTTTCAACTAAACTTTAAGTAAAGTATCGTATGACTATACTATCAATAATAATGTTTTAGAACATATTACACAAATAAAAAATTTGGGCGTAATTTTTGACTCAAAATTAACTTTTGTTGAGTATATAAACTATATGTGCAATCGTGCTATAAAAATGTTAGGGTTTGTGTACAGAATGTCAACTGAATTATCTCCAAGCACACTCAAACTACTTTATTGCGCTTTGGTACGCTCTCAATTAGAGTACGCTGCGTCAATTTGGTGCCCATGTAATATAGAACGCATACAAAAAAATAAAAAATTGATTATTATCTTACAAATTAGCCATTTTATCAATAAATTACGATTAGGTTAACCTCATTGCATTGCAATTTAATCTTCCGACCCTGAAAATTTTGCGCAAAAGCCAATTTATCATTTTTACGTAGACTAATGGTGTCTGAGATTGATTGCTAAGAAGAGCTACTAGTAACTCTTCCATTTTAAGTACTTAACAATAATTACCAAACTAGGCAGTCTTTATTATGACTCTACCAATTATGGATTTAATAATCCAATTGGTAGAATGTGTAGAATTGCAAATATTTTTCTAATAATATTGATTTATTTTGTACTTCAAAAAGTACTTTTAAGAGTTAATTAAAATGTGATGATGAATAATTTTATATTTTGTTTATATATGTATTTTTTTATGTTTTTATTATTCAATATTTGATTAAACATTTATTTTAATTCTATTTTAATTTTATAATAAAGTAAATACTAATAAAATAAAATAAAAATATTTGATTTATTTATATTAGTTTCTTTACGTCCCAAAAAAAAACCTGTTTTAATTTTTATACATACAATTGAGATAGTTATGTGATGATATAAAACGGTTGATATCATAATATATAATAAATTCCTTTACAAATACTAAGAGACTATAAGATATAAATTTCTACTTACTGTGACGATATACTATTCACAACTGAAAACGATATTTAAAATTTCTTAAAATTATGTTGCATATTTGTCAACAAAATAAAAATCCAGTTTGAAATAGAACTAAACCTTGCATGAGCTCATAAAATTATGTAAGTATTTTCACTTGTAATATGTAAATTTGTATAACAATTGAAATAATGAGTTTTAAGTTTATATAATTTCTATCAAATCAAAATAAGAAGTGTTTATATTTATACAGTCCTTACTGTATTATTTAAATATAAAATTTAAGAAACACAATAAATGCTTGTTTAAACATATACAAATTGAAAAAAAAATAATTAAACAAATTAAATAGCCTAATTAAAAATTTATGTAAAGAATTAAAAAAATATATTAAAACTCTTTAAACAAATTTAAAAAAAAAAGGTAAAGCCAATTAATTTAATAAAAAAATCAATAAATAATAAATAATGATTGAATCTAACTAAACATCATTTAAAACTAAATAAAAGATTACATAATTTTGATTTAAGTATGTCAATGTGTGTAATAAATTTGCGTTAAATTAAAAAAAAAAAAAATTTTTTGGCAGATATTTATTACATAAAAAAGTTCCAATTTAATAGCAAAAATATAATAAAACAAATGTTTAGTTTTTAATCTGCTTTATTATTATAATTATCCAATCTGCAAATTTCCATAAAAACTTTAATTTCTTCTTGTTATCGAAATCGGATATCCCTTTACAGAATGTATGGTTATTCTCATTAACACTTCAATATCTTCAATTTTCTTAAAAGTAGTTGCAAATTGATAATGTCTCACTATATTGGCTATATTGGCTTTCATTGCATTCATGGCATAACTATAACCTAAAACATTAAATATAGTTTAATTTTTTCATTATTTAAATTCTATTTATAAATACCTATACAATTTCTGGGTCCTTTTGAAAATGGTAGATAAGTAAATGGATTCCTTTTACTCTCCTCTTCAGGGCAAAAACGATCCGGATTAAATATTAATGGATTGCTGAAATTTTTAGGATCTCTATGTACGCCAAGAATTGGTATTAAAATGTTTGCATTTTTTGGAATTACGTAACCATCTATAAAATGAAATAAAAGCGTTTGATTAGTTTTTATTAAAATTGTGTTATATTGTGTTGTATTGAATTAAAATGAAAATTAATATTTTTTTACAGTTGTTAGAGTATAGTAGACAATTTATTTAAATAATTATCTAGTATTTTTGCAAAAAAGTGTTAAATCACTTACCCAACTTTATATCTTCATCGACCACTCTTCCAATAACAGGTCCAGCTGGAAACAATCTCATTGTTTCTTTAATAAACATATCTAGATATTTTAATTTTGGCAAATCAGCAGGAGCTACACAGCGATGAGATCCTACTATATCTATAACTTCATCATATACTTTTTTCTAAATAAAAAAAGGTAAAAATTAAAATGTTTGAAATAAAATGTTTTTTTTTTTTTAGAGAAAGCAAACTTTAAATTGGCAACACTCTTATCTGTAACAGCTGATTTGACAGTTTTTAGTTGTTATAAAGTTAGATTAGTTTGGCAACTTATCATGAATAAATTCACGCCGGAGCAACGTTTGCAAATTGTTCAAATTTATTTTGAAAAACATGGTTAAGTTCAAAATCATATTCAAACAATAACGCCATAAAATTATCTGCCAAATAAAGCCAATTTCATGAATATTAAAAACATTTTTCTATGTTGTTTTATTCAAGTTAAAGTTCTCCGCCTCTATAAGAAACACCGTTCACAACTAAATTAATAACAAAATTAAATATTTGTTAAGATACAATATTTTTAGTTACCTGATATTCTGGGTGCATTCCCAACATAAGAGCAGCAATAGATATAGTTGTTGCAACAGTTTCAGTTCCCTAAAATAATTGATTAATGTTTATTTTTTTAAATATTACTTAGTAAAATTATTACCGCCATCATCATTCCAACAACATCTCCAATAAAGTCACCTTCCTGGTACTCTTTTGAACTATCTGCGAGTTCTAACAATAGTTCTAAAAATGCTTTTCTTTTTGATTTTTCTATAAATATTAATCATAGACAATTAATTGATAATTTTCTACATATGTTATACTACCTTCAGTACAAACAACATTTTTTGAATTAATATGTTCCGCTTTTTTTGAATCAATGACCTATAATGTTGAAAATATTATAATTATTTATTAGTTAGGTTAATTAATTTACCTTCTGTGCATATTCTTGGAAATAATTAACTATTCTAGCTTGTTCTTTTCCGTGTTTGGAGTTTTCAAAAATGAAGTTGGGTGCGTACAAAAAATTGAACATTCTAAGTGTCCCCAAACTCATAGCTCTGAAATAATCGTAATAATAATTCAGATGTGCAATGTCGTTTAAATTAATATCAGTATTGTTAGATTTGCGCTTTTTTATATTTTTAGCCTAATTAAAACTTAAGTTTGGGTTAGAAATTTCAAATAATTGTCAAAAGTACCAAAATTGACCATTAACTGATAAACACTGCCAGAGTTGGGCGTTAGTGACTAACAATTTAGTCAAAATAGTAGTTTTTTTAATGATTACTGATTAACTAATCAATCATTAGTCATTAATCACAATATTTTTCTAAATTGATTTTTTTTTTAATTTAAAAATAAAAAATTGAATAAAATAAAAAAAAAAATAAACATTAAAAAAATAATAAAATCAAGGAAAGAGATTAAGAAGAATAAAGCGGTGTGCCGCAAAAAGACAAGGTAGGATTAAAATCTTAATTAGAAAGTACAAAAGCAACCTAACCCATAAGCATACCGTATGTAAGAATTAACCAAAAAAAAAAAAACAAATTAAAAGAAGGTATAATTGTAAAAAAAAGACAAAAAATAAAAAAACAATAATAAACTGGAAAGCATGTTTGTACAATAGAGAGTTAGAAAGATAAAAGAAAAATTATTATGAAAAAAATCGTATAAAAGCAAAGCTACATATTTATTGATAATGATCTCACAAGAAAAGAAAAAGAAATACTGAAATAACTTAGAAACATTGCAAAAGATGAGAAAACAAAAGGCAAGACGGCTATTGTTGGTTATATAAAGATAGTGGTAAATGGAGTAAAACGTTGTTACAACGAAAAAAATACGGCAGAATAAAAGTGTCAAAGAACTAGTAGCAGTAATAAATGGAAAGAAGAAAATAGAACAAACAACAAAAACTAATCAAAACTGTGTTAATGGAAAAAGTTGTGAAAGAAAAGCAATAAACAAATTAAAAGCTAACTAAGATGATCTAAAAATAAAAAAAAGATCTAAAAATTAGATACTAGCAATAAAATAAATATATTATTTTAGAATGTAGCAAAAATAAAGATTTTTAGAAATATATATAAAAAAAAATTAAATTTATTAAAGTAAAAAAAATAAAAAGAGCATAAGAAGATACTATAACAGGAATAAGATGGAAAATACTACAAGAAGATAATGAAAAATTGATAATGGAAGGTATGGTTCAGCAAAATTTTATACTGGGAAAAACAAAATACAAGAGAGGGGTAACAAAAATTAGAACAAAGTTAAAAAACTCAAAACAAGAAACCAAAAAAGAAAACTAATAGTAGAATGAGATTTCAACGCTAGGATCGGACTAAACGAAGAATGAATGAAATACGGACAAAAAAAATGACAAACTAGAAAATACAGAAGGAAAAGAAATGATAAAAATGATTGAAAAGAATGAGTAGAACATAGTAAACAAAAATATGAAAGAAGCTGAAAGGGAGAGAATATACATAGGAGCAACGGGACAATTGGTAATTGATTACTTAATGTAAATGAAGAAGCATAGCAACGGATAGACACATTTAAGGTTGAAGAAAGAAAAAGAAATAGTAACAAAATAGTATGGATACAAAAGAGTGTAGAAATGAACAGACAAAATTTATATAAAAAAATTAAAGAAAAAATTGTAGAACAAAAAATTACAGAACTTGAAAACATAATTGCAGACGGAGCAATAAAGAAAAGGTTTTTACAAACTCAATAATAATTTGCAAAATTCAAATGGTAGAGCACAAATGGTACACAAAAAAAAGAAACTAGAAAAGTACTCCAAAACTGGAAAAATCACAAGGCGAGTAAACAGGAATATCAGAGAGCTCAAAAAGTATAAAAAAATAAATTCAAAGAAGTTAAGGCATCATATATAAAATAGAAGAAATAGAGATAAAAAATATATAATAAAAAAAAGCATAGAAATATATAAACAAAAAAAACAAAACAAAAAACTAACAAATTTTGATAGAAGACTGAAGAATACACTTCTTAAAACTGTATAAAGGATCGGAGAAAAAAACTGAAAGACAGCCAATGACAACACAACAACTGAAACAAGATGTAGATGAAAGAACAAAAGAAATGATTAAGAAGCAAATTATAAGACTAAAAAAACAAAAATTGTCAGGTGATAGAATACAAAAAATCTGATCAGCATTTTTCAGACTTTTGTATCTAACTTATGTTATCTACTACTCTATGTTATAGAAGACCAAATGAGATAATAATTAAAGTATAGATAAGAAAAGGGTTTCCTAATGTATACATACTACACACAATATAGTAGAAAAGGAAGTAGCAAAAAAGGAAAGAATGTTGTATAATAATGTATTAGACCTAAAAGCATTTCAAAAGCCCTAGTTTGTTTGCGCAGTCGGGTGGTAGTGGACAGAAAGAAAGTGTGGTTGCTGACTTATGCAATCGACATGGTAAATATAGCAAAGCAAGCAAATAAAATAAACAAAATGATTATATGCCTGGATAAATATAAAAAAAAGAGTTAGAAGTGAATGTAAATAAAACAAAAATAACAATATTTAGAAAAGAAAGAAAAAGACGTAAAGTAGAAAATTGGAAGTGGGATAGAAAAAAATTGAAGAAGTAAAAACATTTAAATACCTAAGATATGTTTTTTTGTACAACTATTAATGAAAATAAACACATAAAAATATGACAAAAAAGCAAACAAAGTGGTAAGACAAGTATGTGGAATTGTTGAAAAAAAGTTTGAGTGTATGAGAATAATAATAAATAGTTCAATAAAAAGTATGTTATTGTACTATCGGAAACTTAAGGAAAAAAAGGTTATGGGTATTAGGAATAAACAAAAATATTTCAGAATACATTGTAATGGAAGAAGTTAAAACAGATAAATTAAGAGTAGAAGCAGGAAACCGTGCAATGAGGTATAAAAAATGAGAGAAAGAAATGAATGTAAAGTATGTGGAAAAAAATTATGATTAGAGATAGAGATATACATGTGAAAGAACAAAGAACACGGATAAATAAATCTAAGTACAATTTAAATTATGAACACATTATAACGGATGCAATTCTAAAATACCTAAAAATATAAATCATTGAAAAATGAAAAAACAAATGATGCAAGATTTAGATGTGAAAATGAGAAATAAGTGTGTAAACTTTGGATGGAAAAAGAAAGAAAAATGTGTAGGATGTGTAAAAAAGTTTATCAAAAAGTTCCGAAAACTGTAAAACCAGTTACAGTAATAGTTTATGTTGACATAAATATAGCAGATTAGTCAGATAGTTTCAAAACATTTACAATTCAAAAATAGTATTGTATATTGTCAAAAAGTTTAGGTACTATTGTCAAAAAATTACTAAGCTGTCAAAAATATTATGTGTCAAAAAATTACAAAAACTGTCATATATCTGTCAAAAAAGTTACTAAAGCTGTCAAACAATTTACAGCAATGTAATAAAATGGGTATCATCTGCTTGATATATCATATATTATTAAGTTATCAAAAATGTTACTACTTGTGTCAAACAATAACTTCAAAAACAAATTTGGTTGTCAAACAGTTTACAGTTGTCAAAAGTATTGTCAAAAAGTAATTACATTTGTCAAAAAATTACTAAACTGTAATTTTTTTTAATAAATCTTTTTTTGTTTTTGTTTTGTTTTGTTTTTGTAAACGTAGTGAAGTGTTGGCTTTAGCAAATAGCCCTTAAGAATAACTTACGCATGGCAATACTTTCCTGTTTTTTTCTCTGCGTAAATCTTGTTGTTATAATGTCCTTGCCAAACTATTCTAGATTTGGCAGTAGTTTGAGTTGGGCTGTATATTGTCTTGCGGATTTTCACACAAAATCTGCACTAACATCCAGCTTTGCATTCTCTTCTTTCTCCAATCCGTATGTTATTTATTTAACTATTTTGTTTTACGTTTTTAGTTTTTTAAGGTATTTGTTCATTTGTTCTTTATTGTATCATCTCTCCTTTATGAATAGTTTATGCAGTTTTATTAGATGTATTTTATTCGACAGTTTTAGATTTATTAGTTTTACCTCCAGTGATATCTCTATCTTTATCTGAAATTACTTCTTTGTGTTCTCTTGTTGTCAGGTATATTCTAACCATCTTAAAAGTTGCATTATTTGTTAACCTCGAGATAGCGTATCTACTATTTGGTATTTGCCTAGTTATTTCTGTTGTTCTGCATTCTATCAACATTTTTTTTCTCCTTCTCCTGCTCCTTATCTTTGCAATTTTGTTTGGTATTGTAGTTTCTGTAAATGTTTTTTTGTTTTCTTCTATTTTTTATATGCATAATTGTCCTGTCCTTTTTTATTTTTTTATATTTTGATCTTTTTTTCCTGTTTTTTTTAGTTTCTATTGTGCTTCTCTTGATTCTTTCTTATCTCCTCTATGGGTTTTATTTTGTGTTTGTTTCCATTGTTTGTTTTTCTCTATATTTTTCCATAGTCAAACTGTTCTTTTTTTAGTATTTTTGTTGCAAAGTTTCTTAGCGCTCTCCATTTATTTTATATTTTAGGCATTTTTTAATGTATGTTGTTTTATCCACTTTGTTTTCCAGTATATTTTCTAGTTTTTTTTTCTATCTTTCTTCTACGCTTCGCATTCTACTAGAGTTGCTTTAACAATCTCTGTTGTTATTTTTTTTTTCCACTGTTAAAAAAACCGTTTTTTTTTTAATTTTAATTTTTCTTTTTTTTTTCTTTGTCTTATTCTTCTACCGGTTCACCCTTGGAAAACAGTTTCTTAATTATGAATTCTCTTCTTCGTTTTCTTTTAGGTAGACTTCCTTTGCTTTTTTCCCAATTTATTCATTATTATTCTCTAAGGCTTTCTCTAAGGATTCTGTTCTGTTTTTTTTCAACATTTTTTTCTGCTATTCCTAATTGCTCTCTGTATTTTCTCATATTTTTCTATGTCTTTATACTTTTCTCTTTGTTTGTATTGTTTTTTTCACTGCATTATTTTATTTTCTTGCACCACTAGTATGATCCTTTCCCCCCCTTCTCTGTACTTGGAAATTGCTTAATTTTTTGCTTTTCTTTTTTATCTTTTTGTTTTCTGCTACTTCTTTTGTTTTTATGCTTTTTTTATCTTTTCTTTGTCCATTTTTCTTACGTTCCATCTACCCTTTCTTGTGTACTTTTCTTTTCTTTTCTCCTTTGCATTTTATTGTATTTGTTTGTGTAAACTCTGTGTTTCTTCTTTTAACACACAATTCATTTACTATACCTGTCATTTCCTATGTTGCTATGGTAATATCAAAATGTGATTTTGAGCTTCTTCTTACAACCGTCGAATTGACTCCATTGTTGCAAATGGTAAGGTTTAACCCCACAATCATCTCCACTAAGTTTAGTTTTTAGTTTTCTCTGTTTTTTTTTTGTAGCCAAACATATTTTCTCTTGTGTTTTCTGTCGTTTTGCATTTTATGCAGTATTCTTTGTTTTTGTATTCGGCAACCTGCTGTCCTTGCTTTCCGTATTTTATACATAGCGATAACTTATCTTCTCTTTTGCATTCCGCCGCCACATGTCTTTTCATCCAGCATTTGTAACATTTTCTCTTGTTTGCTGTTACTTTCTTTACTCTGCATCTTATGAGTCCTATGTTTATTCTTTCTTCTGTTATTTTCTGTTCTGCTGATGTTTTGTCTAACTTGACTGTAGCTGTTTGTTTTTCTCTATTTCTTTTTTTATAGATATTATTGTACTTTCTTCTGTGTTCAAAATTTTTTCTAACATTTTTTTTCTGCTAGTGTCTCCGGACTAGTATCGTTGATCATCACTAGTTCTGTGCGTACGTTGTTAGCTTTTTTTACATTGTAACTCTCCATTCCATTACTTATTTTATTTCATATATTTTTTTGGTCTCATTTCTCTTTGTTGGTAGTAACAACTCCTCTTTTTTTGTTTCTCTTATCTCCTTGAATGTACAATAAGTGCAAACTCCCCGTAATTACGTATGGTCTTACACACAACTACCCTTACTAACAGATCAGCAGACAAGCTGCAAACTTGCCAAAAAGCAATAAAAAGGGCCATGTTAGGTCTAAGCCTAAAAGACCACATTCAAAACACAAATCGCAAATCTTAAGTAGAGCTGGGCAGGCCATGTTGCAAAGCAAGATCTAGCAAAGTGGACGATACAAATTATGCAGTAGTGAGTAGAGACTAAGAAAAGTGTGAAAAATCTCAAAAAAGGTGGATAAACGCCACTATTTGTGGCAACTGAAAGCTAAAAATATGACTATGTGACTAGAAGTAGATAGTTACAGACTGAAGAAAAAAAAGAAGACCAAAATTTACTATAAAATAATAAAAACTGTAACATACTATTTATAAAAAAAATTGCAAAAATTTTGTTTATCAACATATTTAAAAAAAAAAAACAAAATCCAGTCAATATTAGTTAAAAAATGTAAAAAGTTTTTTTTATAAAATGTTAATAATAGCTAAGTTTGAGTTAGAAAAAAAAAGCCACTAGAACCAAGTAGTGCTCTGCTGGACCTGAATTTAGTAAGGTTCAATCCAAAACTGCAAATTGATCACCTTTAAGGAGCAGGATACCAAGGGGTATTAAATGACCGTACTCACGCCTTCACATAGCGGCGCTGATGATGCTAAGCGAGACGGATCGACAGATAGCTCAGAACACAAGAGCTATCTGGAAAGAAAAGTACACGCATACATACTGTACAATGGAGAAAGGCAACGGAAAACCATCTCCATTAGCATTCCTAAGAGAACCACATAATGACTACATTTAACTCACATCAAATTACCGGAATTTTAAACATACTTTACTCATTCGGATCTCCGGGAGGAACGGACTTGATTGAAGCCACAAGATCAAACATAGCAAATAAAATTAGAATAAAAACCTGGAACGTACGAAGCCTATACAAAACAGAAAAACTAATAAACCTAACTCAAGATGCAAAAAGACTTAACATAGACTTAATAGGCATAGCCGAGACTCAGAAAAATGCCCAACTTTGGGGTATACCCTGTACTACTCGGGTAATTAAGACAGGAATCTCTAAACCTCTCGCAAGGTGCGTCACCAATTTTACCCCCTACTCTGAAAGAACAGCAATATTAAAAATCAATGCCAAACCCGTAAATCTCAACATCATTCAGGTGTACGCTCCAACGGCCAATGCAGCAGAAGAAGAAATAAAATTATTTTACACTGAAATAAAAGATCTACTCAAACTTACAAAAAAACAGGACATAAACATAGTAATAAAGGATTTTAACTCAAAACTAGGGAATGAGAAATTTGAAGACTTTGTTGGCTCTTTTGGATTAGGAGATTAGGAGACCGACTCTTGCAATTCTGCCAAGAGAAAAATATGAAAGTAAGCAACACATAGTTTTGACTACCAGCCCGCAGACTGTACACGTGGAAATCCCCAGCAGACCAACCGCATAATATAATCAGAAATCAAATAGACTTTATACTAATTAATAAAAGGCTCGGTTCATCTATTACAAAGGCATGCACCTACCCAAGAGCAGATGTCAGATCAAGACCAAATTATCAAAACCTAGCAAAACAACTCCTAAGCGGAAGATGGATCTTGCTAAACTCAAACAGGAAAATATAAAAACGGCAGTAACAACGGAAATTAGCAAGCAAATTATCTAAAAATCTGGATCAAGAGGATATAAATTATATATGGAGCCAAATGAGAAAGATTTTATTAAGCAGCGCACAACACAACAAAGTTGGATATAAAACACAAGGCCAAAAACAATCATGGATGACAGAAGAAATTCTTACACTAATGAAAAAACGGCAAAAAGTTAAAAACTAGAACAAAAAATATAAGTGCATACAGAAGCAGATTCGGAAAAAGATTGGAACAGCAAAAAACGAGTGGCTGAACCGTGAATGTAGAGAAATTGAACAACTGCAGGCTCTACATGATGTCTTTAATCTCCATAAAAAACTAAAGGAGACAGTTGAAACGTTTAAAAAAATTAATATCTCTAAAATCAAATTGCAATAGATATACAACAGAAAAATTACATTTGGAAAAACTACATAAACAAACTATTTGCAGATGACGAAAGACAACATAGGGCAATTGAAGAAGACAACAACTTAACAGGTCCTTCAATTGGCAAAAGTGAAGTAGTAAAAGCTATACAAACTGCAAATAATACAGCGAGACCGGATAAAATTTCCTCAAAAATCTTCAAACTCCTGGATGAAAAAGGTATTTCCGCTTTACGCAAAATCTTCAATAAAATATACAATACGGGTAAATACCCTGTCCAATGGCTTACGTTTATCCCTCTCCCGATAAAAAAAACCGTCAAAAAATATAAAAAACATAGACTGATTAGCCTTATGAGCCACACCTTGAAACTGTTCCTAAAAATCATACATCAAAGACTCTACAGAAAATGTGAAGACACAATGAGTAAAACTCAATTTGGGTTCAGGTAAGGCTTGGGCACAAGAGAAGCAATAACCGCAATACAAGTTCTCGGGCAGAACTGTTACGACCAGAGAAAAAGTGTATACATAGGCTTCATAGATTACAAAAAAGCTTTTGATTGCGTTCAACATCACAAGTTTATCGAAATCCTTAAAAACCTAGATATTGACCAAAATGACATCAGATGTATTGAGAACCTTTATTGGAACCAAACAGCACAAGTTAAAATTGACAACGAAGTAACCAAACCAATACAGATTTGTAGAGGAGTCAGACAAGGGTGCGTTCTATCACCTCTCCTGTTTAACCTATACACAGAAAAAATATTTCAAGAAGCACTTGGCAGTATCGAAAAAGGCATTAATATTAACAGAAACTGGATAAAAGACATTTGATATGCGGACAACACAATACTGATAGCCGAAAGCATAGAAGATCTACAACAATTAGTTAATAGCGTAGGAATACATAATAGTTAAATGGGATTGAATATCAACACTGAAAAAACAAAGTTTATGGTAATTAGCAGAGACCCAGACGCAACGAGGAATGACAGATTAACATTTGACGAGTTACCAATTGAACGGGTGAACAAATTTAAATATCTGAGTACATGGTTTACTGAAGAATGGACATCGGACATCAAAATAAAATGCAGAATTGAAAATGCACGTAGCGCATTTAAGAAGTTAAAAAAAGTCTTAACCAACACTGATTTTGATATCAGCCTCAAGCTACAGCCCGTCAAGTGTTATATATGGTCGATTCTCCTTTACGGTATGGAGGGATGGACAATAAAAACAGCATCAATGAACAATTTTGAATTTTTTGAGATGTGGCTGTACCGCAGAATACTTAAGATCCCATAGACAGCAAGAGTCACAAACGAAGAAGTGCTCAGACGAATTAACAAAGACCACAAATTATTAATTACAATAAAAAGAAGGAAAACTGCGTACCTGGGTCACCTAATGCGCAACCAAAATTACCATATACTGCAATTAATAGTCGAATGCAAAATTGATGAAAAAAAGGGAATAGGAAGGAAGAAGATGTCCTGGTTGCGAAACATAAGGCAATGGACGGGATTCCAAACTGTAGAAAGTTTGATCCATACAGCTAGGGATTGAGCGGAAATGGAACATGTAGTCGCAAACATTCATTAATGGATATGCGCATAACAAAAAGAAGAAGAGTTAAAAACTTTAAAGAATTGTCTAAAATTATTATAATCTGGAAATAAACTGTTAAATAATGTACTATCAAAGATATTGTAAAAAAAAATCAAATACATTCGGCTAAAAAATTTATTATTATTATCAAAAAACAATAACATTTAATCAATAACTGTTAATAGATGAAAAATTTTAATATAAAAAATCAATAATTGCTAATTCCGGCCATAAAACAATAAAAAAAACAAAATTTGGCAACAAACGTTTAAAAATGCAATATTTTGTTTATAAAATAGTTTAGAAATTTTAAACAACTGTCAAGAATCACAAAAAGCTGACCATAAACTGTTAAAAAATGTACAATTCCTCATAAAATTTCAAAAACATAAAAATATTGCAATAAATTATCAAAGAACCATGAAACGTCAAAAATAGTAAATATTGACTAAGTAAAAAGTTTAAAAAAAATGTCAAAAAGCACCGACAATTAGTCATTGACTGTTACAAAATAAAAAAATTAAACTGTACAAGTCAAAAATTTCTAAATCCGGCCATAAAAAGTAAGATAAAATCAAAATCCGGCAAAAAACCAAAATGATTTAAAATTTGGTCATAGTATAACAATATTGTCTAAAAGTACCAAAACTTACCATAAACTGTTAAAAACTGCAATATTCTATTTATAAAGCCAAAAATAGCAAAATTCTGTAATAAAATATTAAAATATTTATTATATCAAATACAAAATTCACATTAAATATTTTTAAAAATTGATTTTTTTTCTTACAATTTTAGCAGCCTAACTGTGAGAACTAACCCCAAAAATGATTTAATTTTTGTTTAAGTTATTTAAGAACACTGTTGTTACTTTAACTAAAAAACCTAGGAGAATTTTTTAAAACGTATATCATTATAATACTTACATACTGCTATTGTTAAAATACGGACTTTCGGTTGTTTGGCTATTTGCTTGAACTCCCATAGTAGTTTCTAAAATTGCAAACATTTTTTTAATTAGAAACAAACAACTTTACAACAATAATATGAATGAATAATCAATTGCATTTTTTAAGTTCATAAATTATAGTTATAGTTTTAAAATATGAAAAATCATTAATTCTATTACTTACCCAAAAGCACATCTAACATTAACTTCAAAACAGGTTCAAATATATCAAATACACCTTTCCCATCATACTTTTTTAATATATCACAAAATATAACGGATTGTTCCGATGCAATTTGAACGGCTGCGTCCAAAGTTTTTCTATTGAATGTTGTATTTAATAATTTTCTTTTTGGTCGCCATTCATGGGCTAAAAATAAATAATTTAATTGTGAATTAAGTTTAATATATTAAAATATACTTACGATCTGATATTAAAATATTATTTTTTCCAATATACGGTTCTAGAAATTTCAATCTGTTTTCTTTTCCGAAACAATTAGGATGTGTTAGAATAGTTTCTAAATGTTGAGGTTGTGAAATATAAAAGTAGCATATAGGACCGGCCCATAATACTATGGGAGTTTCTTCTTGTATTAGTTGTATCATCAAGTTACACATTGCTATAATAGAAAAAACAGTTAAAAAAAATGATTTTATGTTAATTAATAATTTCTGTGATAGTTTACATTGCTTAAATACTAAAACCATAATTAATTAAATCAATTTATTAGATAATATTTATTTTGAAATTAATTTAAATTATTCATAATAATAATCAAATATTTTTTAAGAAAGAGCGACAAAAAATGTTTCAAATAAAGATAAAATTTTAAAACTATTTTTGGTTCAAACCAGATAAAGCAACAAATTATTTTTTAAACAACAATTTAAATAAAGACTTACAAAATATGATAAAAACTTAAATTTATAGTTACAATTAAATTATACAGAACATTGTAAACAATTTGTTTTCGGATTACTTTCCGATCCACAACAAAAGCAAATAAACTATTTCTGAGTGGCCAGGCAAAAAATATATACGTAAAGTGTACATTATGTTTGCTTTAATTTTAAATATATGATATTTATACATATTGTAATTAATACAATCAAATAATAAACTTAAAAATACATTAATTAATACTACAATTTCTAGAAAAAGCTGCATATAATCAATTTAAAGTTTACTGGTTATTCATTATTCGAGCAGACTATAGACAATAGAAATAAATTGATTTAAAAATCATGCCATTGATTGTGAACCAGTTATTCCAAAGAATTATTGAGTTATTTTATTATGTGAAACAATAAATTATTAATAAACTGTGTGAACTTATTGATTACAATTAATTATATATATAATTAATTATTTAATAATAAATCATAAAAGATACATAATCTACGTTTTGAAACTGAATTTTGATAAAAAAATGTTTGTTTGCAATGCGATAAAGTTAAAATTGTAATTTATGGAGAAAATGCGTAGTTAGTACAATAATAAACAAAAAAAATTGTTTTAAAAGCGTTTTATATTGCATATAAGAATGTTATAGAATGGGCACCAAACTGACGGAACGTACTCAAAATGAGAGCGTACCAAGACGCAATAAAGTAGTTTGAGCGTACTTAGAGATAGTTCAGTTGACATTCTGTATACAAACCCTAACATTTTCATAGTATGGAAGCACATAGTCTATATGCTCAACAAAAGTTAGTTTTGAGTCAAAAATTACGCCCACATTTTTTATTTGTGTAACATGTTCCAAAACATTATTATTGATAGTATAGTCAGACAATACTTTACTTAAAGTTTTGTTGAAGCTTATTGAAACATAATTATTTGCGTTAAACAACAAGTTATTATTAAGACACCATAAATGAACAAAATCCAAATCATTTTGCAAACTAATGACAATCATCGATAGATGATATTCTTCTATAAATTTTAAGATTGTCGGCAAATAAAAAAAAACAAAGAATTAATAAAATATACAAAATCATTAATAAAGAATAAAAACAGAATTGGCCCAAAATGAAATCCTTGAGGAACCCCAGATAGAACAACAATTGGTTGTGTTAAAAAGTTATTAATTTTTACACATTGGGTATAATTTTCGAAAAAGCTCGACAACCACGCAACAACAGATTTATGAAAACCAAATTCCAATGCTTAGCAAACAAAATTCTATAATTAACGCAATCAAAAGTTTTTGAAAAATTTGTGTAAGCAGAATCAACTTAAACTCTTGGTTGAAAGGCATTTAAAAGATTATTTTCGTAACAAAGAAGATTGATAAGAGTAAAACTTTTTCATTAAAGAAAAAACATCTTGTGCAATGTTTGTTGAGACTAAAACCCAAAATCCCATTTCATTTCAAAACTGGTCTACTATCCAACATCCTTCCACAATCCAAAATCACATTAACAGAGGAGGCTCCGTAGTAATGGCACATCCAACTGTTTCTTTAAAAAAAGATAACCCACTTAGCATTAATAATCCCTTGAACGACTGCTTACATTTTGCAATCCCATTTCTTCATATTAATTCATGTTTTTTTAGTTTATATTCATCCAACTTCTAACATTAAAGACAATATCTTTGTGAAGCTGCACAATACCCGCATGCTATTATCATAGACGATTTTAATCTAAATTTAAGAAAAACTTCAATTTTCTTAAAATTCCCACTCGCCCAACATTCATAATGGCTGACTACACCTGATATTCTTCTTTGTACAACAGATCTGGAACCAATCATCCGTTCAGTAAATGTTATCCCCGATTTATGCTCCGATCACTTTGTAATTTCATTTCAAATTGATATCCAACCTCTTTCTCTTCCCAAGAACGAATACATCTACCACTTTAATAGTTGTAACATAAATGAAGTGAATAAGATGCAACTTCTTTCATCAACACTAATCCCATCATATCACCTAGTACCATAAAAACATTTTTATCAACGGTTTTATCTTCCATTCAACGGAATACTCCTAAAGTGACCAAGTCATACTACAATTATCCCCTTCTACCATTCATATTGAGGTTAATCAAATACAAAAGACAATTGTATAGAGAGTTTTGACTAACAAACGACAGAACAGTAAATAGACAGTTCAATGACCTCAATAAAAACATTCACGACTTAATATTTCAATACAGAAATGACAAGTATTTAACCGCATGTAATAAAATCAATGACAAAAAAGGAAAGACGTATTACAACGAAGTAAAAAAACTGGGCAAGACTTAATGACAAGAAACATTTTAAAACAGTTAAATGAAAATATTCACTGTAACATAATTGAAATTTACAACTACTGCCTTTTGCATCAATATTTTCCCAATAAATGGAAAATGAGAATTGTTATTTGTATACCTAAATCCAATTGTAATCCATTACGTTGCTTCCCGTTCTTGAAAAGATTTTTGAATTAATAATTCACAATAAAATCTTAACACTTACTGAGAAAAATATCCCTATAACCTAATTTGGTTTTTGCAAAAGTCATTCTACATCCCATCTTCTCATAATCCTCACGTCTAATCTCCAAACGTCTCACCTGGAGGGCAAGCAATCAAGCGTCCTCTTTATTGATACATACAAAGCTTTTGATTCCGTCTGGCTCGCTGGTCTTCTATTTAAATTGTCTAACTTAAATCTGCCCTTGTATTTGTTAAAATTAGTAAACCAGTTTTTAATTAACCGAACTCATTACTGCAATTTAAATGTGTACATTCTGCAATATGCAGATGATACCACACTTATATTACATGCCAAATCATTAAAATCCTCCATAGACCAGCTGCAATCACTATTAGACAAAACAGACACATGGTTCAATAAATGGCGCTTACCAGCAAACCCTCGAAAAACCCAACTTTTTATTCCTTATCACAAATTAAAAATGAACTCTCTTTGCATTTGTATGAATCAGCAATTAATCACCCAATCACAACTATGCAAGTATTTGGGAGTACCCTTTGACTCCAAACTTAAATTTAATTCCTATACCCGATACCTTAAATTCGAAATAGTCAATAGAGCAAAACATTTCCGTTCGCTCACATATAAAAATGCCGGCATTAGTACCGTATGCGCAACTCATATTTATAAATCTATCTGTCGTCCTCTACTTGATTATGCTTTTAAATTCTACTAAACCTACTCTTAATAACTTGTATGTTGCAGAAAGAACATGCTTACGTTCTATCACCAAAATCCGTCACCCTAATAATCCCTTAGATAATCCCTCTAATAAACTGTTATATGCTAAAACCAAGATAGTTCCACTTAACGAACGCTTAAAAAAGCTTCAAACAAAATTTGCCAATAAAGTCAACAACCACAAAATACTAGCCAATTTAATAATACCCAGAAACCTAGCAGTTGTATCAAAATTTAAAACACTAGCTGAACCTCTGTTTCAAAATATTATAAACTTGACAAACGACATCTTAGACTGACTCATCACTCACCCCCATATAACAGAATCTTTTTTATTTTTCTTATAAAATTATTCATATGTTTGTAATTCAACTTAGGTTGAAAAACTTAGGTCGATGGCAATTTCAAAACAGAATGTTTATTTATGTAGACTACATGTATATTTTATTTTATTTTCTGTACTGTTCTCTTTTGAATAAAGATGTTATATATATATATATTTACATTTTATAGCTGAATTTGATATTTTTGGGATTACCTACAGAATTTTACACTTTTAAAATTTTATGACCGGATTTTAGTGCTTTCTGAAGAATTTTCAAAATGTTATGACCGGATTTTGCACTTTTTAACAGTTAATGACAAATTTTGTTTTTTTTTTTAACTATTTTTTTAAATTTCATGTACTTTTTGACAGTTTATGACCAAATTTTGGTGTTTTTTGACAATTGTTTTAATTTACAAGACGGATTTTAAAATTTTGACATTTTATGAAAAGAATTTTGCAGTTTTAAATTGTTTTTGGTGGGATTTTATTTTTTTTCAAAAATTTTAATATTTTAAAACCGGATTTAACTATTTTTGATAAATAACACTTTGTATTTTTAATTTTTTGTGCAAACTTTGGTATTTTGTGATAATATTTTCATATTTTATAGACAGATTTTGTTATTTTTAATAGAACTGTGCATCTTTTGCTGTATCTAACGATACTTTGATATTTTATAGCCGGATTTTGCTATTTTTTGTCATTTTATATAAAAAAAAATGCGGTTTATAACTGGATTTCAGTGTTTTATGACAATATTTCGATATTTTATAGCCGGATTTGTTTTTGTTGACATTTTATACAAATTTTAACACTTTTCAACAATGTATGACCATACTAAAATTAAATCCACGTTGAACTTGAAGTAAACAAATACACGCGTTGTTCACGTGCACAGCTCAAACACGCTAACGACACTACAATTGCCTCTTAAATAATATTTAGATTACAGGATTTTTGCTTTGAAAAGTCATTCCTTAAAAATTTGTATAATGGTACTACATAATACTAGAAAAAGACATAAGTGATACACAAATGGGTTCTAAAAAGATTCTAAGAGTTACACTAAAGCAAACATGCTTAGATGTAAATCATGATATGTACTTGTACATCTAATTTACTGACTTTCAAAAACATTTAAATCTACTAAACAAACAAAAAATTATTGATAATCTTCTTCTTTAAATTACTACTTTTTGTAGGTTTTGGCTATCACATTGATCTATATATTTTACTCACTATTATCCTAAATAAAGCTACTGATGTCGTTCCAGTTTTTGTAAAAAAACTATTAATTTTATGCAAAAATAGTATTTAAAGTAATTTTTAAGCATTTTATGAGCAATGTTTAATAATATATACATATCTGAGCAATTTCTTAAGCATTTTTGTGCATTAAAATATTGTTTGAATAACATTTATAGCATTTTATGTAAACAATGCAATTGCTATACGATTTTTAAACATTTTAGAGCAATTTTTAATAATATTTACTTTTCTGGGCAATTTATTAAAGATTTTGTGTCATAAAATATATTTCTAAATGACATTTGTAGTTTTGAAACAGCTTTCATTGCTTTTTATGTACATAACGCAATTAAGGTAGCCATTTGACCGCTAGCATCTGACCAAAAGAACCCGACAGCGCCGACTTGCAAGCAAAAAATGGATAATTAACTGACCAATCACCAATTATTCTTCCAGCACGAACTTTAGCAAAATCAACACCAACTTCACTATGCAGATGCTCAATCAGTTTCAGGAGTCTGCTTTTTCCTTACAAAAGGTTGGGAACCATATGTCTGAACTCGTCCCAATTTTGTGCAAGTCGTATTAGTGTAGAAGCCTCCCTGATTCCGAACTATTGTCGCAGATTTAGCAGCCCGGAAAACCTATTCTTTCCAATTTTCCTCTTTCCTTCTATTTTCCTTTCCATGATTAATTGCAGGAATTGATATTTGTCATTTTGGAATATGTGTCCAAAGTGAGTAGTTCTCCATCTTTGTCCATATGCTTGAGTACTTCGTTGTTTGTTACTTTGTCTGTCCATGAAATTTTTAGCATTTTCCGATACAGCCTTATTTTGAATGCTTTGATTTTATTTATAGATGATACCTTATTGTCCATTCCTTGACTCTATACAATAGTACCGAGAAAACATAACATTTGACGGTTCACCACCTAATTTTAAGTGAAAGATCCCTGTTGCATACTAATGTTAGGAGTTTATTTCAATTCGTGTTTTGATGTCATAGATCGTGTCTGACTGTTTGTTGATCCAGCTGCCTAAATATTTAAATCTTTGCACCCGTTCACTTGGTTCACCATTAATGGTTAGTGCATTATTATTTGCGGAGTTATCTTTGCTAATAATTATTAATTTAGTTTTTGCGATGTTTCTTTTAGTTTATACTTGGAACTAGTTTGTTGAACTTGGTCTAAAAGACATTGCAGATTTTTGATAGTGTTGGCTAGTATCACACAGGAGCGGTGACAGAATGCATCTTTGTTGGACGCCTCTTAATATTTGGAACTCTTCCGTTTGACCTGTGCTGTTTGGTTACAGTATAGATTTGTGATCCATGATTAACATTCTCAAATGCTGTTTTGTAGTCTATAAAGCAAGCATAGGCTGTGCGGCGTTGATCTTAACATTTCTGTACCAAATCCGTTCTTGAAACCAAACTGAGTGTCTCCGATTTCTTGGTCAATCTTTTTCCATATACAGGTGTGTATGATACTTAAAAATACCTTCACCGCATGGCTTATGAGTACACTGACATAATGAAGCAGCAAGTTCTTTTCAAATTTTTTATGGCAATCTTGATGGAGGGCCAAATTTGAAAGGATCAAGATCCAAAAAAAGCACTACTTTATCTGAAACAAGTTGGAGATGCCAGCTTGAAGACCGCCACCAGCTTTGTCCCAGACTGTTTTAAGAAACTTGGAAGTCTACCTGGACCGCAACGTTAATGCCCACTATAAAACTATTCCCCTAAAGAATAGATTCACTCTAGTAAACAACAACAACAAAAAATTGAGGAAGGCAAGTCCTCCTTAGTTAATTATTCTAACAAACCATCACTCAATCAAGGCTTATATTGATAGGTGCCTTCAGCGTCACCAATGCCACTCCTGTTTGACTAATAGAACCCGAAGTCCTTTCTCAAACCCAGCAAATCCGTCAGAACCCACAGATTGTGCTAGCACATGCCGCTTTCCGCTCATCATCGTGCAGTTGGCAACGTTTAAATTGATAAACATGGTCAATGGTATCTGCACCTTTTTTTGCATGCAGATTTTTGTCTATTGTACAATAAACAATAAACAATGTCTTTTACTACACCAAACAAGTAGGAGCCGCAAATTCCTTGAAGTACGTTATTAAAAATTTACTCGACTGCAGAATTGACTACCTTTACGCAAGAATAATCCATACAGTAAGCATTAAACTGAAATTAATTCTGGAAAATTGTTTTCACGCCACAGTTTTTTGGGAACAAAACAGTCAATAGCAAAATGCTACACAGAGTAAATTAACGCATTTATCAACATCACAATTAACGTCATAATTTACTAAATAACTACTTCTGACAGTTGCATCAAGTCAATTGACAATGGTCATAAACAAAATAGCCATATGTCACAGTTGTAATACTTCATTCATAAATTAACTTAATCCGGATGACGTTTATAGTCAAGTGTTATAATGAATGAAATTAATCAATCAGTTACATTTGACAATTTAAAAAAATGAAGACATTTGACAGCCAAGTAAGTTATATGTGCCAAGTATAGTTAAATGTCAAACATTTTAATGATCAAAACGACAAACATGCAACAAACAAACAAACTGTCAAACATTATAAACACAATAAACGTTGTATGTACTAATAATTACATTATTTAAAACAGCAATTTTTAACATCTGTCAAACGTATTATTATTAAACAAGAATTATGCCAATTTAGTTGTAAATTGTCACTGGTTTATTTAATAAAATGGTAGTACTTGACAACTGTCAAATATTTTTGAAACCAATTTGTTTTAAAAAGTCAAACATTAAAAAAAATATGTTAAAAATCTAATCAAATTGCCACAGTTAACATTTAGCACTGTTAATTAATATAGTTAAAAATGTCATTTCCAAAACGTATCATAAGAAAAACCCACAAACATACTAGGTTCAAAACCTGAGCGGCTAATTTTGTTGTTTTGACATTCCCTGAAAAGAATTTGGCTCTTTTAGACAATTTCTATCCAGATTATGGATTTTCTACGAAATTTTACACTTTTAAAAAGTTTATGACCGGATTTTAGTGCTTTCTGAAAAATGTTAAAAATTTTATGACCGGATTTTGTTTTTTTCTAACTATATTTTTAAATTTTATGTACTTTTTGAAAGTTTATGACCAAATTTTGGTGTTTTTTGACAATTGTTTTAATTTACAAGACGAATTTTAAAATTTTGACATTTTATGAACAGAATTTTGCAGTTTTAAATTGTTTTTGACCAAATTAACTTTGTTTCAAAAATTTTTATATTTTAAAACCGGATTTTACTATTTTTAATTTTTATAAATAAAATTTTGCATTTTTAAATTTCTGTCAAAATTTTGGTGTTTTGTGTTAATATTTTCATATTTTATAGTCAGATTTTGTTATTTTTAATAGAACTGTGCACCTTTTGACAGATTATGCATGCATTCTAACAATATTTGACGTTTTAATGTCAGATTTTGCTATTTTTAACATTTTATAAATATAATTTAACACTTTTCAGCAGTTTATGAACTAATGTTAATACATTCTAAAAATATTTTAATGTTTGAAACATTAAAACATTTTTAAAAAATTATTTGTAGTTACAGTAGCCAAATTTTAATTTTTTTGATAAAAATGTCAATAGATTATTTTTTTAACGTTTTAACAATATTTGGCTAAATTTAAGTTTTTTCTAATTTTTTAGTTTTTATTTTAATATTTAATATTTAATAACTAGGTTTTTTATTTTTATTAGTGAAATTTTACTTTTTTTAATTGGCCAAATTATTGTTACAATTTTTTAGCAATATTTTGATATTTTATAATCGGATTTTGTTATTTTTGACATTTTATGAAAAAAAACTTTGCACTTTTTAACAGTTATAGACAGATTTTGGTTTGTCTAATTATATTTAGATATTTTATAGAAGAACTTTGATAACTCGATTTAGTTGTTTTTGACTTAATGAATAAAATGTTACCTTTTTTTAACAGTTCAGGGCTAGATTTTAATGCTCTCTGACAATATTTTAATGTTTTGCAGCCGGATTTGGTTATTTTTGATATTTTATAAATAGAACTTGGATTTTTCTAAAAACATTTTAATATTTAATGACCGGATTTTGTTATTTTTGACTTTTTAATAATTCAATTTTGCGCTTTAAATAGTATATAAGTTTTTTTTTTAATATTTTGCGTCCAACTATCCTAATCATAATAATTAATAAAATTAAAAATTTATACTTTTAACAATTTAATGTTAATTAAACAAAATGGTAGCATTGTCATCTGCCAATAGTTTTATAAACATTATTGATCCAATTATAGTTGTCAAACGCTATAATGAACAAAATGGATACCGACATTTTTTAGTTGCAAGTTTTTTTTATCATCAAAAATTGTCAAATACACTGCGCGCCAGTGAAAACAAACCACTCAAAAAAACTACGTAATTATCCACCTTTTTAAAAATTGCTTCATATGACATCACAAATATTATAACAAATTTAGAAAATATCTTGGAATTCATTGATCAAAATAAGGTTAAAATAGTTTTGTTATTAGATTATCAAGTTTTTGAAATCTCGTTAGTTGCACGCTTTAATTAAAGGGTTAGAATTTTAAGTGTGTTTTTTTATGCAAGTTTTGCAATTAAGTTTTAGGTATTGTTTGGTTGTGTAAAAAAATGATTACAGAGAGGTTTTTAACTGCAGACTACTTAAAGAAGATAAAAATTAAGGATTGTAAACTGTCTGGACTGAGGAAGTGAGAGAAATGAGGTATTTGCTACGTAATTTATTAAGAGAGGAAAAATATGCAGTACCGGAATGTTAAGAATAGACAGACGCACAAGGAAAAGAAGTAAAAGAAACCGCTTATGGTTTCTTTAACTTCTTTTCCGCAAGCTTATAGAGTTATATCCAGGAGATGATGCGTCAAATAAATAACTGCAGACTTCACTTAACTAATAATAATAATAATAATAATAATAATATTTATTTATTCCAATCGATCAACAAAGATATAGGAAAAGTCAAAAAAACTCATAAGTAAAAAGATAATAACTACAAATACAATACAGTAATCAAAAACACAAAATTAAAATTTAAACAAATTAAAAATGCAAAAAAATGCAATAATAAAAATTAAAATAAATAAATAAAAAAATATAAAAATACAAAATATAATGAGAAAAAAACAACACAAAATGTAATAGCAACAAAATATTAAAATATATCATATAGATATTCATTTATACTATAATATGATTTGCTTATCAGAAATTGTTTTATGTGAGATTTGTATACTTTTAGTTGCAGGTTTTTATATTCAGCGGGGAGTTTATTGTAATAGATAATAGCTAGATACTGGGGATTTGATTTATATAAAATACTGGTAGGTTAAAAAAGTATTCCAAACCAACACATAAACTATGTAGATAAAAAAGTGGAATAAGTTATTGATTTTTGTTTCAGTCTCTAAACAAAACTTGATTTGAAAGCAGCAACTTTAATTAAGTCAATGACCAGAACATTTGCAATAGATAAAGCAAGCCTCACTGGAGTAAACTTTGAGAGTGACAAAGATGATGACTAACTATCTCATTCCAGTGATTTAAATGAAGTGGAAATTGTTGAACCTGTAAGCCAGTAACACAATTAGGAGAAGACTCTCTGCTCCTGTTTATAGTTGGGATGTCAAATTTTATAAAAAGTCTGGCTTAGAAGGGTTGTTAATATTTTTAGAGCACGTCAAAAAACTGAGGTGTACGAGAGGCGTCTCAAAAGCAAATCTATTTTTTTCAGCGGTAGATTTGTTTTCAGGAGAGGCAGTGGCATGGTACAAGTTTGCTAAGAGCAGGGTAAACAATTAGGATAAGTTAGTCCAAGCGTTAAAAGATAAATGTTTACTAATAAATTTGGATGATATATTTTGGAAAGAAGTAAGAGAAAAGAAGCAAACTAGAAGCGAGACGGTAACTATTTTTATAACTGTAATAAAAAAATTACTTTTAAGGTTGAGTTTGCAGTCTGACAAAACAACTTAACTTTGTTATATAAGGAAAGATCGAAATTAGAACTTTTGCACAATTAACATCATTAGAAACTCCACCAAGAGCTAATAGGTTTGTTCCAACATACGATTTGGACAGTTTGCAAACCGTTCAAACTATGCACACAAACAAATTATTGTGTATAAAGTTTGCATAAAATTGATAAATATTTGTTTGTGTGCACAGTTTGGACGGTTTGCAAATTGTCTAAATTTGTATGTTGGAATAAACCTAATATTTCTGCGGTATTGGCACTTATTTTTTAAGTACCTCAAAAAAATCTATCTTAAATAAATTCTACTAATTTTTAGAAAATTGCTATAATTGTGAAAAAGATAGGTACAGTTTTCAACTATGTACAACTCTTAACACAGGAAATTTTGTTATAGGTGTGAAACTAAAAAGCAGATTTTTTAATTTTGTACAAAGTGCCAAAATAAACAAAAAATAAAAGATCACTTTGACCAACGCATCTCCCACCAACCAGCTAAGGTCAGTCAGGAAGAATGGAGTAAATGAGCTCAACATGTTTACAATTTTTTGCAACCGGTAACAGACGTTATAGAAGCAAAAATTCTTGATACTGTTCCCGACTCAAACCAAAAACATATTGCTCCAACTTTTACCAAACTTATGGACGTTGGTAGACTTCATAAAACTGTTTAAATTTTGAATTTTTTTAGGAAGTGGGACAATTTTGGATATTGACGGATTGCTTAGAGATGTAAAAGAACACAATAAAGATAATGTTAAAGTAGTCAATAAGTTTTGTTTGTTTGATTTTTATGTAGTGCAGTGATTTTAGTTTAGTCAAATAAGCTCAAATATTGATCTCACCTCTAAAAAAATTTAAAAGTTTTAAAACTTTATACACTAATTTATAGGTACCTAATAAAGAATATACTAAAAGTCCTGACAAATATGACACGAGCTTTAGCGGTAATGACCAAAATCAAATAGTTTTTTGTTAATATCTCAAGAACTGTAGGTTGACTATAAACATAATCAAAGCTGATAAAATTTGAAATAAAAATGATCATACATATTTTTTTTTGTATTCACAGCGGTTATTGAGTTATAAAGCGCTAAAGAATAGAGAAAAAGTTTTTTGTATTGTTACGAGTCAAGAAACCGGTCTTTTTTGTTTGGTTTTCCTTTTATTTTAACAGTCCTCCTTGTCTCCTCCAACTACCTGCCCTTCCTTCCACATAGCGTTTACAATACGCGTGGCATACTCGTCAAATTGTAGTGTTAGTGCGGTCTCTCTTTTACTTTCTTGTTCTTAAAGAAAGGTGGTAATCAACCCTTTAACGATGTTTCTAAAAATAGCTATCAACAAGCAGAGTAATAAGGACTTAAACAACTACTTATAACATAAGTTTGCTGCTTACCCTTTATCATTATTTGATGAAACTGAAATGCTGAAAACAAACAAATCCGCCGTATACGATTCTTTTCTTGTACTACAAGAAGAAGCTAATCTTTTTGATTTTGACATTGTATTGGATAAAGGATTACTGTTACAGAAGGTGGTGCGCCCAAAAATCCTAAATCTCATCAATTTGCCAATGTTCTCAAGCATTATGCCGGCAAGAGCTGTACAGTTGCGTTTAATGGCTATTTAGCGGCACCATCCAGTACGTAGACAGCTGAATAAAACCAAAGTACAAACTAAAGAGATCAGTTGACATAAACTTTGAACACAAAACACAATTCACAGTCAACCAGGATGGTTTTCTTTCTAATAAACACAATAAATCCAGACTTATTTTATTCGTATTAACTGCTCTTCACAACCATGGAATTAAAACAGAACAAAAATCTAGTAACGCTAATAAATTGATTATCCGCTCAGAAGTCATAAAATCCTAAACTAGTAACAAAGTAGCAATAGTTGGCAAATATGTTAATCTTATTGTCTTCCTTATAGCTTTAACCTTATCTAAAAGACAGATATTATTTGTTAAACCAAGCCACGGCAGAGTAGAAAGAAAGGTATATTTGAGGGAGCAATTGCAAACTATGGGAATAAAAAACTGCATATTTCTTGTGCATTCAGCGGATGTGATACGACTTCCGCTGCATATCCAAAATAAAAACTTGTCTGTTTCAAATTGTTCAAGAAACAAGATACACTGCAAAGTATTACTGATGTATTAAAGCTGAAGCTGGAAACAAAATATTCCTGGCATGGTACAATGCATCTCACAAGCAAACTTCCCTTAACATGCATTGTTACAAAGCTTTCACCAAATCAATTTTGAATGCTAAACCAGACTTCTCTAAGCTGTCGCTCACAGCAGAAGCAACAATGCAGCATGCTTTTTGTGTATACCACCAAATCCAAGTTGAGCTAAGAAATAAACTTTTTCCAGAACAGTGGTGTTGGAAGTTTGAGCCAACCGGTTAATCCCAGTAACTACAGAAGACGCAGCAGAACCTAAAGCAGTCCTCAATCTTATTTCTATCAAATGTATAACTTCCCTCCCTCACAATGATCCAACGTATCCAAAAGCGTAGGCAAAACATTGTCAAATATTGATTTACTAGTATCTAACAAATGATGGTAAAAAGTACTTTTGTTTCTTGCTTTGGCATCTTCAATAAATTACATATTGAGCCGTGTCAACAATTTAAAAAAAAAAAAAATTAAAAAAAAAAAAACGTAATAATTAGTGTTCTGTAACTCTGTAACCGTTAAAAATACTAAAAAAATGTATACAATTAATTTTATTGCAAATTTTATCCGCTTTCATTGTGTATATAGTAAACTTTCACCTCCGAGCTACAGTTCTTGAGATATTAACAAAAAACCAAAAAAAGTGCCCTGTTTTTTGTGATTGCCGCTAGAGCTTGTGTCATATTTGTCAGAACTTTTAGTATATCTTTCACTAGGTACTTATAAATCAGTGTACAAAGTTTTAAAACATTTGGAATTTTTTAGAGGTAAAAACTTTGACTGGACTATTTTGGGTACAGACTTTATCAAAAGGCGAGAAATGACTTTTAATTTTGTAAATAATAATTGGAGTATAAGAGACCAGAAGAGAAAAGTCTATGTCAACGTTAAACATGTGATTAAGTTTAGAGAATCTTTAGCTTCTGAGCAATTGGCCAGTTAAAATTTTTTTTTTTTTATTTAAGTAGTAAACTTCTGAGACGTACACATTTGTATACTCACAATATTGATACTGGAGATAGCAAACCAATTAAGCAGTATTTGAAACTGAAGAAAATGTTCGACTAATTAAAAAATCTTAAAAAATCCGTAAAGTTCAATAGTTGTGTTGGTGAAAAGAAACAATAGATCTTACCGTTTTTGTTTTGACGGAAAGAAGTTAAATGCGGTTAGTTCAAAACCTTTGGCTCAACCTTTACTTCATCTTGATAGCATTCTCAACAGGTTAAGAGACGCTAAATACATAATCAGTGTTAATTTAAGGAGCGTTTTCTGGCAGATTTGGCTCACAGAAAAATCTACTTGGCAGTGGACTTTATGAGTTTAATGTTTTGCTTTTTGGATTAAACAACGTGGTTTAAGTCCAGCAACGCATAATAGACACAATATTTGGGCCAGTATTAGTCTATTTGGACGATATTATTGTCATAATTAAAACTTTTAAATCAATGAACTAGGCTTTATTAAACGTAATACAAAGCACAATTCTGGAATGTTGTTGTATTATATGAAACTCTTATTTATTTAATTATTTTCTTTAGTTTTAAAATGGAATATTTAGAAATTACTTGAAATATGTCACAACAACTTAAAAATACCGATAAGTTTCACAACAAATAACACCATACTTGTTAAAACTATCACATTAAGACAAAATTTAAACAGTTTGTAAACATTAACATTGAAAATTTGCAAAATTCAACAAAAAAATTTTAACAGTTTAGAAATGGCGGTCAATAATGTCAATTTTAGTTTTGACTCCAAAAACAGAAAGTACATTTTTTTCTAAAGATAATGAAACTTATTTGAAGTTTCTACTATCAACCTAAAATTATTATTTTACTTTATGAAATTTATTGTCAATAGTTTGACCACAACAGATTTTTATGAAAATTACAATTTTGACTAATTTTAACTCAAATCTGGCATTTAAAAATAACTTTTTAAATCAAAAAACTGATCAACTTTAAAAACTAAAAAAGTTTTAACAAGTATTAGTATTCTTCTTTCAACCAAGACTATGATAAACCGGTATCTTAAAAACTATAGAAGAAGTAGGCTTTTACGCGACACTACTTTAAGCCCAAAATTGTGTTTCTTTCAACATTTTAGAAACCTACAAAAAAAAAATTAAATAAAAAATAGATTTTTTATTTAGGATTAAACCTGAAAAAGTGACGTACTCTCAAACAGTAACCTTAATTGATACATTTGGGACGCCTATGCTCAAAAACAAAAAAATAATTCAGAAATCTGCAAGTTTAAATTTAAAATTCTTTAAACCATTATAAAGTACATTTTGTTTTTCTAAATTAAAAAAAAAAAGTAATCTTAACGTCTTCACTGATTTTTTTGTGCTCTGTTGCAAATTGTAAACAAAAAGTGGTAAAAACAAATCATAATTTTTTAAGTTTTTGTCAGTTTTTTTTTAAACGCGTTTTTTTTATTAATAAGAAAAAAATTTCAAAATAATGATTTAAAAATAAAAACAAAATTAAAAAATGTTAAACTTAAAAAATTGCTTTACCGATTTGGTAACCATCTTAGAATTCTTTAAGAACTTTCCAATAATGTACTATAAGTTTGTCTTGCGGGTTATAGAATGAAGCTTCTTAATATGATTAGAATGCTATACCCTATCAATTGCTTTGGAAATATCTAGAGTTTCTGTTGTAGATTTTTCATATTTGTTTAAAGTAGAATTCTATTTGTGACTAACATAAAGGTTTAGACCAAAATCCATTGTTGTCCGTCGTGTTAGATCTATTCAAATTACTTTTATAACCTTGGCTTTAAAGTGAAAAATATTCTGTATAGCAACATTAAAAAATATTATATAGCAAAAAATAAAATTGTCACTTTAGAAATTATTTGTCCTAATATGATTAACTAATTAAATTTGAATGTATTGCTTTATCATTTAATAGAACTAATTATAAAACTAACTAAATCATATATGAAGTGAATTAAAGATATATTTTATTCATTCTACCAATAATATTTGTAATTTTTTATTACTTGTTCTCAATGTTTATTTATGTGTATATTTGTCTGTATTAGGAAAACATTAAATATACTTCAATAATTAATTAATTAATTTAATTAAGTAACAATTTAATTGCTAGCTCAGTTTTTTTTCGCGTAGACTATACTCATAAATGTAGTTTATTTAAGTAAAAACATTTATTTATAATTATAAATATTCTATTTAAATTTTTTATTAAACTATAAGCACTTACGTGATTTCAATCCAACCAAATGCGGCAAATGTCCAACAACAGGATACATTTTCAAAGATTTCGGAAACGGAACCTTTGCCGCCATTTCGTATAAATGTCTTCTGCTAATTTTCCATTGCACATAACGTATCAGTAGTATAAATAATAAAAAATAAATTAACCCCCATGTTAAAGGCGGCAGCTCGTTCCACATTGCAGAATAAGACATCATACTTGAATGAGTAATTACAATTAAATTGATTTATATATGTTGAGGAAAAGATATAGAAATAATCAACAAGTACTCATTAAAAAAAAATGCTATTTACAATAATAACAATAAAAATTACTTAAGGATTCTTAAAACATAACTTTACTAAAACTTGTTAATCACATCGAATATTACTAATAATAGCACTTTTTGTTATTTTTTTTTAATAATAAAAACAATTACATATAAGTTGTACAGTTTTATGCTTGCTTTTTTGCAAACAAATAATGTTAACACGACTGTGGCGAACCATTTAAATGCAAATTACAATATTAAAGATAAAGCTTTTTAAAGTATTTTATTGCAATATTTACGGTAATCATTTCTACATATTTTTCAACGAAATGAGTTATTGATGCGTGTTTAATCTTTACTTTGATTGAAAATAGTTTCAAATTTCTGACCATTATAGATATTATATTTTATTAATATCATATTTTATTAACATCATAAATGAAATTTAATGTTTTGTATAATCAATAGTTAAAAAGAATTGTTTCCTGTTTAGATACCATAACAAGTAGTTTAATAGTTGATGTAGGTACAAACTAAATTATAATTTTATTACCAAAATATCAGCAATTATTAATAGAAAAATATTAAACATTTGCACCATGAATAAGATAGTTACATACAATTAAATTAAAAATAGACATAAGTAACTATTGTATATTTTTAACTAGATTACCTTTACCATCTCGCACAGCTGCCTTTGAATATGATGTATTTGCACAAATATACTACCAAACTAAGAGAATAGAAACGTTGTAGATACTAACTGGTTTATCTAATAAATGAGATTATGGTTACATCGACATTAATTTTGTATATTCTAATTGAATTAATAGTTAATTGTAAATTATTAATTAATTTACTTTTTAAGAATGGAAGAAGAAAGAAAAAAATTCAAAACAAATCAATGCCCACAAAAATCAGTACAAGCATATAAAGAGTGTTTTTTTAGAGGCGGCAAACTTCTTTAAATTGGCAAATTCTCTTATATGTGACAGCTGATTTGACAGTTTTTAGTTGTTTTGAGGTTAGTTTGGTTTGGCAATTTATCATGAATAAACTCACGCTAGAGCAACGTTTGCAAATTGTTCAAATTTATTTAAAAAAAAAAAAATGGTTCAGTTCTTGAAACTCATCGGGTATTACGTGCATTGTATGTGCTTATAATTGTCTATTAAAGCGATTAATTCAAAAAACTGTGCATCGTTTTTGCAATATGTTTAATCTAAACGATAATAAGCATCCAGTACGACGTCGTATGTACAGTGCGCACACAAGAAGCAATTGATAGTGTGCAGCGTAGTGTTAATGACGATCTAAATATGTCAATTTGTCGTCGTGCTCAACAATTAAATTTGTGTCCATCCACTTTACTAAAAAATTTGTAAAAAATCTTGGTTTACGAGCTTACAAGATTCAACTTGTACAGGAATTAATCATCGTTCGTGTCGTACATTTGGTAAATGGGCAGAAGAAAACACAATTTTATATAAAAATTTGATTCAGTGATGAAGCACACTTTTGGTTAAATGGCTATCTCAACAAACAAAATTGTTGCATTTAGAGCAATAATAACTCAGATGCCATTGCTAAAACACCATTACATCTAGAAAAAAAAAACGTTTAGTTCGCTTTATGAGCCGGTATTGGTCTATATATCCTTAGAAATGGTAATGGTCGGAACGTTACAGTCAACGGTGAGCGGTACGGAAACATGATTGCCAACTTTGTTGTATCTCAATTGGACAGCATTAATGTTGCAGACATGTAGATTTAACAGGACGGCTCCAGATGCCACACAGCGCGCAATACAGTTAATTTACTGAAAAAAACATTTCACAAAATGAACTTGCTAACTGGCCACCTTGTTTGTGCAATTTTACGCTATTAGATTTTTTTGGGGATATGTAAAGTCCCACGTCTACACCGATAAACCAGAAACAATTGAGCACTTAGAAGACAACATTTGACGCATTATTTCCGAAATACTGCAAACAGTGTGTAATAATTCGAATTCTAAATTACCCAATGTACGCTCCAGTTGTGGCGGTCACATGCCTGAAATCATGTTTAAACATTAATGCCATAAAATTATTTGTCAAATAAAGCCAATTTTATTAAGTTTTTTACACCTCTAAAAAAAAAACATCCTTTACAACTAGAATAAGAAGTAATTTACTTATGATGCAATGCATCATCAACAAGCATTAATTTTTTTAACTCACCTTGCTCTCAAAAATATACAGCCTAACAAACAAGTTGTACTTCAAGCCAACCATAACCACAAATTTCAAGTTACCAAAGATTTAACTACTGACCTCACAGTCGGAAAACACAAACATAAATTGTCATTCCTTAATGCTCTTACAGTTGGTGAAAAAATTATCTTAAGGAACTCACTGATGGAAAACTAATTAACTCTAAACTTTACTAAAAAAAAAAAATTGTTTTGGCTAGAAAAACCAAACAGTTGTGTTTTAAAAACAAGAAGATCAAGATAAACAAACCATTGCAGCTGTAATTATGCTTAACTTTTTTGCAAAAATTTTGTGTTTTGGTACAAGAATTAACTGGTATGTTTGTTTACACTACCAACTACAAACACAGTTACCTACATTGTTGACGCTAAAGACACAACACCTTCCCAAATTTTGCAGTACTCATTTAACGCTGCCAAAAAACAAAGATTCTGACCAATGTTATTAAACCGTCCAGCAGCAATTTCTGTGCGCAAGCAGTAATAGCTAATAAAAAGGACGTATCTATTCCCCACGTAAAAACCGGATATTAACAAATTTTATTGTATCCATACAACTAGCACTTGACTGTTTCTTTTACATCTGAATTAATCTGCATTTCTTTTTTAAAGTGTTGCCACTTATTTTACGAAATCTAATAGTTAAAGTGTTATCAGTATAACTCAAAAATTATGAGGGTCAACAGTGTTTTTGGAGTTGCCCAGCCACTACCCCAAGTGTTTGTGATTAAACTTCTTGACAACTAACACTAGAGCGAGTGAGTGGGCAACTTTAGTTAAAGCTATTGACCGTTATCATTCTTTTCAGTTACCTACTCACTCACCCAAGTGTTTGTGATCAAACTTCTTGACAACTAACACTTGGGCGGGTGAGTTGGCAACTCCAGTTAAAACTTTTGATTGTTATCATGCTTTGGAGTTGCTTATCCACCCGCCCAATTGTAAGTTATCAAAAAAATTAATTACAAACACTTGGGAGGGTCTTTAGCAACTCCACTGTTTCTGTCTCTGAAGTTGCGCACCCACCCAAGTATTTGTTTTTCTCTCAAACACCTAAGCGAGTGGCTAGGCTCTAAACTCTAAAGGAAACTATTAATCATTATCATAATTTTGAGTTAACAACCCACCCACCCGAGTGATTGTAATTAAACTTCTTAACAACTAACACTTGCGATTGGGTGGGCAACTCTATTTAAAATTATTGACCTTTATCATGCTTTAGAGTTGCTTAGCTTCCCACTGAAGTGTACGTTATTAAAATAATAGATCATACACACTTAGGCGGGCGGGTGGGCAACTCCAATTAAGTTTGTTCACCGTCATTACTCTCTGAAGTTGGAGTTCTTCGCTTACCCGCCCAACTGTTTGATTTATGCTTTTGACAACAAACACTTGTGTGGGTGGGCAACTCCAGTTTAAACTGTTGTCCGTTGTCATGCTGTGGAGTTTCCTGCACGCCCACCCAAGTGTTTTTGATCTAATCTTTTAATAACAAACATTTTGGCAAGTGGGTTTGCAACTCCAGAGCATGATGCCAGCCAACAGTTTCCACTAGAGTTGCCTAACCACCCGCCCAAATGACTGTAATTAAAAAGTTTCAAATACTTGAAAGAGTGGTTGGGCAACTTCAGTTAAAATTATTGACTTGTCTGCATGCCTAAAATTTGGGTTTATCAACAATGTTTAACTTATTTTACTTAATAAATTGCATAATTTTTATTTGTTTTTTAGGAAAAATTGTTAAATGATGCAAAATATAATAAAACACCAAATTTTGGGTTAAATTTTGATAAAATTTGATTTTAGCTAAACTTACAATGTTGACATTACTTGTTCAATTCTGAATTAATTTTTAAATAGTTTACATTATTTTAAAACTTATTTTATGGGATTAAATGTATTTAATATTTTTTTGAATTTGAGCTTAAGTTTGCGTTTTATTTTGAAACTTTTGCTAAGTTTTGATTTTTGTTAAATATACAATGTTGCCATAATTTACCGAATTCGACACTAACCTTAACATGTTTTATATCATTTTAAAAATTTATTTAAATGTTTTTTTTTTTGTATTTGAAATGTAGTTTGCGATTTAATTCAAAAACTCTGATGAATTTACTTAAATAAGCAATGTTGAAAGAGTTTGTTTAATTCAATGACAATCCTAACAAAAAAATTGAATTGATTTTAATTATAAATTTTTTTAATTTGAATTTACGTTTCTAATTTATTTAAAAAAAAAAAATTGACAAATTTGATTTTTCTTCAATAAAGCAATGTTGCTGTAATTTGGTTAATTTAATGACTACTTTAAGAAATTATACATACATTTTAAAGAAAATTTAGTTGGCTTTATTTATTTAAATAAAATATTTTGTTGCAAGCTTTTGTTTCAAAAATATTTTGAAAAAAATAACAAATTTTGAATTCTGTTTGAAGAGAAAACTATTTGCTAAATTTAACACAATCCATAATTATTATTTAATTATAGCGTCGGAGCATTGTTCGAGAATGTGCAAAGGTACAATCAAACGTCAGTTTTTTTTTGTTACAAAGGCTAGTATTTTAGTGCTTATGCTTGTATTACTTTACAAACTGTCTTTAAATATGTATCTGAAAACATAAACATATACTATCGCACCCGTTAATTTAAAGAATGGAGCCGTTTTAAATGGGTTTCAGCACTTTATTAACATATTGCCGGAAGTTCAAACCTGTTTAAACCTGTATCACTCAAAACAATGTAAGAGGTAACACAAAATGTAGTTGGTCTCTATGACCTCAAGTCAATATAATTGAAAAGTGAACATCTTTACCAATTCATTAATCTGAATTTTTTTTGGTTCAAAAGCCAATATTTTTATGGCTTATGCTTGTGGTACTACTTCATATTTGTCTTTAAATATGTACCTAAAATTAATCACAAATATATACTATCAAACTCACTAATTGAGAGAATGACAGCATTTTAGATACTTAGGAAACCCACACTCTCAAATTAAATGTAATTATGGTTAAATGAACACTAATTATATTATATTAGATTTATGTAGCTAAAGAATTTTATTGACGTCATAACAAAATTTGCACAAAGAATGCCGCCAAGTTGAAAAAAAAATGAAAGTGTTGAGCGATTTTCTATAAACTGTCTAGAGACACGGTCTATAGACCGTCTAGAGACACCGTTCTTTGTCTTGTCTAGCGTCCACACTACAATGAACAACTTTTTTTTTTGCTCCCGGTTGAATAATGATTTTAAATTATGCATTTTCTTTTCTATCTCCGCCACTGTCACATTGTGCTTTGCAGCCAGAGATTCCATAACCACTTTTTTTATTTGGTTTTTGTAGTCGACACTTGTAACATCCTACAAACAATAAAACGAATGGTAATCTTCAATTAGTTTTAAAACTTTTTTGTTGGAGCACGTTTAAAAAAAAAAACTCTACAATTTTGGAAAATATCTGTAAACAGCCGATCCACACCACTCTGTAGCTGGAGACAGATTAAGAGGTGTTTTGCCTCTAGACGCCAAGTGACGTCCACACTGTCAAAATGTAGCGCAACATGTCTAACGTTACATGCGGTCTCCCATTCCAATTGGGAAACTTTAGACCTGCGTGCAACATGTCCACTAGTGAGTACTACTAACTAAACTTTACTATTGTTTGTCAATCTAAACCAACGCCAAAGAATGTATGCGGCACAACTTTTTAAGATTGATATTCTGGCCGAAGCAGTAAAACTATGTCAATTAACCTGCGGGCATAATAATTAACAGTCTAAAAAAAACCAACGCCTCCAAGAAAGCTAAACAAACATATCAAATTAAAAAAAAGCAAAAATTAATTTGTACGAACACTGAATGGGACCAGTTAATAGTTCTTCACAAAAAAAAGTCATTAAACACCATCACAACACCAACGCTACAGAACATCCAGGTCAAGTCAAAACCACATAAACCATACTAAGAGAATATTACTGGCCAAGAATTTGACAAACAGTTAAGAAAGTCCAAAAGTGCTTGACGTGTGCTAAAATAAAAACAAGAGCGACTCAAAAGACTGCCAAATTGAAATTTCATCTTGACGGGCAATCTTTAAAAAAAAAAAAAATTTTCTTTAACTTTATGGATACCTGCACACTTTAAGCCAACGGTAACTCTACGAGCAAAACTATTGTCGTCATTGTAGAGTAACAGATTTTTTACAAGTACAAGTAACTTAATAGTAGTTGTAATTAGTCTTACAATCACTCAGCAACGTAGTAGTTGCGCTGAAAGTCTGTGGTAGCCTTGCATCACTCCGTTTTAGCTTGGATTTCTTCTTAAACGGAGATCAAGACTGACCCACCTTGATCAATCGGTTGCGTTGTCCAGTCTGATAGCCGACAAAGTGAGTCCTTAAAAGTGAAAGGGTATGCAGCGGTTTGGTGTGCGATACTTGTTTTTATACAACGCTTTTGAGACTATCTATTGTAAACGTTTTCAAGTTTGTGAAAAACCAGAGAAACTAATTTTTAGTCTCTTAACTATGGAAAATTATAATCCTGAAACCAACTTACCAAGTGAATCTTTAAATACCATGATAATTATAGACTTGATAAGTGCGTCTACAGATACCTTATCGACGTCCAAAACTGTTTTGCCTTTGAACCACCCTACATACCAGTGTCAATAAACACAAGACCTGCGGGGCTGAGAAAAGCATACAAACAACTTTTCCGGCAAAGCAAACATCTCATGTGCTGGGCTAGCAACTGCTAACTCAAAACATAGTGCGGCAAAGCCAAACTAAAAATTTTGCCTTTGAGCAATAAGACATTTTATCTAAAACCGGGAGCACTGATAAAAAGGATTTGCTACTGAGCCCTTATCTGAATATCTCAGGAAGTGGGTAAAAAACACACAAAAAACTTAATATCACTCTTACAAAAAAGAAAAGAAAACCCAGCTACAAAGAGGTTGCCTCATCGCACATTTGTGTGGCGGTTATCAGCCTCACTCGTTTTTTAGGTAAAATCACAAATGAGCAAGATAATTTAAAAATAAAACTTCTGGGAGCTGGATAATACTTTATCCACCACAGGCAGGTCATCTTCTTTCTCACCTTCAAATAGTGATTTCAGGTCTACAACCTTTGTGGCCAAAATTACAACAAGGCGTTGTGCCACTGAGCCAGCTTTGTAAGTTGACAAAATCTACTCTGTGACTTACAAAAAATCAGAATGTTGCCTCTTGACATCTACGTCAAAGAGATGGCGTCAATGGCAGTTTTGCGTCTGAATGCATCTAAACTTTGGCACACTGCAGGAAGGGCTAGCATACGTGGTACTCTTCTGAAAGAGGTTATTAAGAAAACACCTCTGTTAGGACCACAAACAGATAACATGTCACCTTTTTTTGTGTTTAAAAGACCCTACAACGTGCGCACACATAAACAAGAAAAACTAAACGTAAACGATTCGATTAAAATCTACACAAAAAGGTTCTGGAGTGGAAATCTTCTTGCAAGACTTGGAATTCAAAATATCTTTACAACTAAGAGGGCACACTACTATTTTCTAAACAGAAGTAGTTTAGATAACATATAGGGTTATGGAAATAGTAAACTGCAAAAATGTCCAAACTCTAACGAATAGTAATGCAGCCTGAATTGCTATAAACAAGTTCAGAATTACATCTAAGTTAATTTTTGATTGTCAGTGTGCTCTTACTTTAGCAGCTTGTGGTGATAGCATTAAGTTGCTCTGATTAAAAAAACATTCCAACAAAGCTAGTAATATTGAATGGGCTAGACGACGCGTAAAGGGTCAACCCTCATGGCGTGTGGACCTAAACCCGGGACCGCTTTAACACTCCAAAGCCTAAATAACCTACTAAAAATTAACACACACAATGCACTGAGAAGACACTGCCAGCTAAAAAAAAAACATGCACACAATTGATATTAAAGACAATCCAACGTGTAGAAGATGTGAAATAGATGACGAGACGATCAAGTACGTGCTGCCCGGCCTTCTCATACGTTCGAGAGCCTACTTTGGGAAGCAGAATGTGCAAAATATGCCGCAAAAATTATGGAAAAACATAATTCTGTAACAAATTTGCTTACATATAATCTAATAAAATCGTTTTTATTATTATTATTAAACTTTCTCAAACAAAAACAAACTTTACATCAATTTTATACAGTATTTACGCAATAAAATTTATACTTACATTAAAGTTCCTGTTAAGCAAACAATAAATAATTATAATTGGTTTAAATAAATCTATTAATAAAAGCAATTACATAAAGTACATCCAAACAGTTTATGCAAATTTAATTACATATTTACAATACAACATTATTACTATTTGTATATTTTCCTACATATCTAACACCCTACCAATCTTTGGTTCAAACAGTAACATTTAGTGCATCATCATTGCCTAGATGTGACTTTTATAGGATATCCTCTAATAGCCCTTATAAGTAACGCTTGCTTATATTCAATATCTTCAATAGATTTGTAACTTGTTTCAATAAAGAACCGTCTAACAGTGGTTGCTACTAAAGCTTTCATTGACGCCATTGCATATTTAATTCCTGTAAATATAAAAATGAATTAGTTTACAAATATTATACAAAAAAAAAATTAAAATATTTAAGAAAGTAATAGTATGAACCTCAACAAACAAAAAAGTCTTAATAAACATGGGATGTCATAGCAACGGTTTTGGAGATATGGAACATTATTTATGCTATGACAACCAATGTTTATTAAGACTTTTTTGTTTGTTGTGGTTTGTACTATTACTCCTTTAAATGTTTTACATTCATTTTTGAACACCATGTATAATATATATTTTATTATTAATTTAATACAACTTACCTACGCAATTTCTAGAACCACCTGAAAACGGTAAGTAACAATATGGATGCCTTTTCGTAATTTCTTCAGGATTGAATCGTTCCGGATCAAATCTTAATGGATCAGGAAAATATTTTGCGTTTCGGTGATTAGTTATAAAACCCAACATAATACCTGCTCCTTCAGGTATAGTACAAGTTGCTACAAACAAAATAGTTAAATTTTTAGTTAAGAGTATCATTGATTTATTTACTAAGTTGCAGATCACCATCAGTAACTTTTCTAACAATATTAGGACCAACCGGGAAGAGTCTCATTGTTTCTTTAATAAATTTTTCAGTGTAAACTAATTTCGGAATATCGGTATATTCCAAAATGCGATCAGGTCCTAACACATCAAGAGCTTCTTCGTATACTTTTTGCTATAATTAATTAGAAAAAGTTTTATTAATAATTTTAATAAATTCTATTAATTACCTGATATTGTGGAAACATTCCTAATGTCACCATAATAAAATTGATTGCAGTAGCACTAGTATCGCTGCCCTAAAATATTAAATTATATAATATTAGTTTTTTACTTGATAAATTAATTTACCGCAGCTAGAAAAGTTTGTACTTCATCTCGTAACTCTTGATCGTTAAAAACAGCTCCATTATCAGACATATCAATTAACAAATCTATAAAAGCTTTCTTCTTTGGAACCTCTAAACATAAATTGGTTAAATTTGGTACAATTTGATGTTCATAGCTTACCATCAATTTCAGCTTCAACTAATGTTAATTTTTCATGGTTTCTTTGACGGTGTTCTTCTTTTTTCTCAGAAATTACCTAAAGTTATTGAATTTGTTATACATGATATTTGCGAGTTGTTGATATTTTACCTTTTCTGTGAAGCTATGAAGATATTTTTTTAGTGTGTTTTCTTCTCTAGAGATGTTGGTTAAATTGAAAAGTATGTCGTTATGATAAACAATGTTAAACATTCGTATCATTAGAATTTCCATGCATCTAAAATAAAAATTGTAGAGATCACTTCAAAATTATGACTTATTTTTAAAACTTTATGTTTGCAAATTGTAAACTAAAGTAGACGTTTAGTAATTCATTTCCTGACAAATGTTTTCTATCTGTCAGTTATTATCACCGTGTTACAGAGTTTTATGAAACAGCATCCATTTTGCTCTAATTAAAAACCTACATTTTGTAGTGCTTTTTTTACTTAGTGTTGATTTTGCTTTGCAAAGTTTGTCATTCACACGGTGTACTGTACTTAACAGGTCATAATGCTTTTAGGCCCTATTGTTGTAGCAAGAATTATAGCGTCGATAAAAGATGAGCGAAAAAAACGTGTAACTGCAAACAGATTAATGGTAAAAGCCTTTGTGCTGAACAAAAGTTGTATCAGCATTACTTGGATTCTGGCTTGATAACCAAAAGATTAGGATCCGGGCAAAAAAAAGTCACCACGAACAGAGATGACCGTTTTTTGGTCCACTAGTTTGTGGAATAGAACAGCTTTTGCAGGTAACCTACAAAATCAACTCTATAAAGTTAGAGATGTAAATGTTAGTAAGTGAACCGTTAGGAGAAGGCTTTGGGCTGCTGGATTGCTTTGTAGAAAAATGGCTACAGGTCCACCTTTACACTTTGTGTTGCAAGATTGGCTTTTGCTCAAAATTACCGTTTATGGAATAATAAATACTTGAGCAGTGTACTGTTTTCAGAAAGTTTGCGTTTTTTCCTCAATGGATCAAACGGTTGTCGGAAAGTGTGGATAAGACGCGGAGAAAGATACGTTTTAGTTTGTATTGATAAGCGACTTCCATTTGGCTGTGTGTCGGTTATGGTTTCGGCAGAAATTTCTACCAAAACACGCACAACGCAGTTGGTTTTTATTGAGAGTGGCTCTCTGACAGCTCACAGATACATTATGGAGGTTTTTAAAGATTTTGTTATGTCATTTATGACAACTATAAGCAAGCGCGTCATTTTTTGCAAGATAATGCTAGACTTTGCGTAGCTTGAGTTGTCAGAGATTATCTGAATGAAGTGGGAATTTTGCGGTACGATTGGCCGGAAATAAATCTCATAGAACATGTCTGAGATGAGTTGGGACGACGTATCCGAAAGCATACACTTGCTCCAAAAACTGCTCAGGAACTAAGATAGTTGCTATTTCAGGAATGGAATAATATAGACCAAAATGTGATCTTTAATTTAATTCAAAGTGTTTCTTGTCGACTTTAAGCAGTCATTATTGCAAAAAGGGGTAATACTTGTTATTAGTGATAAGTTAAATTTAAAGTTTCTAGGCCTGTTGTATTTGGTGTTTACCAACTGATGTTAGTTGTTTTAAAGTTCAAAGAGAGTTACTAATCTAACCTCATTACAACAACACTTAGGTAGGTGGACATAAACTAAGTTAAAAGCTTTTAGGCGTGTTTTTTTTCCATCTACTTCCCCGAGTGTTAGTTATCCAGAAGTTATTTGTCATAAATTTCAGAAAAAGTTACAGATGTAACCTCTTAAAAACAAACAATTGGGTGGGTGGTCGGGAACTAAGTTCAAAACTTTTGAGCCTGTTGTACTTTTTGGTGTTTACCACCCCAAAAAGTAAACTATAAATCTATATTTGAAACAAAGTTACATACCTGTGAATGCTGAAAGCTAACATAGATTCTGTGGTTTGGCAATTAGCTTTTAAACCCATCGCAGTTTCTAAAATAAATAAAAAAATAATAGTTATTAAAGTATATAATAAAAGATAAAACTGGTATAGTTGAACACATTATTAAAGTATTAATCTGAATGTTTTCAACAAATTTTAAAGAGTTAGAATTATTAACCCGGAAAAATAAAATAAGGGAAGGGGTAAAAAAAATATTTTCACGACAGTAACATCTAAATAACATCTTTACACAATAAAATTCAACTTCACCAAATCTACAGCAAACAGCAAGGTCCATATTCTACTACTCGCAAAACAATAATAGTCCAGTAAAAGTAGTTTTTCACCTCTAAAAAATTTCAAAAGTTTTAAAACTTTGTACACTGATTTATAAGTACCTAGGATCATTGTGAAAGAGGGGTTGTACGTTTGCGAGAAATGAAAGTGAGGACTGCCTCAGGTTCAGTTGCGTCTTCTGTAGTTACTGGGATCAACCGGCTAGCTTAAACTTTCAACCCCAGTGTTCTGGAAGAAGTTCATTTTCTAGCCCAACTTGGATTTGGTGGTATACACAAAAAGCATGCTGCATTGCTGCTTCTTCTGTGGGCGACAGCGCAGAGAGGTCTGGTTTAGCATTTAAAACTGATTTGGTAAAAACTTTGTAACAATGCATGTTAAGGGAAGTTTGCTTGTGAGGTGCATTGTACCAGTTGTTTCCAGCTTCAGATTTATTACATCAGTAATATTTTGCAGTGTATCTTGCTTCTTGAACAAATTGAAACAGACAAGTTTCCATTTTTGATATGCAGCGGAAGTCTTATCACATCCGTTGAATGCATGCACAAGAAGTATGCAGTTTTTTATTCCCATAGTTTGCAATTGCTGACGCAAATACACTTTCTATTCTACTTTGCTGTGACTTTGTTTACCAAATAATATTTGTCTTTCAGATGGGGTTAAAGCCATAAGGACAATAAAATTAACATTTTTGCCAACTATTGCTACTTTGTTACTAGTTTATGATTTTATGACTCCTGTGTGGATGATAAATTTACTAGCGTTACTAATTTCTTGTTTTGTTTTAATTTTATGGTCGTAAAGAGCAGTTAAAAAGAATGAAATAAGTCTGGATTTATTGTGTTCAATAGAAAGAAAGCCATTTTGTTTGACTGTGATTAGTGTTTTGTGTTCAAAGTTTATGTCAACTGACCTTTTTAGCTTGTACTTTGGTTTTATTCAGCTGTCTACGTACTAGATGGTGCCGCTGAATAGCCTCAAAACGTAATGGTACAGCTCTTGCCGGCATAATACTAGAGAACATTGTGTAACAATAATCCTCTATCCAAAACAATGTCAAAATCAAAAAGATTAGCTTCTTCTTGTAGTACAAGAAAAGTATCGTATAACGCGGATTTGTTTGTTTTTAGCATTTCAGTTTTTTCAATTAAAGACAAAGAGTAAGGACAAAGCTTATGCTATAAGTAGTTGTTTAATTCCTTATTACTCTGCTTGTTGATAGCTATCTTTTGAAACATCGTTAAAGAATTGATTACTACTTTTCTCCATAAACAAAGAAGGTAAAAGAGAGACCGCACTAACACTACAATTTGGCGCGTATGCCACTCGTATTGAAAATGCTATGTGAAAGAAAAGGCAGGTAGTTGGGAGAAAAGGGGAGAACAGTCAAAACAAATAGAGACCATTTTCTTGGCTTGTATCAATACAAAAACCTTTTTTTTCTATTCTTTAGTGCCCTATAACTAAGTAACCGCTGTGAATACAAAGAAATGTATATAATCATTTTTATTGCAAATTTTACCAGCTTTCATTATGTATATAATCAACTTTTACCTCCTACCTACAGTTTTTGAGATATTAACAAAAAACCAAAAAAAGAGCCTTGTTTTCGGTCATTACCGCTAAAGCTCGTGTCATATTTGTCAGAACTTTTAGTATATTCTTTATTAGGTACCTATAAATTAGTGTACAAACTTTTAAAATGTTTGGAATTTTTTAGAGGTGAAATCAATATTTGAGCTTATTTGACTGGACTATGAAGACGGCTGTATGCGTGTACAGATTCAAAATCTCGCATTTAGAATCTAAGGTGAATTTGCGTTTAACAGATTAATAAAAGTGAAACAGAGTATTAGATGTTTTTAACCTTAAATTCTTAATCTTCTTTCTATACATATGCCAAATGTCACATTGACAAACGTTTCGATATTAAAATATTTAACAAAAAAATGGATTACAACGCACAATAAACATTAGAAATGCAAAATAACTGCAAAATGGAAAGATAAGTTATCGATCCACCACAAGAAACCAGAAAGTACCCATTTATTAGTTTTTATTTTATGTATCAAATTAACTGTTGAAATTAAGGTTAAGTGGAAGATCATTTGATGAACTTTGCCTTTTTTGTAATTTAGCAAAATAAAGATGAACATTATTATTATTATTATTATTATACTAAATCAGTTTCAGAAAAACTATATTGGCGTGTAGAGTTCAAAAAGTTGTACTTTTTGGCCCTAAACCCGCATCTTCACCGCTATTATTTAAAAAATTATTAAACTACAATGTTTAAATTAAAAACTGCCAAATCTTGAAACACGATAGATTTTTGTAAAAATAAAGAAAAAAATAAAGAATTTAATTTTAATTTAAAGTTTTGTGTGGTTATGTGATTTTTTATCAAATTTTATACTGCAAATAATTTTTATGTGCAATTTTCTTGCTTTATAAGGTTTTTTTCTGTGTAATTTTAAGGTTTTCTAAGCAAATTTCATGCAATATTTGCGTCTTTTTTCTACGTTTCTATGATTTACAAAAGATTTTATGCTCAAATTGAGTTTCTTATCTTATAATTTTTTTTTGTGCAATTTTAAGGTCTTAAAGGTAAATTTTGTGTTATAAATTGGTTTTCTCCTTCAGTTTGATGCTAAGAATTAGCGTTTTGAATTAATTTGAAAACATTTATCAAACATTTTATGATGGTCATAAACTTTAATATTGTTTTACTAAAGATTGTGCAATATTGTCTAATGTTTTGTTTCGAGAACAAATTAAAAAAAAATCTATTTAATTTATTAATTTTAAAATTTGTTTAATTGATATACATTAATTCATTAAAATATATTTTAGCTGTTCAAAGTCAAATCATGCAAATCCAAAATATGATTTTAAGTTAGGAAAAAAATGTTGCTTTAGATTTTCATGGACAACATGGCAACTTGAGTTTTTATGTTTTTAAACTGAGCTTCTTTGGACAGTAAGTTTTTTATCTATGGGATTATAGAAGAGGAGTTTACTTTTTCTATATTTTGATTTTGCTTGTAGTTTATGGGTTTTTTTTTAGGTCTTTTTTTGGCTTTGTAAATGTCTTTCTTAAGGTTTATTTTATAATAATAGATATGCAATAAAGCTTTAGACAAACTACTTAATCTAATCTTTAATGTTGCTTATTTTGATGTGTGCTTCTAATTCATTGTGAAATCAAGAGCATAGAGTGTTCTGAAAGTATGAACAGTTTGAGTTTCTGCAATTCCTTAATTTTTTAGATTTTTAGACTTTTTTTTGGACAACTTTGGTTTTATTTCCGAAATGAATTTCATTTTTTGAAGTACAAAAGTTTGGATTGTTTTTGGAACAAAAATATTTAACATTTGCCATATAAATTTTTTGAAGTTTGTTTTTAATCTTAACAGATTTAGGTTTTGAGTGTACTTTTTAATTTGTATTGTAATTTTTGCAGTATAATTTTAAAATCGAGAGTATTTGATTTGTACCTTAGATTGATTTCAACATTTTGTTGTTAGTGTTGAAGAATATACAGTACAATAGGATGAGGAGTTTATGGACTTTATATTTCTGTATTTTTAGATTTTTGTTTAGATGTTCGGACTCTCAAAGGCACTTTTTGTAATTTTAATTTGCTCTTTGGATTTATTTTTATGTCTCCAACTAATTCCAAATAAATTTAAGATTTTTTGACTGATTGGGTCTTTACAGTTTTTTAAGGCTTTTAGAAAAAGAAGATTTAATTTGTTCCTTCTTCTTTTTCCACTATTTAAAATCTGTGTACAAAAAAATACAATGTTTAAATTTGGGCTTTTTGCATTTTTGCAAAATTTTGTTTGTGCTTTGGTTTGTATCTATTATTTGAAGCATGACATGATATGAGGTTAGTAAGATTTGGGGTTTAATAACATTAATTCTTTTGAGATCATTTTAGAATACATGTATTCTAGTATAAGTTGATCAAACATAACAACAATACTAAAGATTGAAGGTCAGGAAGGAAGCAAGGAAGGATTTTTTAGTTCTCCAAAAAAATAAGATTTGTGCTTTCTACTTTTAAGTCTGTAGGTGAGAGACGCTTCAATGTGCATTAATTTTTTCTGGACTAAAATTAGTATAGCTTTAATATTTTTGAACCAACGTTTAATTGATTTTCTTTGCAGCATATTTTAGGACTTCAGTTTCCATTTTACTTTTGAATTTATTTCTATATTTTAAAATTGAGAAATAAAAGTAAAAATTGTTTGATTTATTCCTTGAACCCATTTTTGAAGTTTGAATACGAGAATGTATAGTCTAGAGAGATTTTGAATATTGATCTTTATACGATTAATGTAAAAAACATTTTGGAATAAATATTTGGGTTCATTTTTGAAATCTAAAACTGATTTTTATGGTCTTTTTAAAGTTTATTTTGAAATAAGATTTGGTTTATGTCTTGGACCCTTTTACAATTTGAAGTCTGCTTATAAGAGTATAAAGTCTTAACCGGTTTTGTTTTTTGGAACACACTTTGTGTCAAAAAGTTCTTTTTTTACTATTTGAAGCATGTCAAGAGAAAAATTAATTAATATTGGGCATTTATGACTTGATAATTTTTAGAACTAAAACTTTTTTTAAGATTTTGATTCATTTCTGAAGTCAGAACAATAATTGGATTAAGATATTATGCACTTTTTGGTTAGTCAATTTCAAAAATCGACTAATTTGGGTTTTGAGTCTGTAATATGTGCTTTATTTTCTTTTTTTATTTGTATGCAAAATAAATTAAAGATATTCGGGATTTTTTGGAATAAAAGATTTTTTGTTTTAATAACTTTGATCATATCTGGGTTTTGAAGCCTTTATTTGCAGCATTTTTACTTTTTGAAGCTTACCACAAAAAGAATCTAATAAGATTTTATATTTTTTGGGCTCTTTTTGAAATAATAGAATTTGGTTTATCTCTGAACACGAGAGTGTATAGTTTTTGGGAGATTTACAACATTTTAGAACAATTTGATCTTTTAAAAATAAAACTTTTGCGCAACTTTTATGGTATGAAAGCTTTTTTGTGTAATTTTGGGGTTTGCTAAGCAAACCTTTTGCGATATTTTGGTTTTCTACGTAAATTTTATGTGATATTCTTGATTCACGAGCAAATTTTATGCAAAAAATATTTTTTTTGCGTTTTTTTTATAATATCATCATTGTTTATACTATATAATTTTAAGGTTTTCTAAGCTATAAATAGGTTTTATGCGTCAATTTTAATTAATTTTATGCGATAAACATGATTTCTTAGCAAACCTGATACTAAAAATGAGTTTTCTGGACGATTTTTATGCTACAAATGTTTATTCTGCGTATTTTTAATGTTTTCTAACTAAATGTTATGGTATAAATAAGGTTTGTGTTTCAATTTTAAGTACTAAACGTAATTTCCAAAATATGTATGACAGGAATAAGTTTACTGTTCAATTTTGCAACTCTTAAAGCTTTTATGCTAAAAATTTATATAAAAAATTTTTGTTCTTTGCATTTTTAAGGTTTTTAAAAATAATTTTGATAAAGTTTTTGTGATTTTTGAGCAAATATAATGCTAGAATCAAGTTTTCTGCATAATTTTGTTGCTATAAAAGTATATTTTGTGTAATTTTGAGTTTTTTAAAACAAATTTTTCACCATAATTGAGTTTTTTTTGCAAATTTTATTAAAGTTTATGTTTTACATTTAGAAAAGTTTATACTAAAAGTTTTCTGTGCAATTATCATATTATAAATGTTTATTCAAGCAAATTTTGTGCTATAAATGAGTTTTTGTGCGATGTTTATGATATAAATTTTTTTTGGTAAATTTAGTAGTTTTTATGTTAAACGTAATACTTGAGCAAATTTGTTGCTAGAATTAAGTTTATATTCATCTTATATAAGCCTATTTTATGCAATTTTAAGTTTTTTTTATCAAATTTTATTCTATAAATTAGTTTTCTGTGCAAATTTTAATAAAGTTTATGTGGTATTTTTATATAATTGTTGAAATTTGTAATGTTTTTATGATCTAGTTAGTATCAATTAAGGTTGTTAAGGTGATATATAAATATAATAATTGTCAGTTAATTAAATAAAGTTGTAAACAATAACTTTAATCTCCCAATATCTTATTTCTTTTTAACTCTCTTGCTGCAATATTTAACAGGTTATGGGCCCAGAGTAACAATTACAGAGGGAAAGAGTATCTGCAAATATAAATTTACATTTACCATGGAATGGTAAAACTTAAAATTGATAAATTGCATGATAAAACTGGATGGGGACAGTGGAAGTTTTTGATAAAGGTACAACTTCGTGCCAGTAAACTATCTGATGTTGTCAATAGAGATCTGCATAGTTCTGACATTGAAGTTGATAACTCAAAATGGTTAAAAGCTGATGTTAAAGCACAAAGAATAATTGCAACTACTATAAGTCAGAAAGTGCTTTAATATATTATAAATTGTAAAAATTCTAAAAAAATGTGGAACAAGCTGCACACGATTTTTGAGCAAAAATCAGAAGCAAGTTTACATTTGATGCAACAGAGTTTCTACAAGTTCACAATAGAGCCTAACCATGATATTGCGTATCATATATCTAAGTAAGAACAAATTAATAAGCGGTTGAAACATCTTGAAGAACCAGTTTTAGAATCAATGATTATAACAAAAATTCTAATGACTTTACCAGATATGTATATTAATTTTCATAATGCATCGGAATCAGTAGCAGAAGACAAGATAACTTTGTCAAATTTAACAAGTAGACTACTTATTGATGAATCAAGATTACAAGTACAAATTGCAAACAAGCCATAGCAATCAGATATAAGTGGTGCATTGGCAGCAAGATTAAAAAGGTTTAAATCACCTATGAATGAAGTTTGGTAAATGTAATTTCTGCAAGAAACAAGGTAATTGGAAAAATAATTGTAGATTATTTACAAAATCACTTGAAGACAAAAAAGCAAATGTTACAAGTGAACAAAAAAAAAATCATTTGTTAGTGAAGCTTATCTAACTGAAATATCAGATAATAATTGGTACTTGGATTCAGAAGCTAGTGATCACATGTGTAAAACATTAGATTGGTTTGAAAACTATAAGGAATATGCTGATTCTCAGAAAATTATTATTAAAGTTGGCAATGGTGCTGGAATTTTAGCTCTTGAAATAGGTGATGTGTCTATTTTGGCATATGACAAAGAACAATGGAAACCAAAAATTTTAAAGATGTTTTATATGTGCCACAGTTGAAGTTAAATTTTTTCTCTGCTGGATCAGTTTTAGATAAAAGACACGTTAAATTGTTATAATAAACTAGGTATCATTCATAATAATGAAGGAAAAATAGTTGCAATAGGTCAACGTTTCAGAAAACTTTACAAAATAGATTTTAAACGTGATTGCCAAAAAAATGCGGAATGTTATACCATAAGCAACTTGAGGATATGGCATAAACGCTTGGAACATCAAAATGTAAATTATGTGTTAAAAGTTTTGAAAGAGAGAGACATCTTAGTGAACAAAAGTCAAATTACATTTTTTTGCAATGGTTGAATGCTTGGCAAGCAACACAAAATGCATTTTAAACCAAGTGATAGAACATTAAATCTTGGTGAAGTTATTTACACTGATTTATGTGGCCCAATGCATAATATTTTTATTGGTTCTAAGTACTGAGTACATTAATAAAAATGTAAAGAAGATTTTGGCAGACAACAATATTTGGCATGAAACAAGTATTTCATATAATCCGGAGTAGAATGGAAGTGCAGAACAAGATATAAAAACAATTGTTCTCAACAGAACAGGGACTTTGTCTGTTAAAAATCAATCTCCCTTTAAATTACGGTTCAAAAGGATTCCTTTGATAAATCATTTTTTTGGTGCAAAGGTATATGTACATATTCCAAAGCAATTACAAACAAAATGAGATAAAAAAAGTAAACCAGGAATATTTGTAGGATATGGAGAGTGCCAGAAAAAGTACAGAATCTGGTATGAATGTGAAAATAAGAGCAAAGTAGAAAAAGATGTAATTTTTCATACAGAAGCAGATGTTTGTGACAGGAATGTCGATAAGATGATAGATGTTTGTCAAAGGAATAAATCAACTGATAGTGTGACAATCCATGTGTTAGACACTTATGAACAGCTGATACTCAAATAACAAATACATCAGATAGTCATGTCATAAATGAAGCAGCTGATATTATAACAAATATGCCAAATGTGACATATATGCCAGAAGTGACATATATGGCAGATGTGACAAATATGCCAAATGTTAGTGTCAAAGATAAATTGAAGAATCAGAAAACTGAAGACCAAACCGGAATTGTGCCGAATTCTATTGTATTAAGAAATAGAAGCATATTAAGGAAACCTGACAGTTTTGTAGATTTAGCTTCAGATATTTATGCACTAATATCAGATAACCAAGAACCAATAAGCTTTGAAGAAGCTATTAAATCAAAAGAAACTACAAATTGGCATAAAGCTATAAAAGAAGAAATTGATTCATTAAAGCATAATAATACTTGGTTCTTAGTAGATATTCCAAAAGTTAAAAAAGTTTTACCTAATAAGTGGGTTTTTAAAATAAAAACTAATGCAAAATGTGAAATAAAACAATATAAGACAAGAGTAGTAATCAAGGGATATGCTTCAATATGAATGATTTTATCAATTGCTGTTGAAAAGCAATTAAGTTTATTTCAATTTGATGTTAAAACAGCATTCTTGTATAGATATTTAGATGAGGAGATATATATGGAACAGCCCAAAGGGTTTGAACATGACAAAACAAAAGTGTGTAAACTTTAAAGAAGTCTTTATGGCCTCTAAGAAGCTCCAAAGAACTAAAATATAAGACTTAAAATGTTTTTAATAAAAAATAACTTTAAAGAAAACACATCAGATAATTGTGTATATTATAAAAGGGATGAAGAAAATATTCTTGTATTAGCAAATTATGTAGACGATAAATTAATTGCAGTTTTAAGTCAGGTTGAAGCAGAAAATCTTTTAACATATTTGAAAAATAGTACTCAAATTCATATAGAAATTAATGGATCAACATTTGTTCATCAAAGTGAATATAACAAGAAACTTTAAAATTTAATATTATAAATTGTCACTCTGTATCAATACCAATGGACAAAAAAATATAACTTTAAATGAAGAAGAACACTCTGATAATATGAGTAGGAAAGTAGTGAAAGAATCAACATATCGAGAAATGATTGGTAGTTTGATGTATCTTTAGGTTGCAATAATACCGGACATTGCATATGCTGTAAGTACTTTGAGTCAATATTTGAGAAATCCAAAGCAAGTACATTACAATGGTGTAATAAGAGTATTGAAATATTTGAAAGGAACTATCATGTATGGTGTGTTCTATGAATCAAGAGAAAAAAATTGCAGGCAATAGAATTTTAAGAAGATCGACAAGTGGTATGGTTTTTCTTTGAGAAAGTGGACTTGTGACATGGAGTTCACAGAATGCGTTGCTCTATCAACTACGGAATCTGAGTATGTGGCGGCTAGTCAAGCAGTAAAAGAATTAATTTGGCTTAAAAAATAGATAAAAAAGAAACACCAGTATTATATTTAGACAATCAAAATGCAATAAGATTAATTCAAAATTCAAAATTTCACAAAAGAACAAAGCACATTAATATTAAATATCATTTTATTCGTGAAAGATTTAAAGATGGTTTATTTAATTTGAATTACGTTAATACAAAAGATCAGATAGCAGATATTTTTACAAAATCATTAACTAAAGATACTTTTCAGAAATTAAAGAATATGTTAGGTATTACAAAATGTAATGTTTAATTTTTTTTGTTTAGTGGAATGTAAACATTAAGTGAGAGTGTTAAAATATGTAATGATTGTATAATCTAGTTAGTATCAATTATGGTTGTTATTGTGATATATAAATATAATAATTGTTAGTTAATTAAATAAAGTTGTACACAATAACTTTAATCTCCAAATATCTTATTTCTTCATAAACCTACTGTTGCAATTTATAACAACAATAATAAATAAGTTTGTGGTTTGATTTTTAAGTTTTTGAAGCACATTTTATGATTTTAATGTTTTTCTGCGCTTATATTGATTAAGTTTATGTGGTAAATATGATTTTTATCTAATTTTATGTTAGAAATGAGTTTTCTGTGCAAATTTTTTGTTATAAATGTTTTTTTCTGTAATATATGGATTTTTTGTGTGGTAAACGTGATTTTTTAGCAAATTTTGTAGTATAAATGGCTTTTAAAAGTAATTTTTATTTGTTTTTTTAATGTACTTTTGAGTTTTTGTAACAAAATTTTAAGCAATATTTGGATTTACTACGCGAACTTTGATAAATTTTAATATTTTGCACGATTTTAATATTGTAAATGTTGTTTTTATGCAAATTTTGTGTGACAATTGGTAAACATGATTTTTCAGTAAATTTTATGCTATTAATGTTTTTTCTTGTTTTTTAAGGAAATCTTATGCAATTTTAGAATTTTTTACGCATTTTTTGATGAATTTTATATGACTTTACAACAATTTTTATAGTAAACATGAGTTTCTGAACGATTTTGTTGTTACTAATTATTAAGATTTTATAAATTTTATATTTTATGACAAAATTTTACTGACATTTTATAAAAAAATAAATTTTGGATTTTTTTACCAAATTTTGATTCTATCTGAAAATATTTAAATGTTTTATTTTACAAAATTTAGTTATTTTTGACTTTTTATGATAAAATCTTGCATTTTTAATAGTTAATGACTAAATTTTTGACATTCCATGAACAGAATTTTGCAATTTTCAATAGTTTATAGCCAAATTATATTATTTTTTAACAATTTTTTGCTGATTTTAGACCTGATTTTGAAATTTTATGATTTTTTTTTATTTTTCAACAATTTATAGCCAAATTTTGTTACTTTCTAACAATTTTTTTATGATTCAAAGGCGGATTTTGTTGTTTTTTATATGTAATGAACAGAATTTTACACTTTTTAACAGTTTTTGGCCGGATTTTAATGCTTTCTGACAATATTTTAGCTTATTTAAAAGTTTATGAATTGAACTTTACATTTTTAACAGTTTATGGTTGGACTGACAATATTTTAAGACCGAATTTATAAATAGAATTTTACACTTTCCAATTGTTTTTGGCCGGATTTTAGTTTTTTTTTTAATTATTTCAATATTTTATGATAGGTTTTTATTATTTTTACTTTTTATAAATAGAAGTTTGCACTTTTTAACAGTCAATGACAAGATGATAAAATCACAAAATTGTATACGCTTTTTTTTAACCGTTTCATTAACGGAGCACAGCTCAAATAGGTGGCGCGGTAATCTAAATTAATATTAAAAATGTCTCAAACAAATTAGTTAATTGGAACAAATTTGACAGGAAAAAAACACTATTTGAGCACATTTTTTTTCTATCCCAGTAAATTAACCCAGCAAAGACAGGCATCCTGAAATCCATTTCAACTATTAACTTAGGTTTGATAGTAAAACTTAACACATTGGTTGTTAAACTAGCAGATTGGAAAATTTGATTTACATTTTGGATTTATAATTTGAAAGCCGTATTAACACTTTGGTACTAAAATTGAACACGTTGGTTAAGAATTTTTAATTTTGAACTTTAAATTTACAGTTTTATAACTTAAAAACTAAACTAACCGTTTGACTATCAAATTTAACACTTTAAACGCCGGATTTACATTTTTAACTGCCGGATTAACAGTATTGCTGTAAATTTAAACACGTTGGTGACCAGATTTATACCTTTAAACGCCAGATTTACAATTTTAAAGATTGAATTTAAAATTTGAAGGACGGATTAACAATTTTTCCGTGAAATTTAATATTTTATTTAAATACCGGATTGACACACGCTGTATTTGTTATTTGAAGACCGGATTTACACTTTTAAAAGCCGAATTTACAGTTTTAAATGCCAAAATTATAATTTAAAAGCCGAGTTAACAGTTTAATAGTAAAATTTTACATTTTTTGAAAACCGGGTAGTTCAAAGACCGGATTTATAATTTGAAAACCAAATTAACAGTTTATCAGTGAAGTTTAACATACTAGTTACCGGATTTATAATTTAAAAACTGGATTAACTGTTTGGCAAATAAATTTAACACTAAAGAGCATTTCTACATTTTTAAAATACGGGTTTATAGTTTTAGCAAAATGTATAATTTAAATCCAGATTAATATTGTAGCAGTATATTTTAATACGTTTGTTAAGAATTTTTAGTTCTAAAAGCCCTATTTACAGTTTTAATGACTGATAATTTGAAAACCTGATTACGAATTTGGCAGTGAAATTCAATGCTTTGAAAGGCAAATTTACATTTTGCAGATACAAATAGTTTTTATTTATATAATAAATTAGTGTATTCTCACTTTTTTTTATTAAATCAAATATTGTTAGCTAAATTTCTAGTTTTAAAAGTCGAATTTACAAAATGCTTAAACTTGAAAAGATTATTACTTTGGCAGTTATATTTAATACGTTGTTGGCCAGAATTACACCTTTAAAGTGGATTTTGAGCTGCAAAATAAAAGCGATCATATTTTAAACTATAGTTGAATAAGTTATCCAGATAAAAAATGCTGAAATTAAACAAAAAAAGTTTCTTAAAGCAACTATAAAAGAACATGAAGAAAAGAAGAATAAAACTTCTGATTACTTTTCTTACAAGCACGTTAACGATAATTTAATTACTAAAGTGGCTCCTGGAATGTCTCGATAAATAGTGTGTGCTACACAGTGAATATCGGCTCCGACAAAAAGTAAAGTTTAAAGTAGAATTACCTAATTAAATTTAGTGAATTTTGTATATGTTATGTGTTAAAATAAGTGTAATAAAAGTGTAAAATTAGTTTTTAAAACAATCTACTGGTTACTGCGGTTTTGTGATATTTAAATTGACTTCTATTGAATCTCACAGTGAGTAAAAACGCTGCATTCCACGTTTATTTATTTTATTTGTTTTTACTACCCAAAGAGAAAAAAAATTGCTGGTTTTATTTTTTTTACTTTATTGTAATCAAATATCAGTATTTGTAATATTCATACATTGCTTAAGTATAATCATTTATATAATACTAAGCAATAAAAAGTAATAGTAATTGTACATTTAATCTTTCCTTTGTATTATTTTGTTAACCCACCGTGGCCTATATTATCCAACTGTAATTGTTTATTTTTAAGTCACTACGAAAGGTCCCGTCAGCGTGAAGAACTTGTTTCCTTGTCTGATCCTAACGTCATTGTTATCAATATAATTAAATAATAAATTACTATCGAATAAAATATCAAAATAAAAATAAAAAAAAATCTATAAAAACTTAAAAAAGGAAATAATACAAAATAAATAAAAATGCCACCAAAAATAAAGAATAACGAAGACGAGGGAATTAAAACAAGCCTGGAAGAACTAAAAAAGGCAGTGGACTTTATGTCTGCAAAATTTGAGGAAGGAAGAAAAGAAAATAAGGAAATGAAAAAAACTATTAAAGATATAAAAAAGGAAAATATTGAAATGAAAAAACAAATAAAGGAGCTGGAAGAAAAAGTTAACGAATACGAACAAGATAAAATAAAAAATAATATTGTGATAGCAGGGATTCCGAAACAACATCAAAAAGAAGACTTAAAAGAAATAGTGGCAAAAATATTCACAAATATAAATACTGAAATTCCAAAAAATAATATTGTTGAAGCTTATAGAATAAATAACAAGAATCCGGATGCACCAATACTGGTTAAATTCAAATCAGTAGAAGAAAAAAAGAAAATAATGGAAAAGAAAAAAGAAAAAGGGTCAATCAAAGCCGATGAATGTGGATTAAAAGGAAAAAAAGATATATACATTACGGAACAGCTTACATACGAAAACAACAGCATATTCTATGAAGCAAGAAAACTAAAAAAGCAAGGTTACAAATGGGTCTGGTATAAAGAAGGAAGGATACTCGTAAGAAAAACAGAAGAAGACAAGCCAATAGTTATACATGGAATTGAACATGTCAAGGAACTGTTAAACAAAGAAGAACATTAAAAAAAAAAAAAATATATATATATATATATATATATACAACAATAACTAAAATGGACAAACTAAAAATATACCTACACAACGCAAGAAGTATAAGAAACAAATTCGATGAAATACTAACAATACCAAAAGTATACAAAGCAGATATCATAGTATTAAATGAAACATGGATATATACAAACAAAGAAAAATACTTTCAAATTCCAAATTATACAGCAATATTTAATAATAGAGCAATGAAAGGTGGAGGTATTGCAATATATATATAAAAATAGCAACAACAGTACAAGAAAGTCGAACAGAAAAAAATACTGAAATATTAACAATAAAACTTAATAAAACCAATATACATTTAACAGCAATATATAAACCGCAGACAGCAAAATACGATGACTTTTTAACAGTTATAGACAAAATAACAAAAACTAGTACTAAAAATATAATACTAGGCGACATGAACATAAATTTAAGAGACAATAACAATATAACTAACAACTACAGAAATATAATTGTAGAAAATGGTCACTATATTTTAAATAAAATAAACGAAAAAGGAGTAACAAGAAATAACGCAGATAAACCTGGGACAATTATAGATCACGTTATTACAAACATAAAAGATAACAACAGCAAAATAAAAGTAAAAAACTAACATTATCAGATCATAATGCGGTAATTACGGAATGGAACATAATGTGTAAAGAAACAAAATATGAAAAAGTTCTAAAAAATAAAATAAACTACGATAAAATTAAGAAAGAATTTGAAAACATAGATAATAAAACAGTAACTGATTTTGACACTCTAACAACAATATTACAAAACACAATAAAAAGAAATACAAAAGTAACGGAAATAAAAAGAAAAGAAAACAATGAGTGGATAAATATGGAAATAATAACAATGATAAAAGATAGAAACAAAACACAAGAGAGATACATCAAAAATCCAAACAATGATGTCATTAGAAAAATATTAAAAGAAAAGAAAAAGGAAGTAGAGGATAAAATTAAGGAAAGAAAAGAAAATTACTACAAAAACAAAATAAAAAATGCAAATGGAAATCAAGCTAAACAATGGTCGGAAATAAATAGTATGCTAAACAAAACAAAGAAAAAAACAAAACAAAAAATAACAGAAATTATAACACACGGACAAAAAAAAACAAATAAAATTGACATAGCGAACGAACTGAACAACTACTTTGCAACAGTGGGAAAAAACTTGGCAAACAAAATTAAGAAGAATGATAGCAGGAAAACAATAACAACCGTAAGAATAGAAGAAGAAGCTATGTTTGACGAAACAACAGAAGAAGAGATAGAAAATATAATCATACAACTAAAAACAAGAAGCGCCCCAGGAGAAGATCAAATAACTCATGATGTAATAAAAGCTATAAAAAAAGAAATAGCACCAATACTGAAAAAATTAATAAATAAAATGATTCAAATAGGTGAATATCCACAAATACTTAAAAAACAAATTATCAAACCAATACACAAAAAAGGAGAAAAATCAAAATTAGAAAATTATAGACCGCTATCGCTTATATCAGTGTTAAGCAAAATAACAGAAAAAGCAATATATAACAGATTAATGACACACATAAACAAACATAACGTAATAAACAAAAGACAATATGCATTTCAAAAAAATTCAAACACAATGGGTATAACAACTGACATAATACAACACATAGCACAAAAACTGGATGAAAAACAATATGTGATACCAATATTTATAGACATGAGAAAAGCTTTTGACACTATCGACAAAGACAAATTGATCGAGAAAATGGAAACTCTTGGAATAAGAAACACAAACTTAAAACTACTAAATACATATATTAACAGCAGAATATGGGCTACCACAAGGTGGAGTACTAGCACCAATATTGTATATATTATACATAAATGATATATATGAGACAAACTTGACTGGAGAAATATATACATATGCTGACGACACATGTATTATATATCACGGAAAAAACAAAGAAGCAATAGAAAGAAACATAAATGAAGACGTTAAGAAATTAACTAAATGGTACGACGAAAACATACAAACAATAAATGAAGAAAAAACGACGTATATGGTAATAAGACAAAAAAATACAAAAGATATTGACTTAAAAATTGAAATAAATAACATTCCAATTACCAGAACAAAACAGACAAAATACTTGGGAATAATAATAACAGAGAAACTAACATGGGATACACAAATAAAGAAAATATTAAAAGAAAGTGCAGCAACAATAGGAGCTGTCTATAGAGCCAGAAAATGCATAACAAAAGAAACTGCAATAAGTATATACAACTCACTATATTTATCAAAAATTAACTATTTAATAAATATATGGGGTGAGACAACAAAAACAAATATACAAAAAATACAAAGACAACAAAACAAAATACTTAAAATAATACATAAACTCCCAAAGCTAACACCAACAGAAGAAGTATACAAAATAATCAACGAAACAAACATTAACGAAAAAATAAAAATAGAAAAATGCAAACTAATATATAAAATTAAAAATAAAGAAATTAAAACAAATCTACAAATAATATTAAACAAAGAAATCCACGGACACAACACGAGAAGAAGAAGTAATATACATGTACACACAACAAGGACAGAAAAAGCGAAAAAAACAATACTAAGCAATGGACTAATCACATACAATGAACTACCTGAAAATGTTAAAAAAACGAAAACTTATAAAGAATTTAAAACAAAAATAAAAGAACACTACATAAAAACAAGACCAAAACAAACAAATAAATAAACAAACATGATAATACATAAAATAAGATAAAAGGAAAGAGAAAATGAAAATGGTGCCCCGAATACGAAGCTTTGCAGCCTACCATATATGGAAACGGTGCAAAGCAGCAAGTGGGGAGAAAAAAAAAATAATGTTGTAAATATGTAAATATATTATAATAAATTTAAATAATTGTATTATAAGATTAAAAATTAAAACAAAAAACAAAAAAAAAAAAAAAATTAGAATTACGTTTTTGTGCTGTTGATTTAAATGATAGATTTTAACAAAAGAAGAGAGTTTGGAGGTTAAAATATTAGCTATACAACAGCAATAAATGTTCCTAATAATTAATTGGAATCATTACGACTAAACTAAAAAAAAAAGTGTATTTTTTGTTATTTCATAACATAATCTCAAACAACAATAAAAATCCGTTATTACATATTAAAACTAACAACACTGAACACTAGTAAAAATGGACTCAGATTGTCACATCAACAAGCCAATTAACTTGCAAAATTAAAAGCTCTAAGGTTTAATTCAAAAATTGTTAATTGGATGGAAAGCTATTTATCGGGTCGAACGCAATGCGTTAAAATTAACAATTTCATTTCTAAAGAAATTAACGTTACTTCGGGTGTTCCGCAAGGTTCGCATTGCGGTCCACTTTTATTTAAATTGTTTATAAATGATTTGGTAGCTTTGATTGGAAATTCTAAGTATCTGCTGTTTGCCGATGATTTAAAACTGTTTATGCGTGTAAAAAACATAAATGTTTGTAATCAAATTCAAAATGATTTGGATAAAATTACAACTTGGTGCAATTTAAATAGCTTGCATCTTAACATTAGCAAATGCAAGTCCATCACGTTTTCCAGAGGTACAGCTTTAGTCAATAACACGTACAACATAAATAACTCTGACCTGGAAATTGTAGAAGAAATAACAGATCTTAAATTACTACTAGACAACAAACTTAGTTTCAATGGCCATATACAAAAAATATACAACAAAAGCCGCAATTATTAGGTTTTGTAATGAGAAATGCTGTCAATCTGTCGGTGCCTAATATATTGTTGCTATACAAATCATTGGTAAGATTCCAATTGGAATACGGTTCTGTTATTTGGTCTCCGTATCTTAAAGGGCAATCTAAAATACTGCAATCTGTCCAACACAGATTTTTTAAATATTTTCAATATAAAATTGGTATAAGTTCAAATAGTGAACTAGCATGTTTGTATAATTTAAAACCTTTAAATGAAAGAAGATTAACTTTTGACTTATGCTTTATGCATAAAGTTATTAATAGTTGTATAAACTGCGAGGAGATCTTAAGTAAAGTTTAATTCAACTTTTCTATTACTAAGACAATTCGAAATACACTAATATTTAAAGAAAAATTTCACTCAACAAATTATGGACAACATAGCCCGATCACAAGACTGATGCGTGAATGCAATAGTTTAATAAACAATGTTAATTTTAATATTTTTATTACTAAGTTGTTTAATATAATTATACTAACTTAAGTTTATACTTATTGTAATATGCTATATGTTTAATACCGTTTAATGTTTATATTATATTTTTTAATGGATTTTTCCGTAAATAAAGATTATTATTATTATTATTATTATTAACTATAATAAAATAATACACAAATTACCCGATAAAAGTACTGAACAAAATTTCTAAATCAGAATAAGTATAAAATTTAAACTTAAACTCACCGCTAATACTATCAATTGCCCAATTTGCAACCGCAGATTCACAATCAAAATAATCTTTTCCATCATGTTGTTTCAAAACGTCGCAAAAAACTTCTGCTTGTTCAGAAAATATTGAAACAAAATCATCAATATTCTTCTTACTGAATGCAGGAGCTATAAGTTTCCTATTCCTCTTCCATTTTTCCACTAAAAAAATAAAAAATTAACCAAAAAATTTAAAAAAATTATAATAATTACATGGCGCTGCAAATAATCCTTGTCCAATTACCGTCCAAGCAAAATAATACAATTCATCCTTAGCTTGCGCCTTACGACTATTTAAAATAATTTCCAAATCTACCGGATCTTTAACGGTATAGTACAATCGATGTCCCAACCATACAACCCTTGGTGAATCTTGATTATCAATGATACGACATATATTTTTAAATATTTCTGTAAAATTAAATTAAATTAAAATTATTTATTAATTTTAGATTTAATTTGCATACTTCTATTGCCGCCTGAAAATAAATGCGCGTGTCCAATAATCGGATACATTGAAACGTTATGAGGATAAGGAGTTAGTTTAGCAAGATCGTACATATGCTTTCTTGCTTTTCTCCATTGCAAATACCAAGATAATAGAGCAATTGAGAACGATGCTAACAATACGTATAATGCTGGTCTTTTGAATAGTTCGTTGGCGGTGCCTTCATAAGCTTCTTCAAAAATTGACATTTCTAAAATTTAAAAACTTAGTTGTAATTGAACATAATTGGTGACAACTGTTTTGTGTATCAATAGCTTCAATTGTTAAATGCAAAAAAACCGGATCATTGGGTAATTTTTTCCAAAAATTAATGTTCATTAAATAAACTGATAAGTACTATATGTTGTATTTTTCTACATCCTGATGGTCTCTTTGATTTTAAAACACTAAAAGTTTTATTAAAAAAAATTTGTTTGTCAAACTTTAAGTGTTTATTAATAATAATGTAGTTTTATCATTTTTTTTTTAATTATTGCTAATTATTCCAAGCGTTTATAAATTAAAAAATGTAAATAAAACTAGATTGTAATTGGCAGATTAAAACATTAAAACCATGTTCAATGATCGGCTTTGACATACTTAAATGATGTAATTTCGTACTAGAATTACTAATTGATGTGCTTATTACATTACTAAAAACATATCTAATATTATTTATTTTATATTTAATTAGTTTCATACTTTTTAAAATAAATTCAGTTTATTTTATTTATTTATTTACATTTAGTTATAAAGTATAAATATAATTTTTAATACATTCTAAAGTACCTCAAATCGCATTTGAATATTAATATATAAAATACTTTTACAATAAATAATTTGATCATTTCTGATTAACTTGATTATCCCTAAATCACCAAGAATGAAATAAGAATTAAGCCAAAATTCCTGCTTTTGTTACAAACACTGCAAATCAAAATAGCGGTCAAGATGCTCTTAAGTAGATGTAATTGATTTATTAAATAAAATTTAAAATAATTTTTAAAAGTGTAAAACAAATATATTATAATATAAATAATAGAATAAAGTTCATAAAGTTAACACAAAAATATGAAAAATAACTTTAATAAACTATTAGGAATCAAGAATTAGTTTAATTTATACTTAGAAATCTATTTAGTTAATAATTGCCAAAAATTATTATGAAATTAAAACTTACTTATGTAAATAGATGGTTACTTTTTATCACAATGATTAATGTTGTTGTTTTTCACATTGATGTAACAAAATTTCAACTAATTGAAAATAATTTACTTATTTCTCGGTGATGTTCAAAGATGAAATGCGATTCCAATACTGCACAACTGGTTTATATACTTAATTGCTACATAAATAAGAAGATATATTAAAAATATGAATATGATATATTTTTAACTATGTTTCAATTACATTCTTACTTTTTAATTATGTTAATAAAATAATTAGAGAACGGATTTTTATGCAAATAATTTTGTTTTGTGTATTTGGATTTTAAACGTCTAAAACTCAAAATAAACTGCAAAAATATAGTACATGTTGAGCAATGATTGAATAAATTGATATGCAAGTTTCATCATAAATTTCTTAATATTCTAGGAGATATTTCAAAATTTTGAAAATTTTAAATTTTAATTTTTGAAAAATTGATAAAAGTCAATTGGAATTTTTTAAACATTTTAAATGTTTTTTTGCGTATTGAGCAATGATTGAATAAATTGATTAGCAAGTTTCATCATAAAATTCTTAATATTTTGGGAAATATTTTATAATTTTAAAAGTTATAGTATTTTATTTTTGAAAAATTAATAAAAGTTGTTAAAAAATTTTGAAACTTTTTAAATGTTTTTATACATACTCAGCAATGATTAAATAAATTTATAAGCAATTTTTATCATAAAATTTTTAATATTCTGAAAGATTTTTTTAATTTTAAAATTTTAGTTTTTGATTTTTTTTTTCTAAATGATATCTGTTTGGAAATTTTGAAAATTTTTAAAAACTTTTTTACATATTTAGCAATAATTCTATAAACTAATTAGCAATTTTTATCATAAAATTACTAATATTCTAAGAGATATTTCAAAATTTTGAAAGTTTAAGTTTTTGATTTTTGAAAAATTCATAAAAGCTGTTTGGAATAAAAAAATTAAATGTTTTTCTGCGTATAAATCAATAATTGAATAAATTGATTAAAAAGTTTCATCATAAAACTCTTAATATTTTGGGAGATATTTCAAAATTTTGAAAGTTTTTTGATTTTTGAAAAATTTATAAAAATTGTTTATAATTAAAAAAAAAATGCAATTTTACATACTGACTAATAAATAAATAAATTGATAAACAAGTTTTATTACAAAATTCTTAATATTCTGTAAGATTTTTAAAAGTTTTAATTTTTGATTTTTGAAAAATTGATAAAAACTGTTTGGGTTTTTTTTAATTTAATTGTTTTTTTTGCATATTGGACAATGATTAAATAAATTGATTAGCAAGTTTCATTATAAAATTTTTAATATTTTGGGAGATATTTTAAAACTTCAAAAGTTATAGTTTTTGATTTTTGAAAAATTGATAAAAGCTGTTTGGAGTTTTTGAAAAACATTAAATGTTTTTTTTGCATATTGAGCAATGATTAAACAAATTAATTATCAAGTTTTATCATAAAATCTTTAACATTTTGGGAGATATTTCAAAATTTTGAAAGTTATAGTTTTTTGTTTTTGAAATATTAATAAAAGCTATTTGGAATTATTGAAAAATTTTAAATGCTTTTTTCCGTATTGAGCAATAATTGAATAAATTGATTAGCAAGTTTCTTTATAAAAATCTTAGTATTCTGGGAGATATTTCAAAATTTTAAAAATTATAGTTTTTGATTTTTGAAAAATTAATAAAAGCTATTTGGAATTTTTGAAATTTTTTATTTTTTTTTTACTTATTAAACAATGATTAAATAAATTGATAAGCAATTTTCATCATAATATTTCTAATATACTGGGAGATATTTTAAAATTTTGAAAGCTTTAAGTTTTATTTAAAAAAAACTGATAAAAACTGTTTGAAATTTTTTAAAAATTTAAATGCTTTTTAACATATTGAGCAATGATTGAATAAATTGAATAGCAAGTTTAATTATAAAATTTCTAATATTTTGAGAAATATTTTAAAATTTTGAAAGCTTTAGTTTATAATATTTGAAAAACTGATAAAAGCTGTTTGAAATTTTTGAAAAAAATTTAATGTTTTTTTTACATATTGAGCAAAGATTGAATAAATTGATTAGCAATTTTTATCATAAAATTTTTAATATACTGGAAGATATTTTAAAATTTTGAAAACTTTAGTTTTTATTAAAAAAACACTGATAAAAACTGTTTAAAATTAAAAAAAAATGCTGTTTGAAATTTTTGAAAAAATTTAAATGCTTTTTTACATATTGAGAAAAGATTGAATAAATTGATTAACAAGTTTCATCATAAAATCCCTAATATTTTAGGAAATATTTTAAAATTTTAAAAGTTTTAGTTTTTCATTTTTTTTTTAAATGATAAAAACTGTTTAAAATTTTATTTAATTTTTTTTACATATTGTGCAATGATTGAATAAATTGATTAGCAACTTTAATTATAAAATTCCAATATTTTGAAAAATATTTCAAAATTTTAAAACTTTTTGTTTTTAATTTTTGAAAAATAGATAAAAACTGTTTGGAATTTAAAAAAATATTTTTTTTTTACATATTGAGCAATGATTAAATAAATTTTATCAATCTTAATCATAAAATTCTAAAAGATATTTCAAAATTTTAAAAGTATTAGATTTTGATTTTAAAGTATTGATAAAAGCTGTACAAGTTGTAGCCGGATTTTGTTATCTTTAATAGTATTTTAATATTTCTTAGCCACATTTTGCTATTATTAAGATTTCAAATTGCCGGATTTTGTTAGTTTATAGCCTGATTTTGCTAGTTTTAAATTTTTTTTTTTTTTAATTTTTTAACAAACTTATGGTCGGATTTTGATGCTTTCTGACAATTATTTAATGTTTCATAGCCGGATTTTACTATTTTCTTTACTTTTTAAACAGAATTTTGCATTTCTCAATTGTTTTTGACAAAAAGTCGGTTTATTTTACAATAATTTTAATTATTTTTAAACAGTTAATGTTATTTTTAACATTTTATAAATCAAATTTTTTACTTTTTAATTGTTTATGTTGCTATTTTTAACATTATTTTGATAGTTTTGTCATTATTCTGCTAGTTTTGGAACTTTATAAAAACATTTCTCTGGTATTATTTTATTGTTTCATGTTCGGCTTTTGCTATTTTTTTTCTTTTTTTGAATAGAATTTTGCACTTTTCAACTGTTTTTTTTTTTTAATATAATTTTAAATTTTGTTTTTAGCCAGGCGTTGGTTCATTCTGACATAAATTTAATTTTTTTAGCATTATTTTATTATTTTTGCACTTTTCAACATTTTTTGTTATTTCTAACATTATTTTGATATTTAACGGCTAGATTTTGCTAGTTTTTTCTTTTTTATCAGTTTATGGCCAAATCTTTGTGCTTTATAATCATATTTTGATATTTAATGACCTGATTTTACTATTTTGACATTTTATGAATAAAGTTTTGCATTTTTACACTTTTTTGTCAAATTTTTATTCTATTTTAATATTTTGTTTATATTAATTTAATTATTTAAGACTTAGTTTTATGAACTACTTTCTAACCCTCTCCTGATGCAGCTTTTTGTTCATCTTTTAGGTTATTCAGTTTAGATTTTTTTGGTATATCAGCTTATAAACACTATTAATAGAGTTACTCCTTCTATTGTTGTAAAAGTTTTTATTTCCGTGTTTTTCTACAATTATTCAGTTTTAAATGTTTAGTTTTAGTGGTGTAGATTAGGATTGATTGTACACAAGTTTTTCTATACCACATCTCTTAGAAATCTAGAGATTTTGGAAGTTTTGTTGGTTTTGCTAAACATTTTTTTTTAAATTTCTAGTCCACAATTAGTTTGCACCAGATGAAATCCTTAAAAATTACTATTGACTTGGTTGGTCTTTTTGGTTAATTTAATCATTTTTTTTTTCAACTTTAAACTATAATTAATTAGTGCAGCGTTGTCGGCGTAACGTAGTTTTTCAATTTCTTTAAATATTTTGTTTATCAGGATATTGAAGATTGCTGGGTTAGACTATCCTTGTCTGACTTCAATCTTCACGTTTACCTTTTGCGTCTAATAACTTAATAATTCTGATGTGTTTGTGTTTTAATTAATGATGACCCAGGATAGCTATGATGTCTGTCAGCCGTATTGGGTCAAATGCTTGCTACTATGCATAGAAAAACAAGTTTATTTTGACTTTCTATGAATATAAATTTGCAATTTTACAATTTAAGACTAAATGTTGCAGTTTTTTGACAATATTTTTATGTTTTAAGACCAAATTTTGACATTTTATGAATTGAATTTTGAACTTTTTAACAGTTATAAGTTAAATGTTTCCTGACAACAAAATTTTGTACGTTTTAGCTGTTTTTGGCTAGGTTTTGGCACTTTTTGATATAACTTTAGTGTTTTATGGCCGGATTTTGGTATCTTTGATATTTTATAAGTAGAATTTTACATTTTCAACAGTATTATGGCCCAATTTTAGTATTCTCTTACAATATTTTAATTTTATGAACGGATTTTACTAAATTTGACGTTTTATAAATAAAATTTTACTTTTTTAACAGTTTTATGGCTGGATTTTGGAGCTACAAAACAATATTTTAATATTTTATAGCCGGATTTTGCTATTTATGAAAAAACGCACAGAAAACGTTTTTATGAAGTAAAAGACGCGCATAAAACTTTTTTAAATTATAAAATATGCTACATTTTCCACATAAAATATATTAAAACAGACGTCAAAAACTAATGTGAAGCTTAAATTTTTTTTTTAAGTTAAAAACTAAGCAAAAAGGCGTTATTATCGTAACATGAGCACATAAAACTTTTTATAGCATGAAATTTGCATAAAACTTTTTTATAGCATAAAATTTTTGTTGCTAGAAAAAGTATATCAAAGATCCCGCAAAAATTTATTTATAGTTTAAATTTTATTTTAAAAATACTACATGGGCAATTCCATTTCAATCGGACCAGTTTTTATTTAGTTTCAATAACTTATTAGTAGTCCTTTGATCGGTATATGAGGGTATAAAACCCATAAAAAAAATTCTACGATTTTTTAAAGTTTTTTTGACGTTTTTTAACTTATTTGCATTTTTTGTTTAAAAACCGCAATTTTAACTCAAAAAAATAAATTTACTAATGAAATCAATCAGAAATTTTCCGTAGAATCCAAATCTGGCGTCATTTCAAGTTTAAACCCTGTCTATAAGCCGAAAAAGCCATAAAACCATGTTTTTGTTCTCAGTGGGCTGGGCAAAATGGAGCATTTTCTAATTTTTTTTTTAACCGCTAAAGTTGACGTGTTTTGAAGTAAATTAATTAGAAAATATTTTAAAGGTCTAAAACTCGAAAAAACTGCACAAATAAGCCTATTTTTCAACATAAACTTTTACAAATGCACATTTAACAGTTTTCAAAGAAACTATACTCCAAATATTATTAACAAATTTTGTTTTGCAAACAATTCTACATAGAAAATAGTCAGTGTCGTGCTTATCTGGCAAAAAAACCCATCTAGAAAAAAAAATTGTTCAAAATTTACTTAAAAATTTTTTTTTTTTATTTTTCTTAAAGATTATTTGGATTATATTTTTTTAAGTTTATTTTAGAAGTTTAACAAAAACATTTTTTGTCGCTTGAACAAATTTTCGGCCATTTTACTCTTTGCTTGATAGTTTTTGCGCCTGAGGCACAAATTTAGACTCGATCTATTGGCGCAAAAATTTAAAAATATTATTATTTTTGGCATTCAAACATAAATCTGCCTGTAGTTTGTTAAAATTTGTTAAAAAAAAGTTGTAAACCACACCCTAGTGTGTTTATAATATTTTTTGTAAATATAAAAAAAAAATAATTTTTAACGCATTTTTTGCTTAAAAATTTTGTAAACATTTTTTTCTAGATGGACTTTTCTATAGACGATGAATACAACACTGACAATTTTCATTGTAAAATTGTCCCCAGAATTCAAATTTTTAATAATACGTGCATTTGTAAGAGTTTATGTTGAAGAATTGACATACTTTGCAGATTTTTTGAATTTTAGACGCTTAAAACCCAAATACACAAAACAAATTTATATTTTTCAATTAATTTACATCAAAATACGTCAACTATGGCCGTTAAAATTTTTTTAAAAAAAGCTCCTTTTTGCACAGCCCACTAAGAACAAAAACATAGTTATATGGCTTTTGCGGCTTATAGACAAGGTATAGACTTGAAATGGTGCCAGATTTGGAATCTACAAAAAATTTCTGGTTGATTTCATTAGTAAATTTATTTCTTTTGAGTAAAAATTGCGGATTTTAAACAAAAAATTCGATAAAGTTAGAAAACGACAAAAAAACAAAAAAAATTGTAAATTTTTTTTAATGGGTTTCATACTCTCATATATCGATCAAAGGACTACTAATAAGTTATAGAAACTAAAAAAAAATACATAAGCAAGTTTCTCAACGCTCTGGTCCGTTTGAAATGGAATTGCCCACATATAATAACGCAAAAAAAAAACGATTAAAACGTAAAAAACGCACATAAAACTATTTTATAACGTGAAAAACAAACATAACACTTCTTTATTTTATAAATTTTTCTAGAAAATCAAATTAATTACATGAAATATATTAAAATTTAAGCAAAAAAACTATTTTGTAGCATTAATATTACTTTAAAAACTCTAAAACTAAACAAAAAAATACGTCAATAACTTAAAAAACACAAATAAAAAGTTTTTTTTGGGTAAACAACGCGCAAAAAATTTACTACAAAATTACGATTAACACTTAAAATACATCAATTATGCAAAAAGACGTTAATAACGTAACAAACGGAAATAAAACCCTTTTAAAAACTCTAAAATTACGCAAAAAAGACATTTTTAACTTGCTTGAAAGCTTTTTACATCGTAAAAAAATGAGATAACGCTTTTTATGTTATAACTAATGCAGCAAACTTATTTGTAGTATAAAATGTATTTTGAAAATTCTAAAATTACGCAAATTAAATTAAATTTTGCACTTGAAAATCTTTTATAACGTAAAATGCGCACTAAAAGTCTATTGTAACGTAAAAAACGTGTATAAGTTTTTTTCTGTATCATAATTGATGCAAAAACTCATTTTTAGTATAAAATGTATTTTGTAAACTTCAAAATTACGCAAAAAAGACATTTATAACGTAAAATATGCACTTAAAAGTCAGAAAAGTCTCTTTGTTTTGAAGATACAAGGTGAACAAAAATTTCGACAACCAAATTTGATATTTGTTAAAATTATTAATCTAAATAAAAGTATGGCATACGCCAATAAGTATATTTTCCTTTAATAATTGCATACTTCTCATTGTACCTTGATTCATTTACTCTAGTTCTTCTTTCTTGCATTTCTATATCTCTATCACGCATTGTTATTTCTTTCTATACAACTTTTCCACTATTTCTTATTCTTTCTATTTTTTTACAGTCATATCCCTTTTTATTTTAATATTTCTTTCTCTCTACTTCTATTCTTTCATATCTTTTATTCATTTTTTCCTTCAGACATTCTTGCAAAATGTTGCATTCTATTCTTTCTCTTAATTTTTTTTCATATCTTACTGTTCTTTTTTCTGCTTCTACTTTTATTTTATCTTTTTTTACTTCTTCTAATACAATGTATACTGGAGTTTCTCTATTTAATTCCAGTACTCATCTCCAGCATTTTGCCTGTATCGCTTCTAATTTGTTTTGTTCTTTCTACCCCTAAATTTCCGACCCATAAAGCATCATACTTTTAACTAGGCTATAAAACATTGTCCCTTTTATTTTTATACATTAAAATTTTCTTTTACCTATTCCCCACATTTGTCCTACCACCTTGTTTGCCTTTTTTGCTAACTCTTGTATGTGCTCGTTCTCGCTGTTATTTGCACTGAATACATATCTAAAATATTTAAATAATTTTACTTATTTGATGTTTTTTTTCATCCATTTCCAATTTTTGTTTTATCAACATTCACTCTTAACCCTTTTTTTCTAAAATATTTTTTTAAACATCTAATCATTTCTTTTGCTTTTTTTGCCACAATCACCATATCATCTGCGTATGCTAACAATCTTTCTTTCATTCTACTCACTACAACTCCACTCGCTTGTGCAAGACTTAGCTTTTCATCTATGTCTGTTATATATGCAGCAAACAAACTTAGTCTCACACCTTTTGTTGTCCAAAAACTTTGACTCATTCTACCATTTACACATAATCTGCTGACCGTTTCTGCATATACATCTTCCATTCTTCTTACCAGATGCTCACTAATACCCTTTTCTCTCAGACATAATCATAAATTTCTTTATTCACACTATCAAAAGCCACTTTAAGGTCTATAAACAATGCATATATTTTTCTTTTTTTTACAGTTAATTTTTTTAAACTATATGAGTAAGTAATATAAAATTGTCTATAGTACCTTGTCCTTTTCTAAACCCAGCCTGCTCATCTAGCAACATTTCTTTTATCACTAATTGTTCATTCAGTTTTTCCTCTAACGTCATATCATGTATGCTGTATTAACTAATGTTATTGCTCTATAATTTTCTACTAGCTCGTTTTTTCCTTTTTTGTATACTGAGCATACAAGACCCACTTTCTTCTTCTTCTTCTTCTTGGTGCCGTATCCGCTAGCGAATGTTGGCGATCCATCTGGCTATAATGATTTTATTGACGGCGGCGCGGAACAATTCCACGGAAGTCTTCCCGTACCACTGTCGCAGATTTTTTACCCAGGAGGTACGTCTTCTTCCCGGTCCCCTATTTCCGGCAATTTTCCCTTGCATAATCAGCTGTAGTAGTTGATATTTTGAGTTGCGCATGATGTGTCCTAGATAAGAAAGTTTTCTTTCTATTTGCTAGAAAATCCATCTCCCTTCCATAATTCATTTATTACCTCTCTCAATCTTTAGTTCCATACATCTATGCTTCATTCTGTATTCCATCCACACCTGGCGTCTTTGATTTTTTCAGTTTTTTTATTTGCTTTTGAATTGTTTCCTTTGTAATTTTATCTGGCTGCTTAGTTATTTCTTAAAGTTTTCTTTCTTTGTTTATGAACTTCCATGTTTTTTTTCTGATCGGATTGCTTGTATTCCTATTTCTTTTTTCTGTCTGTATGTTATTTTATTTTCTTTGCATTTGTTTTTATATGTTTTTAAAGTCTTTTGGTAGTCTTGTTTGGTTGCTTTGTTGTTTTTCCAATTGCGTAGCATCTTTCTTGCTTTTTTTTTCTGCATGCATTCTTTATCCCACCATCTGCTTCTAGATATTTTTTCTTTTGTGTGTACATCTAACTTTTTCACTGTTGCTTCTTGTATTATTTTTTCTAATTTATCCATTTTGATTTCTACGTCGTTTTCTATAAAATTCATTTTTTCTATATTTTTTTGTAACTTTTTATGTTTTTTTCCGACCATATTACTTTTGTTATTTTTTTATTTTATTTTGTTTTTTTTTATTGCATCATTTGTAAAATATACTTCGAATGGCTGATGATCTAATTCCACTTTTTCTCCCACTTTAAATCTCTCCATTTCCTGCCAAGCATGTTCATTTACTACCACGTAGTCAATTACCGATTGCTTCATTATATGTATATTCTCCTTGTTTATCTCCTGCTTTATTTCCATTTAACATGTCCCATCTCTATTCTTCCATTCTATCATTAATTTTTCTTCTTTATTTTCTTGACTGTCTTTTGATTCTCTTTTTCTGATATGATCTTCAAAATTTCCTCTTTCTCCTTTTGTTCCAATTCTTGCATTAAAGTTTCCTCCTATTATCAATCTTCTCTCGTCTGTTTCATATAGTGTTTATTCTAATGCTTTTTTAATATTTTTAATTCTTCAACTATACAATGTAATCATCTTAATTTTTTTATTACCCAACAAAAAGTTTTGTTTTAATAACCCGTTTTTGATTGCTTCCTCATAATTTTCTTGCGTTATTTTCCTCCGTATATCCGTAATTATTCCACCCTTTGCTCTACTTTTTTTTTTCTTTGACTTCTGGTTGACAAATTCATCTGTACTCATTTGGCATATTTTTTTTCATTTTTATCCACTTTTCTTCGTACACCCAGGTTTCTACCATTCCAATTACGTCAAACGTTCTGATGTAATCCCAAAAGTCTTTTTCTTTATTGCTTAGTCCTGCTACGTTCCAGAATAGAATTGCCATTGTTGTTTCCGCCTCCTTACATCTTCTTTTTATTGTTTTTTTGGACCACTTTCAACCTTTCCTAAAATATGATTTTTATCATTTCAAATCCATCATTCGCTGTCGATACACGCTTTTTGGTATCTGACAAAATGATAATAGTAACTGGAACAAAATGTGCTGTACATGATAAAAAAAAATCTTTTACGCCAAAATATGCCAATACTTTGAATGTAAGTCATTAGACAATTTGGAAAATTCCTAAGGGCAATTTGTAGTATCCTTACTAATGGCTTTTGCAAACATTATATCTAATCACTCAATTCCTGACACATATTCTTTTTACCAATGAAGCCAGTTTCTCAAGAAATGCAATAAAGAATTTTCAACACAATTATGTGTGGGCAGATGAAAATCCGTATCAGGTATGTAAAGATTGTTTTCAACATCAGTTCTCCTTGAATGTATGGATTGGAATTGTGGGCGACTGTATAATTGAACTAGTATTTTTACTAAAAAGACTTACCGGCAAGGTGTATTGCAACTTTTTGAAACACAGGCTACCTCAGTTTTTGGATGATGTACTATTGGCAAAAAGAATTGCAATGTAAATTATGCACAATAGTGCAACACAACTTTTCAGTTTGGTTGCTCGTAAATATTAAACAGCAACATACGGAGATTGCTGGATTGATCCAGGTGGGCTATCTAAAGTGTTTAGTTTACGCTACTCCAGTTGAAAATTTGGACGATTTGCAAAATCGGATATTAATTGCTGGGTGTAACTAAATTAGAAACATGAGTTGAAAATAAATTATTTAATTTAAAGAAAATGTGTATACCTTTATAATAAAATAAATAAAAATTGAAATTTCTACAACTCCGTTCTCTCATTGGAGATGCGCATCATGATGGTGCACTTATAAATTAATAAATACATTTATCAAAAATATAAATGTAAATGCAATAACTGTTAATTACATGCCGTAAAACATAAACTAGACGTAAAGAATAAACATAAAAATATGCTAAAATGAATAATGATGAGTATAATATTTTTAATTTACATTAATAAACTTTTTCAAATAACTAAAAGTTTTATTTATAGTTTTGCAGAAGATAGCACTCTTCATACTTCATACTTTCTAAAGACCATATTGACAAATATGGCAGAACGTTTGAATCTTTTAGGTTAGAATATTTCAAAACAATATCTAAATGGAGCTTCCAACATGGTCAATTTTAACTTCAAAAAAACTCAAATTCTAATTGTTTCAAAATCAAAGTCTAAAGTACCATCAGTATCAAATATTAATCTAAACAACGAATTTATATCTAAATCTTCTTCAATTTGTTATCTAAAGATAAACAATTTTGCATAATCTTCTCTGAAATGACCATGTTGTTGACATAGCTTTGAAAATATCTAGAAAACTAAAATTTCTTAATAGATGTATAAAGTTTTTTACTTCTGTTCAACTTTAGCATATATATGAAACTTATAATTGTCCTTTTATTGAATATTGTTCCCAAGTATGGAGAAAAGCATTGGAAACTACACTATTTCTTCTAAACTCTATTTAACTATTTTGGTTATTTCTGATCCAATATTGACTAATGACTTAGATACTTTACAACATAGGCGTAATGATGCAGATCTTTGCATTGTTTATAGATATTTTCATGCACATTGTTTACGAAATAAAAGATATATTGCCATCCAAACAAATATTTACTCGTAGTACGAGATTCGCTAAAAATTCTAACAAATATTCACTGACAGTTCAGAAATGTAGAAACAAAACTTTTAACATTCAAGATTAATGTTAAGAAATTATTTAAATTTAGACTTTAATTCAAAGATATTTTTATGTTGTGACATATTAAGTAATTCCTAAATAACATATTTTAAAATTAAAAAAAAAAATACTTCTAGATTCCACAAGTAAATTAAATAAATATATAATGGTATATAATTATGATAAATGGCTAATAAATTTTAATTAAACAAGTAAGTAATTGCCAATTAAAAATTATCATTATACAATTAATGAATAGTATGAATGCTATTTTTATGTACAGCAGATGCATAAAAACAAGGAGGCACTAAAAGTATATGAATGAAATTGTGTAATTGATTCTTTTATATTGATTTTTTTGTTTGTAATGGTAGATAACGACTTTTAAAAAAGCAATTTAAGAATTATAAATTAAATTAAAGAAAGTATTAACATTTTTTTATTCAATTTTATAACATTCATACAAACATACATATTGTTCAAAATCTAATTTATTAAAACTACCACAAACTAAACTCAACATTAATTTAAAAGCATATTATACAGTATTATCTAATCTCTAGATGTAACTTTAATAGGATACCCATTAACTGCATGTATAATTACAGCTTGTTTAATTTTAACATCATTAATATTTCTATATGTAGTTTCAATAGAATATCTTCTAATAACTGTTGCTACAAATGTTTTCATTGACATCATGGCATAAATTATACCTAAAAATTAAAGTTTAATATTTAATAACTAATAGTGTTTTATAATCAATACCAATACAATTTCTAGGTCCTCCTGAAAACGGTAAATAAGAATACGGATGCCTTTTTGTAACTTCTTCAGGATTAAAACGTTCCGGATCAAATTTTAATGGATCCGGGAAGTATTTTGAGGATCGATGATTTGTAATTATACCTAAAACAATGCCAGCTCGTTTGGGAACAGTACAGGTTGCTAGAAAAAGAATAAGTAGTTTTAAGTTGTTTAATTTTATGTAAATAATTTACTCAGTTCCAAATCGTCTGTGACTTGTCGGACAATATTTGGACCAATTGGGAATAATCTCATTGTTTCTTTAATAAATTTATCTAGATAGACAAATTTTGAAATGTCTGTGTGCTCTACTGGACGATCGGGACCTAATACTTCAATAACTTCTTCGTATACTTTTTGCTGAAAATAAAAATAATTTAAATATGTTTAAGGGAAAACAATAGTTGCGCTATTATAAGGGTTTGCATAATTAAACTCAGCAAAAAAACATAAATTAAATAAAATTTTGCACATTTTTTTGCAATTAGTTTTTAAAAAGTAGAGTTTTTATTAATTTTTTACTCGTTAAATGTAACTGCAAATCTTTAACCCAAAATATGAAGGCATAGAATACTGTATGTAGTTCAACATATAAAATAAGTGATGACTGAAATCACTAACCCCGGCAATTTTTTAGCGTTAAGTACATACTTAAAATATTACAATTTACATACAACAATATTTTTGTTTGTTTTCTTATAACTTAATAACAACATTTTATATTTATATATTTATTATTATTATTAATATTTACAATACCTGATATTGTGGAAACATTCCCAACATAACCATAATAAACGAAAGTGTAGTAGCACTGGTATCACTGCCCTAAAGCTATCAAAAATAAATAAACATATGTTTAAAAACCTTAAAAACCTACTTACTGCTGCAATAAAAGTCTGCACTTCATCGCGTAAATCTTGATCTGTGAAATTAACTCCATCTTTTGACATTTCCAGTAGCATATCAACAAATGCTTTCTTCTTTGGCATTTCTAAAATTAATTAATATAAATATGCTTTGTTGCTTCGTATTAATTTAACATTTACCATCAATTTGAGCCTCAACCACCGTATGGCTTTCCATCAGCCTATTTTTGTATTCTTCTTTCTTTTGTTGAATTATCTGCAATAATTGTTATTAGCTTTGTACAAAAATACAAAAACATATAGGAATATTAGAAAAGAGCGCAAAGTTAATGCATTATCTGTCCTCTTCATACACTAGCTATCGACTATGCACTTTTTTCAAATCTATCATCAAAATTAGGAGCTTGCAGATAGAAAAGAGATACAAATATAGCAGCGGCATACACAAATACGCACAAATGCGCTTTTTTCTAATATTCTTTTATTTGGTCAAATAAAATTTTTTGTTTGCAAAAATTAAATATGCTTACAAGTTACCTTTTCAGTAAAACTGCGTATGTATGCTGTAAGCTTATTCTCTTCTCTAGAAACTTTAGTCAAATTGAATATAAAGTCACTATGGTAAGCTACGTTAAACATTCGTAGCATTATTATTTCACAGCATCTAAAAATTGATTAATGTTTAGCACTAATATTAATTTAACATTATATGCAATAATAATAATTTACAATTAAACTTGTTGTTATAAAAAAAAGTTAGTGAGTAGCATACCTGTGAATACTGCGAGAAAGTATTGAATCTGTAGTTTGGCAATTAGCTTTTAAGCTCATGGCGGTTTCTAAAAAATATATTGCTTGTTACATACTATTATATTCTTAGTTTATTATACATTTGGTTAAAGGAAGTATGCATAAAAAATAGGAAACAAATAGTTTTTTTATACTTTTAAAGCAGTTGGCAAAATGATGACACTTAAAACTTAATTGAGTAGCAAAAAAAGCAATTTTTACAAATGTTTTATCAAAATTGATCCAGATTCCGTTTTTCTGTAAGTTGCAACCAGATGGATAGAATATGTAGTTAAAATAACATCATACTGTCCGAATTTAAATTGGAATGTATTCAGATAACCCCTAAATTTAATAGAAAAGCTTAATTATTATCACGGTTTATAAAAGTAAGTGTAAAATGAGTTATTAAATTTTATAATTCCGCGGATGTAAATAATTATTTAATATACTCGCCAAAATAAAAGAAAAGATAAAAAATTGATGAATAAAATGCCGCATTGAATATGCAAACAAATGACTTTCAATACGAAAATAACATCAATAAAAATGTTCAAACAGTGCAATATTCCAACCCGGATTTAAGAACTTTTAAACAATGCTAACATTTTTTTTTTTTTCAATTTTTGTGTTTTTAATAATAACAATTTTGCTAATGCGCGTTTGAATAATAATAATAACTTTGGCATAAACTATGGGAAGAGTTTTCCAAACTTAACTAAGCCAAAATGTTAATTTTAGTATATCCACAAAAAAAAATGGAGTTCTTAGAAACCAGATTAGCAACTTTATTTTTAAAAAACTAATTAAAATGGTTGAAAATCTATCCAAACAAGAAGACATTAACTTCAAAAAACTAGTTGAATTAATGAACCCAATAATTCTAGTCAACACCTTATAAAATTGAACCTAATCATAATTTAAAATGTTTAATTAATATAGGTGATTTAAAATCAATTGTAAACCTTGCAATAGTTAATAAGTTTTTTAAAAACCTTATTAAAAGTGAACCATTTCAAGTTGCCACTGTATATGGCACCTCACTAAAAAATACAATACACTAGTACTATTAAATCATTTATTTAAATTACAAAAACGCTTAAAATAAAGGTTTTACTTTAATTTTTATTCTAATAATGACAACCAATAAAGATTTGATAATTTAAAATAATCTTAAAAATATGATAGATTTAGAACATGTTGTTTTTACAACTCCTAATTGCAAAATAAAACTTCACAAAATTTAAATGACTTAGAGCATAAATTGTATAGTCTTTTCTTCTTCTTAGCATTAAGTTATTCCATTATTGAATTTATGCTTTATACACCATACAGGTAACTGGGGAACAGAAATGACAAACTACTTACAAAATATAGACTTATATTGAATAAACACTTACTTTAAACCAATACAACGGAAGAAGAAATATGTACAGATGTTGTGGTACTAAAAAAAATTAATACTGGAAGTGATAATAGAATAGTTAGAGCTACATTCTAAATTAACACGCAAATAGAACTTAAAAAGCTAGTACATAAACCTGAATATGCAACAACAGAAAAAAATGTACAAAAGCAGACCTAGTGCTAAAAAGTACTTGAAACAAAACTAAACATGCAAAATGCTACTAAAAAAATATGTATGCATACAGAAAAAAAAAACAACGAAAACAACATCAATTTAATCCAAATACCATAGAAGTATTGACAATTTGTAAGGTAGGATTGTAAGTTTATTAATTGAAACACAGAATTAAACATACTATATATTAATTACATACATAATGGAGTTTTTATTAATATTTAAGTTTTAAACACTAAGGGCCGGTATTATAAAGACAAAATAAATCACCGAATAACAAATCTCAAATTAAATATATTCGACGAATAAACGTATTTCGGTATTATAGATCTAATTTAACTATTCGTAAAATAAGAAATTGCAACGCCGCATTTATATGTTATTTTAATATTGTAGTTATTGATGTGTTATATTGTAGCCTTTGTTATATTACAATAATCCCCTACAACATATTGAAAGTCAGTTGCATAACATCGTAGAGCAATCAAAAGCTGATTTTCAACAGAAATTGCTCCACATTAAAAATAACCTAAGAAACATGACATATGTCAAGTTATTCATTGAATAAATTTTAACCCCTAGATTTTGGATGATTAATTTACTCCATAGATTTAGTTACCTACTTTTATTATTTGACGTTTATAATACCAAAATCAGCCAATTAAAATAATTTACTTGGTTAGTAAATAAAATCTACAGATTTTAATGGTTTATAATACCGGCCCTAAGTTTAGCAAATGCGTTCTATTTATTCTTATTCATTCTGTGCCAATTGAAAAATGATTGCAAGACACGTTGCAACATATCTGGACTAATGGCTTTTATTTCCCGTTTAATGTTTTGTTTTAATTCTTTTAATGTATTGAGCCTGTCGACGTACACTTCTGACTTCAAATATCCCCATTAAAAGAAATTACAGAAAAATAAATTCGGAGATCTTGCGGGCCAACTAACATTACCGTTTTGTAAAATTAATTTTTCTGGAAACATCTGCCTCAACGTCCTGACACATACACACTGCAGGAGAGTGTGACTTATTGCTCCTTCTTGCTAGAACCACAGTTCATTTATGTTCCTTCTCAACCTCTAAAGTTTTACAGGTAAAAACATTCGCATTATTGCAAAGAAGAGCAAAAAAGTCTGCTCAAAACTGGCTACGTGTTGCAAAATTTAGTGATTTAACCTCATGCACCATTTTAATTTTATATGGATGGAATCCTAAGTTGTCGTGTAAAACTTGCTTAAAATTAGTGTTTAAAATATTCAATGCTTTTGCTTGGCAAACTTCCAAACGTTGTGGACTGCTATACTGCATGTTGCACTCATTGTTATTTGAGATACGTACCAATCTATGGACCCCACGGTAAACTTTATTGACGTTTTTAGTTTCCATAAAACGTTATTGCTATTGCAATATAGTGTTACTTAAAAAAATCTTACCCAACCTAGGAACGTTATGACGTTAGACAAATACCATTAAACTTTGATTATGCATTTGGTTCTGACAAATGTTGTTGCACATACTGCTGCACCAGCAATTTATGGTTACTAAAATTGCATTCTATTCTAAACAAGTTTTTAACATTTTCTTCTTTCTTTTTAGTTCCTCCACCACAGCGCTCCAAAATTTGTTAATACCTGTTGGCTAACCCTGTATAAACATGATAGTAGTACAATTCAAGTGGTCGCTGAGTCAAGGCAAAATATGTAAGATAAGAAATACACAATAAATAATCGTTACTAATAAAAACAACATAAAAAGTGTAGTTTAAAACTTTTATTTATAGCTATATTGTTTAGTAGCTCCAAAACTAAGAAACCAACTACAACAATAAAATGTGCAGAATGTGAGATTCAAGAAGATCCCTAATATTGATTAAAAAAAATTATAATTAGCGCCCAGACAAAAGTAAAACAACAAAAATTGTTATAGTGATAATAAAATAACGAGCAAGATAATAAAAATGGGAGAAAATGTAGAGAAAGGAAGAAAATACGCAATCAGAATACTCCTTAATAAGTTTCTTGATAAAAAAAAAATCAAGACACATTGTTTTATTATTTGAAAAAAAGTAATAAAACCAATATTGAAAACTTCAGGCCTACAAGTCTGCTATCAAACTTCTACAAACTTTTTTCAAAAATCATCACTGTCTATCCAAAAAACTAAAAATTTACTAACCTACAAACAATCCGTAACTTGATAGAAAAAAAAGTACTAAATATAACATACCCCTCTATTTGGCACTAATTGATTATCACAAAGCGTTTTATTCATAGACATCTTCTTCTTTTAGTGCATCTCCTATTGGAAAATGCTATTATCATAGTTATTGGTTGCAGCTCTGTAGAGTTGAATGTTGCTGCAATCAAACCCGTCTCTAATATTTTTAAGCCACGAGAAGCGGCGTCTTGCAATATTTCTTGTTTCACAAATTTTTTTCTGCACGATCAATTAGAGAAGTCTATATTTTGAGCCTCTTATTATGTGCCCTAAGTATTAAAGTTTTCTATTTTTTATGGTATCAATAACATCTGCTCCTTTCTGCATTCTGGTTAGCACTTCGATGTTACTGATCTTATCTGTCCAGCAAAAACGCCACATTCTGTGGTAGCACAATACTTCAAATGCTTGAATTTTGCCTATGTGGTTTTTTTAGGGTCCAAGTTTCACCTCCATACATTAGTGTGGACAATACATAACACCGCAGCATCCTCATCCTTAGTTCTATATTAATGTCACTACTAGTGAATAGCTTTTTAATTTTTATAAATGTTGACCTGGCAATTTAAATTTGTGTTTGTATCTGTTTTGTTTGATCACCCAATTTCTTTATTCATGTTCCTAAGTATCTATAGGTCTGTATATTTTCCACAACGGTGTTCCTTATTCTTAGATTTATATGATTATGATTATGTAGAGACTTAAGTTTTTGTAGAAGATGTTGGATGTCATTAAAATTGCTTGTGAGCAGGACGGTGTCATTGGCATATCTTATGTTATTGACCACTTCTTCATTTATAACTATACCTGCTTCTCTTTCTCTAAGGTTTTGGTAACAATTTCTTTACTATAAAGGTTGAATAGTAGTGGCGATAGAATGCACCTTTGCCTTACGCCACAACGGATCTCCATTTCATTCGTGTATTGGTTTTCAACATTAACACTAGCCATTTGGCCCCAAGATAGATTGATGATTATTCTAGCGTCATCCGAGTCAATGCCTTTACTGATGAGTAGTTGATGTAACTTATCATGTTTTACTTTATCAAAGGCCTTATCAAAATCGATGTAACATGCATATACCTCTTTATTCATATCTAGACAACGCTGGAAAATAATGTTAATGCCAAAAAGCGCCTCTCTTGTGCCTAATCCTTTGCGGAATTTAAATTGTGTATTGCTTATGCCTTTTTCAAGTATTCTATATCCTTTTGTGAATGATTTAAAAAAAAAACTTTAAGGTGTGACTCAAAAGCGCAATGGTTCGGTAATCTGAGCATTCCTTTGGATTTGGTTTCTGAGGTATAAAAACAAAGGTAAACAATAGCTATTGCCTAGAAATTTCCTCTATTTTGTAGAAGTTATTGAAAAGGTTTTGGAAGATATCAATAACTTTGACATCAAAAAGTTTAACAAGTTATATAGGTATTTGGTCTGGACTATTAGCTTTTCCGAGTTTCATAGATTTCAATGCATGTTCAATTTCTGGTCTTAATATTTTTAGACTTACGTTGTCTGAATGTAAAGCAGGCTTCGGAGGTCGTTTGTCATCATAGAGTTGCAACAGGTATGCTTTCCACATCTTTAGTTTGTTCCTCACGTCAGTTATTATACGTTCGTCTGTCATTGATTATATTCCCAACAGATTTATTTTTGTTGCATCCAGACATTTTCTTTATTTTTTTATGCATGTTGAAGCAGTCTTTTCTAGATTTTTTATCTCTATACATTGTGCGGCTAAATAATTTTCTTTGGTTTCTATAACTTTCTTTTGTATTGCTTTATGTAATGTCTTATAATTATCCTTTGTTTTTTCTTTTTTTTTTTCTATAAGATTCAGAATTTCTGTTGTTATCCAGGGTTTTGTCTTGGTTCTTTTGCTTATTAGATGGTCATTAGCTACTGTTTCCAGACTTGTTTGTATTTGAGACATAAGCGTTCTTAACAGCAATAAACGCAGCCAGAATAGACTCAAAATGCTTTAGATAAAGAAGAATAAATAACTAACGTTTACAAATAAATTAAAACATAAAATTACTACAACAGATAAATTACTCGTATATAACAAATTGTACAAATATTCTAAAATTTATATAAAAGTCTAAACTCAGGTCTAAGATATAATTGACTAAAAAACAATTGGTGGCTTTTAATATTTTACAACCTTAGATTTAGCATCAGAGTTCCAACAGATTAAAATGGCAAAAAACAATATTGCTAAAACCGCATTCAACAATAAAAATGGTAATTTTAAATGTGCAGCCACATTCCAAAAAGTTATGGATAACATTTGACGTGGCATTTAAAATAAAACAATAATTATTAATTTAGATAAAATTACTAAATTTAGCTCAAGTTTACACAAGCATATAAAAGGATCATCATTTAAGAAACAATTCCTAGAATGCGCAGTACAGAAAAACGCATAATTTTGTGGCTAAAGAACTTGCGGCAATGGTTTGACTGCACTACAAAATTACTGTTTACAGCGGCAGTAAATAGAGTTATCATTGCCAACATAATAGCCAAGAAGAAGACTACAAATCAAATTAAAAAGTTCTTTGAATTTTTAGGCTACAGTAAAAACTTTATTAAAAAAATTGCTAGATTAACTGAGCAATTAACCAATGTTTATAAAATATTATTGTTATTAATAACTTTAAACATAAAAATTGTTTTAATTTATGTAATAATTTACTAATTAATTTTCAAAAAGCATTCTTTTAACTACAGACGTTAGTAACTACTCTATTAATTCTATTTTATTTTAAGAAAAGATAATTTGCCGACAACGTATGCAAGCAAAACTCTGAGTAAATCAGAAATTAACTATTCAACAAGTGAGAAGAAGCTTATTGCAATTGTTTGGGTGATTAAATTATTAGAAAAACATTTTAAATTATTAGTAATTATAAACTTTTTTAATGGTATATGTCAATAAAATATATATTTGAAATTAGCTAAATATGATTATTTAATTATGTCTTTTTGCCTTTTTATAGGCATATTAAATAAAAATTTAAATGTTCTTTCTCTCAATATAAAAGACAAAGATGAACCCACTTTTACATTCAGTAAGATTCTCTAAACTGTTCTATGGTACGGAGACATAAACGTTAAATAAAGTATTAGTACATACATAAATAAAAAGTTTTTGAAATGTGAGTGTATAAGAAAATACTTGTGTTATCATAAAGTTTTTAATATTGAAATCTTTAGAAAAATGGATAAACAACAAAAAATCTTAATAACCAACAAAAGACAAATACCTGAACCATGTTATGAAAAGAAAAAAATACCAACTATTGCAACTAATTATAAAGAAAACGAAACAATCGCAGTTTTGCAAGAAAAGTTTTCTGACCGTGTTATTTCTAAAAGCGGTGATCACAATTGGCCATTGTGATTTAACACCTTTCGGCTTTTTTCTTTGGAGCCACGTGAAAGATAAGGTCTATGCCAATGCTCCACAACCGATTTAAGACCTTAAAGATTGAATTTGTGAAGTTATCGAGGACATACAGCCGCAAATGTGCAAATTGGTCATAGAAAATTTCATGAAAAGGTTGTGGTACTGCAACTGTAACCGTGGCGGCCATTTGTCTAATATCGTTTTCAAATGTTAATGGCATACCTTCCTCTTCACAATGAATTAAACATTTATTGATTTTTCTTAAAAAATACCGGTTTTTTTAAATATCAAAATAAAACCTCTTATTGGAAAACCCTTTATATATTACTTACCGCATATACTATCAAGAGTCCAATTTCCAACCATCTCAGCACAATTAAAAAAATCTCCACCATCATGCTTTTTTAAAATTTCGCAAAAAATATCAGCCTGATCGGAAAATATATGAACAAATCCATCAATATTCTTCTTAGTCAAAGCGGGAGATATAAATTTTCTATTCTTTTTCCACTTTACAACTAAAAACCATTAAAATAAAAACAATGTTATGTAACAAATTTTATACATTGTTTGTCAACTGGAGATTGATGTCTGTTATAAATTAAAAATTTGTTATAAAAATTATTAATTTATAAATGGACAATATCCCGTTAACAAACAATATATAAATATTTAAAAGTCTGAATTTATAATATATACAATTGTGATGTATAACAGCATACCATAGACAATATATAAATTTTCGTACAAATACAATATTTCTAAAAAGTATGCAAAGAATTATTAATTATAAAAATAATATTAAAAATTTTATACAATCACCTGGTGCAGCAAATATTCCTTCTCCACCCAAAGGTTTTGAAAACCTATACAACTCATCCTTTTCCTGTGATTTGCGACTATTTAATATAATTTCCAAATCTGCTGGATCGCTTACTGTGTAAAATAATCGGTGTGCCAACCATACAACTCTAGGTCCATCTTGATTCTTAAATATGCGACCGAGGCTTTTAAATATTTCTGCAATATTATTTAATTATTTTTTTTGATTATTCAAAAAGTTTTTGGTAAATATACTTTGCATTCCTCCTGAAAATAAATGAGCGTGTCCAATAATTGGATATATTGATACATTATGCGGGTATGGAGTTTTTTTAGCTATTTTGTACATATGTTGCCTGCTTTTTTTCCATTGAGCCAACCAGACTACAATGCATAACAGAATTGATGATAGCAAAATGTATAGCGTTGGTTTTTTGTAGAGTTCTTGGACGATTGATACATAGTTGTTTTCAAAATAGTTGTTTGACATTACTGTAAGAAAAAAACTGTTTATTAAAAAAATTAAATTAATGTACATGATTATTATTTAGTTATGTAAAATTTTCTGTCTTTTGCTCACTATACAGTTAATTTATCCTAAGATAAAAGTCATAAAATCCATAAAATATATTTCATAACATATTTTAGTAACATATCTAAATATTTTCAGTAAATATAATTATAAAGTAGTTTTAAAAGTTAAAATATGTTATCAAACTTTTTATTCAACGCTAAAGGCCGTACACATACAATTTTAACATTAGGAATGTATGAGTTAAGTTGTCTTACATGTAATACACAATATACAGGATGAGTTTGAAGGAACGGACCAAACACCAAGAGTGTATTCTACACGTGAAAATAATGTAAAAAACTCAAATGTTGTTATCCGATTTTTATTTGTTTTCAAGTTACAGCGTAATTAAAAATAAACAAAATTTTATATATTAACGTTTTGGTTATTATAGCGTTCTTATAATAAATGTTCAAAAATACTGCCATTTACTTCTAAACATTTTCTGATTTGTCTACGAAGGGCGCCTGTTGCTTTCCTGATAAAGTCTTGTCTTTGTTTAAGATCGGCTGCAGCATTTCTAATACGTAGAATTAGTCCACTTTTACTTTGTACACTTCATCTTTGAACCAGCAACATAAACAATAATCTAATGCTGTGAGGTTTGAAGATCTTGAAGACCAACTAATAGGACCACCGCGACCAATCCAACGCCCTGGAAACTTTTCGTCTAAATGTTGCTTGACCTGACGAGCAAAATGTGCAGGAGCTCCATCGTGCTGGTAGTACATTTGCATTCTGATGTTTAAAAGAACATTCTCTAGTAGTCCGTGTAATTCATTTTGTAAAAAAATTAAGTAGTTGGCTCCTGTAAGGCGATTCTTTAAAATGAAAGAGCCAATTAAATAACTATCGACCATACCACACCACACGTTTACCGAAAACTTATGTTGAAAATTACTTTCGACTGTTGCTTGAGGATTTTTGTCTGACCATACATGACAGTTGTGAGTATTATTAATGCCGTCACGGGTGAATGTTGCTTCATCTGTAAAAAGTATGCGCGATACAATACGAGGATTATTATTTATCCACTGACAAAATTCCATACGTTTAGGATAATCTTTTAGTTGTAGGTGCTGTACTTTCTGTACATGGTATAGATGTATGCCTTGCTTGTGGAGTGTGTTTAATACTTTTGTTTGGGGAATACCCAATTGAATACTAATTCTTTGTGAGCTGGTTGTTGCATCTTCTGCTACTACATCCAGAATATCTTCTAGCTCTTCTAAATCTTGTCGAGTAGCTCATTCACATGTTATGTTAACAATGAGAAGCTATCCGGTCTCGCACAGTTTGTTGAAAACTTTGATAAATACATTTTTATTATGATGTCTCTGATGTAGAAACCGTTGACGATATTCTTTAACAGCAGCTGTAGCATTCCCATTACAAAAACCATAAACAAACACTATATTTGCATATTCTAAATTTGAATAAGTGTGTGGCATTTTGTAACACTTAATCGTACAAACAAAATAAACGTTAAATTACCGTCACACTGACACATTATCAGAACAAAAAAGCTATCAAATGTTTTAGAACGTCAAACATGGCAAACTAGATAAAAAAAAAATTATGCTATAACTTAAAAATAAATAAAAATTGGATAACAACATTTGAGTTTTTTTACATTATTTTCACGTGTAGAATACACTCCTAGAGTTTGGTCCGTTCCTCCCAACTCTGTATAAGACAAACAAGAAAAAATACAAAATTTTACCATAAACTTTAAAAACAGCAACGCTCTATTTATAAAAAATCAAAAATGTCAAAATTTTGTCATAAAATAAACCCACTATTCAGCCAAAAACGATTGAAATATGCTAAATTGTTCATAAATAGCTAAATTTAGGCTAAAAATTTCAAACAAATGTTATAAATCACCAAAAACAGCCATAAATTGTTGTAAAAGTGTACAAATTTTCATAAAATCTTAAAAATAAATAATAAATGAAAAGTGCAAAATTATTTAAATTAAGTATCAAATGTCAAAAGCTCTAAAATCCAGTAATAAACTGTTTCATAGAATGTCAAAAATAGTAAAAACTTGACTAAAATGTATCAAAATGGTATAAAAAAACAATAAAATGTATTTAGTAAATGTTAAAAATTAAAAAATTATATTATAAAAAATCAAAAATAGCTATAGAAGATTAGAAATTTAAAAAAATTAAATAAAATTAAATTCCGACTAAAAACAATTAAAAAGTCCAAAATTTAATCCATAAAATGTCAAAAATAACAAATTCTGGCAATAAAATTGCCAAATTTTGAAACTATTTAAATCTGGCTAAGAACTATCAACATAATGTCAGAAAAATTGAAAATTTTGTCATAAACCATTGAAATGTCAGAAATAACAATATTGAAAATCTTGTTAAAAAGTACCAAAACACGTTCAGCTACATAGAGATTTTGGAGAGTGGGATTACTAGAATTTAGGAAAAGTATAGATGAATAGTCAAGCAACGGCCGACATATGGTTTTATATATATGACTCGCGCACTTTATGTCAATGCCTTGGTTTTTGTTTGTTAAGGATCGAATGTGTTTGGCACGGGTTATTATAGTTGATTTAATAGATTGTGAATAATATTTAAAATTTAATTTTGTATCAAAACTAATTCCCAAATATTTGCATATTTGGGAAGCAAGGATAACTTGTTGATTCATGTTGATCTTTAGAACATTGTCTGATGGTTTGTGATACGGGATTAATAATTTTGTTTTTTGTGGATTTGCAAGTAAACGCCATTTGTCAAACCAAGTTTGGGTAGTATTCGATAATAATTGTAGCTGAGTAATAGATGCTTTTAAAGATTTTGCATGGGAAATTAAAGTGGTATCATCTGCATAGTATGTAAGCCTCTGAGTTAAAATGCTTTGAATTAGAACTATATATATCCAAACAAAATAAATTATTATAAAAGCGGTGAGAGAGGAGAGCCTTGTGGAACACCTTGTTGAGGAGAGAATGGAAGAGAGTATACTAAACGAAAACGTACTTTACATGATCTATTTTCAAGAAATTTGTTGATTATGTTAATAAGGTATGGTGGGACTTTTAGTTTAGATAGTTTAAATAGGAGAACTTGATGCCAGACTGAATCAAATGCTTTGTTTATGTCTATAAACAAAACGCTCGAATGTCTGCTTTCAAGGTGGGATGTTTGGATATTTGAAGTTAGGATAGTTAATGGATGGGTTGTTGACATATTTTTTCAAAAACCAAACTGCGTAATAGGTATTTTATTATCAGTATAAGTTAGAAGTTTAATTTGAATTAAAGATTCAAATAGCTTTCCTAAGACTGGAAATAGTGTAATGGGACGGTAACTGCCTGGATGAGTTAAGTTGCAGTTATTTTTTGGAATGCAAATAACAACACCCGCTTTCCACTCATTAGGAAAATATTGGTGTTTGATGCATTAATTGTAAATACTTATTATGTAAAGATGAATGTTATGGTCTAATTGTCGTAAAATTTGTCTAGTCATTAAGTCTTGTCCAGGTGCAGAGTTTTTGCCGCGGTTTAATGTGTCATAATAAATTTCTTCATCTATATGTTTGTCATCTGGTGTTAAGTGGATCTGTCTACAAAATGTCTCATACCATGTATTTACGTCCTGTAAGTAATTGTCGTCAAAGTTATTTGATTTGGAAAAAGTATATGCGTTTTTAAAATGATTACAGAAACCGTTAGCTATGTCAATATCTGAAGAAAGTGTAATATTAGTCACTGGGTCCGTAATGTTGTGAATTTGAGAAGTCTGTTTAAATCTTGTTAGTTTTTTTATCTCTTGAAAATATGATTTCCCTTTCTTGTCGTTAATTTTATTGCATGCGTTAATGTATGTGTCATTTCTGTATTGTTGTATTAAATTATGTATATGTTTGTTTAAGTCATTGAACTGTCTTTTCAATATTCTGTCGTTTGTTATTTTAAATTCTCTGTATAATTGTCGTTTATATTTTATGAGTCTAAGAATGAACGGTGGTAGCGGGTAGTTGTAGTACGATTTTAGTTTTTTAGGCGTATTATTTTTAATAGAGTTTGATATTGAATATAAAAATGAAGAGATGCTTGTTGAAGAAATGTTTTTACTAGTTTGAATAAATGCCATTACCTCCTTGTTTACATGGTTTATGTTGCAGCGGTTCAAGTTAAAAGATAACTCAGGGTATGGTACGGTTAGTGGTTCAATATTTATTTCAAAGGATATGGCTAGGTGGTCGGAGCAAAGGTCTGTTATAACATTTATTGAATGAATTATTGATTTTATAGTAGATGTGCACAGCAATATATCTGGAGTTGTGCTTTGATTGCCATTCATAATAAATGTAGGAGAGGTAGGGATTCTGGAAAAGTCGGAATTTGAAAGAAAATTTTGCAAGTGGCGGGATTTTGTAGGGTTTAAGTTAAAATCGCCAATAATTAAGGAATGAGTATATAAGGAAGCTTTTATAAAAATGTTATCTTCTATATTAGAGGTTGGATGTATGTAGACTAAAAATATGTGAAGTTTCTCTTTCTGGAAAGGGATTGAAAAATGTATACAGTCATTTAAACGATTATTTATACTTGGGGGGTTGTCTTTTTTAATCTGAATAGTAGGATTTGCCATAGTAACAGAACCTCCTTAATTACGGTTGACAATATTAGCTGGACTTTGGATTATTGACCAATTATGGAATAAAATAGAGTCTGGAGTTTTAGTCTCTACAAACATGGCACATGAAATATTTTCTTTAGTAAGAAAATTTTTAATAATTTAAGATTTACGTGAAAAGCTATTGATGTTGGAGTAAAGGAATTTAATAGTCGACATTTTGGGATTGGGTTACAGTTACTTGTATGCCTGTAGTAGGAACAGTAGGCGCATGATCTGGATTGAGAATATCTAGCATTATAATAAACATAAGGTTTCCGAAAAATGATACTAGGGTGTCTATGTTGTGAGTTTTAATGAAGCAATGTTTAAGTTTGTTAATTAATGCTTGTCGGTCTGTGTTATTTGGAAACTTAATTTGAGAAAGGTACTTGTCAATAATATAGTCATGAATTTTAATGGGTGAGTGAATTTTGGATGATTTGTGATTTTAGAGTCTATATTTGCTGACCTTTTGTTTGCTGAATTAATTCTTACGTTGGGGATTCCTTCAATTGGTTTAGTTGGACAATTTTTGCATTTTAGAAACCATGTTTCATGTCCTTCTTTGTGGCATAATGTACATTTAGTTGGTAGGGTTGTGGTGCATGTACTGGTTTTGTGATTTTTGCCGCATTTGCCGCAGGTGATGGTTCCAGTGCAGTTGTCTGTAGTGTGTTCAAACGATGTACATTTGCCACATGGAATAGGTATTGGGGCAGGTGCGATGCTTTCATATACGGAAAAGTGTTTGTTTTTGTAAAACACACCATGTTGCATAAGCTTCTGATAGGAGTCCACGTCGGCTGTTATGATCCTTATTTTGTATGTTGCTTGACCGGTTATTCTTGATATAATTTGTTTGCAGTATCGATGAGTTATTGTGTTGGATTTGAGTGCATTACTTAATTCTTCGTCAGTAATCTCCTGATCTACTAAAGCAATAACCGCTGAATAAGAAGCCAACAGCTTTTTAATTTGAGTGTTGTTTGTTCAAAAAAGTTTCGTTAAAGCTTTTCGCTATTTTTCCATTTAATAATGCTTGTAGCTTGTTTGTTGTTAGTTCTTTGTTTCTTTGTTGAGATTTCAGTACGAGAACATCGAGCCAGTGTTTCTATGTAACAAGCGTGGGTGTAGTTATTTATTATAAGCTTATTTGTTGTTGATTGTATTGGTGTATGTTGAGTTTTTTGTTGTTGGTTCTTATCAGTTGTGGTCGATTTATTTCCAGAAGTTGATGGTGTACTTGTTGTTTTATCTTTTCCACTTAAAATAATTTTCGGCTTTACCTTTCTTGCGAGAAAGTTCTTTTAATTTTTTCGGTCTACCTCTCTTTTTAGAGAGTTTAAATTCATTGTTTTGCAAATTTGAATGTGGATTATCCGCGAGAGAACCGGTTTGGCTGCCTGCGTCCACGTCGTCCGTCTCGTATTGCAAACTGTTGTATTCCAGGCCTTCCATAATAATTATTAGTTTAAACCCTTGGTGGGGCCAAACTGTTTGTTGTAATAATTATCACTTATGCAAAACACTTAGATACCGTGCACATATTAAATATACAGGGTGTCCGGAAAATACGTGTACAACGTTTGACGACAGACTCCTGACGTCAAAATAGGTCGATCTAAGCCGACTTAGTTATATCCAAAATTGTCTCGTTTAGCCGGTAGAGGGCGTCAAAAAAAACAAAAGTATAACAAAGTTGAAAGTATCTATTGTAAGAAACTAAGTAAAACAAAAACATTACTTAAGCAAATGTGTAAAATGACCGCCATCTTGCTGAATACACTTATTACCACTCTTTAAAAAATGATATTGGACCCTATCTAATGTCTCGGGATTATTAAAATGGTTGCCTGCATTTAAAATCCGCTGCAATAAATCATCGCGTGTGTTTACCGGAGTCTTGTAAACTTCTGTTTTAATAGCGCCCCACAAAAAGAAGTCACACATATTTAACTGAGGAGAACGTGGTGGCCATTTTACTGGTGCATCATTGCCTCTTCCAATCCATCGGTTGGGATATTGATGATGTAAGTATTGGCGAACGGCAACGGAAAAATGGGGCGGGGCACCATCATGCATATACCACATTTCCCTCCGAAGTAAAAGGGGCAAATTCTCCAGAAGAATTGGTAATGTGTCTTGCAAATAATTTAAATAAATATTTCCATCTAACCTGTCTGAAATAACAATGGAACCAATAAGGTAGTGATCAATAATACCTGCCCAAATATTAATTTTAAATTGATGCTGATGATGTGCAACTTTAATGGCATGTGGATTTTCATCGGAATAAATATGTTCGTTGTGCAGATTGGTTACCCCAGATCTTGTAAAGCATGCCTCGTCAGTAAACATAATTTTTCTACAAAAATTTGGAACAAGGATTCTTTTGTAACAACTGTTCTCTTAAAACCTCATTGACAATCGTTTTAGGAACATTTAACTCACGTTCTAAGAGACGGGTACTGGTACTTGGTTCTTCTTCAACTCTTTCCAGAATCATCTCTTCTGTTTCCACAATTCGAGTTGTTCGCATACGACCCCTGCCTTCAAACTTTTTCTCAAAACTGCCCGTTTCCCGAAGATGACGCTCAATATTGGCAAATGTTTAGTGGTTTGGTATTCGGTTAGGAAACCTCTCCATGTAAACCCTAACACTCTGACGCCCATTTCCTTGACAAAACCCGTATACCAGGAGCATGTCAACTTTCTGAGAGTTTGAATAATTTTCCATTTTTAATGGTAAAATAAACTTGTAGTTCAAGAATGTTGATCGTATACTTGAGTAAATTTCATAGACTGGTGACAATTTGTCAATAATTGTCAAATTATTAAACGCCATAGCAACAAGGTCACTTAAAAAATTATTGTTACAGGTAATTTCTTTTTAATATTTACAAATTTTTGACGCCTTCTACCGGCTAAACAAGACAATTTTGGATATTACTAAGTCGGCTTAGATCGACCTATTTTGACGTCAGGAGTCTGTCGTCAAACGTTATACACGTATTTTCCGGACACCCTGTATAATAAAATAAACTGTTATTTACTTAAAGCAAATTAACTTGTTTTATACGGAGAGAATTCTATGCGTGTATACTGTGTTACAATCGCAGCGGGAGTGACATCATTTTAAATTGCTCAAAATACCAATTTCTTGATTGATATTGATCAAAATTGGTCACAAAGTTATTTATTGCATTATTGCAATTACTCAAATAATCTAAATGTACAAAAATAATTTAAAAAAGCTTAACAAAATTCATCAAAAATTGCACTAAAAAGTTTTTTATTGATTTTTTTTTCAAATAATGCTTAAAAACTATGTTTATTCTGTTAAATCTATCAGTAATTGCTTGCAAATAGGCAATTTAGCATAAATTTTATCAAAAAATGTAAAACTTTATTTAGTACAAAAAAAAAAATGTTCAAAGTTTCTAACGTACTCTATACGAGATTAATCAAAAATTGCACTAAAAAACCATTTATTGCAAGAAATTTGTTAAAAATCATGTTTCTAACATTAAATTTATAAGTAAATGCGTATAATAAAGTGTTTTTAGCATAAATTTGATTAGAAATAAAAAAAAACATTATTTAATACAAAAAACTGCTCCAAAAACCCAAATGTATCTCAAAATTAATTAAAAAAATTTAAAACTTTTTAGAGTATTGCGGAATAAAAACTAGAGATACCATCAATAGGTCAAACTACGCTCCACCAATCAATACTCATAACTCTAAAAAAACAATAATAGTTGCATCAAAAGCAACTCTCCAAAAGATAGAAAACAAAACTATAAGGAGAGCTCACATTCTCAAAATGATAAAAAACAAAAAAAAAATTCAAATATCTTGAGAAAAAGAAAGGGCAATTAAATCAATAAAAGCAAAGATTGCAAATCAAATGCATCGGTAATCCTTAAAAAAGATAAAATAAGATAAGATAAACTTTATTTGCATAAACATAATAGTAAAATAATGTAGTACAAAAACGTCAAGTACAAGTTGTGAGTTAATATTAAAAGAAAACATTTTTACACGCACACTTATGAACATTAAAAAAACAATTTAAAAACTTAAATTGAAATAATCATAAACATGATATAATTCATTGTTTAATAATATTTTTTTTAGAGAAAACTTAAATTTCTTAGCTGGTAATTTTTGGATTGTATAGGGTAAAATATTATACATTTTGACTGACATATAACAAAACAAATTTAATGTTTTTGTTAGTCTGCAGTATGGCAAGCAGATATTTTTACTTGATTTGGTACAATAATTATGCAATTCATTTTGAAACTTGTAATTTCCAGCATCTGAACCTTCTCTCACATGCATCAAACATGCCAATACATATAAACTTGCAACAGTCATAAAACCCAGTTTTTTAAAATGAGACCTACACGTATTTCTGAAACCAAGACCCGCAACTACACAAACAGCTTTTTTTTGCAAAACAAAGATTCGATTAGCATGATGAGAACTACCCCACAGCAGCACTCCATACTCAATTAAAGATTGAATAAATGCAAACTAAGCCATTCGTGTAACCGTTAAATCCGTGTTCTCAGCTATTTTTTTTATTGAATAAATATTACTGCTTAATTTTGTGGACAACGATTCCACATGCTCTTGCCAAGATAATTTATTGTCTAAGTAAACAACCAAAAATTTTATTGATTTATTAACACCTTCATTTGCATTAAATAATAAAAAAAACTATGTTTTGTTTTTGCTTCATTTAACTTTAGATTATTTGCATAAAACCATTGTTTTGCTTCTTCTAAAGGACTCAACTCATCCACCACAGAAGCTGTTACACTTTGATCGAGAGTTGTGTCATCGACATAAAGATATGTCCTTGCTAGTTTACATTCAAGATTATTTATGTACAACAAAAACAGCAGGGGACCTAAAATAGACCCCTGCGGCACACCGTAGTACATTTTTTTTTCTATCCAAAAAAGTACCACTAGCATAAACAATCTGTTTTTTGCCAGTTAAGTAGCTGTTAACAATATTTAATGTTACACCTCTTATGCCATAGAATTCGAGTTTGTGCAACAACTTCTCTGGGTTGACTGAGTCAAATGCCTTGCTTAGATCTAAGAAAAAAGCAGACTTTACACTTTTGCATTCAAAAGCCTGTTTGATGTCAAGATCAAGTTGTTTTGTAGATCTAGAAGGAATATATCCAAACTGTGCCCGACAAATAAATTTTTCTAAAAAAGAAAACAAACGCTTTTTTATTAACATTTCAAATACTTTTGAATTGGTGTTATTGATTTAGGCCGATAATTTTCACATTGATTTATATTCCCTTTTTTTAAATATCGGTATGATTTTTGATAATTTTAGTTCAGAAGGAAAAACTCCCTCTTCAAAACAAGCATTTATAACATTCTTCAAAGGTTCTACAATAACATTTGACACATATTTAAATACTTTAGAATTTAGATTATACAAATCTATACAATTAGAATTTTTTAACAATCCTATCACAGATTTGATTTCTATTGTCGAAACCGGTTCAAGATAACAAGAAGCGCTTGTATCACTTGTGTAATTGTTTAATAAAAATTGATAGCTGTTATCATTATGATTAGAACTAGGATTAGGACTATATGCAACTTAAAAGCGCTAAAATATGCATGCAAATGTGCAATAAAAAAGTCCAAAATATGCATGAAAATATCAAAAATATGCCAAAATATGCAATTATATGCAACATAAATATAAACAAAAATAGTTTAATTGTTCTATCAAAAAAATAAAATATATAACAAATTCTTTTTTTTTTAATATTTGATACAGTTAAATAGGTAAAATGTGTCAAAATATACAACTTCAAATATACAAGGTGTTAGATAAAAAAACGTACTGCTAAACTATTCCATTCTTAATGGTTTTTTGAATACCATAAAAGCAGGTACACACATGTATAATTTAATTTTTAGTATACTTGCAATAACAACCAACTTTAGTTTTTTAAAGGTCAACAAATATTATTATTTTTTTTATCTCCAAGATATTTTAAATATAACTTAGAAAATTAAAAAAAAAAAACATTTTATTTGTTTTATTCATATTATTTGAGTTAATGATTTTATTAAAATACTTATTTTATTTATTTACCATACATGTTTCGATAAATAATTATCATTTTCAATGTATTATTTTATATAATATTTCAATCTGAATAGTTATTATTATTTAAATAATTGTTTTTTCCCGCTACCCTGATATCCGTTTTTTAAATATTTATCGAAACATGTATGGTAATTAAATAAAATAAATATTTTAATAAAATCATTAACTTAAATAATATGAATAAAATAAAACGATTTTATAAAATAAATATAGAAAATATAAAATATTTTATTTGTTTTCTATTTAAAATTATTGTAATTGAATAGTTTGCAGTAAATACAACTAATGTTTGTTTCTGGATTTTTTTTATGCTAATATGCATAATATAGTAACTTAAAAAATAGCGTTTTTAATATTTTTTTCTAAAAATCAGTGAAATATGCATAAAAACCAAATATGGATAAAATATGCAACAAAGCCTAAATATGGTCGAAATATGCAAATGCATATGCAAATATGCATTTGCATATAATCCGGTCACTACAAATAACTAATAAATAAACAATATTAAACATAAACTCTAAACAGCTACATAAATTAATAAATAAATTATTTGTTTACATTGAAAGTTGTTGTAACTTAAATTAGGACTACATTTATCTACTTACTGCGTTGATGTAGAGATCACAACTGACAAAAAAATAATTTGTAAAGATAATATGGAAATGAACCTACATCGACAAAAAATCTTTAGGTTCTTTCTAATACGTAATATTATGCAATCGTATTTTTGGATATAAATATAATACGGATTTGTATGTGCTATTAAAGCTTCTACAAGTATTTATTAGAATCATAAATAATCATATAAAAATAAGTAGCACATTGATTTCGTTATTTAAAAGTACTTTAATTCAAAAATATATTAAATTTACACGAGAAAATTTATAACAATAAGACCACCGGATTTAAACTGCTGTTAAACATGAACCTCTGGCACAAGGTCATTTTTTTCTTTAAATTCTAGAAAACATTTTTGCATAACTGAGGCACTATGCAAAATGAAATTGCATGAACTCACTGGCTATGTTTTGGTCATTTTTACAAAAACTAATTTTTCAGTTTTTGCATTTTTGGTAGCGGGTGAAATGTCAGAGGTTTAATTATTATTAATCTGTCATTTTAAATTTTTTTTTTTCGACTTTTTACCAAATTTTTAATTTTGCGTATTTGATGGTTAATTTGTCAGTTAACCAAAAAAAATCTACTACTTTTTATAAAATATTTAGTTTTTGCATATTTTTTTTAATTGTTTTTAGTTTTTGCATTTTTGATAGTAAATCTATCAATTAATAATCAAAAAAGTTTTGACTTTTTACTTTAATTACATTTTTTACATATTTGATAGTTTGACATCTTATCAAATTTTTTTTAGTTTTTGCAGTTTTGATAAAAACTGACATTTTTACAAATGAAAAATCGATTTTTTTATTAAAATTTAAAAAAATAAAAAATTTGAATTTTTACTACATTTCCATTTTTTACATTTTTGATAACCTTCACTAAAATTTTTTACTCAAACTCTTTGATAATTAATCTGACATTGCAATAATTTTTTTTTTTTTTTTTTAATTTTTTTTTAATTTAAATTTTTTCAATTTTTGATAATTTGACATTTTTTTAATTTTTACAGTTTTTTACATCTTTACCAAATTTTTTTTTTATTTTTTACTTAATTTTTAGTTTTTGCATTTTTGATCTGATATTTTACAAACAAAAATCAACTTTATTCTAAAAATTTTTTTTAATTTTTTGTAAAAAATTTTAGTTTTTACATTTTTGATTAATCTGTTATTTTGGCAAAAAAAAATGATTTAATTTTTACTGATTTTTTTCAGTCAATCTGACATCTTTACCAAATTTATTTTTTTTTTATTTTTTAATTAATTTTTAGTTTTAGCATTTTTGATGGTATATCCAACATTTTACAAAAAAAATTGACTTTTAATAAGTTTTTAGCTTTTGCAGTTTTGATGGTAAATGTTTACAAGACTTTTTTTTATTTTTTTTTATTTAATTTTTTTGTTTTTTGATATGACATTTTTAAAAATGTTTACAGTCAATCTGACATCTTTATCAAAAAATATTTTTTTTGGATTTTTTACTTGTTTAATTTTTGCATTTTTGATAATCTGACATTTTTACAAAAAAAATTGACTTAATAAACTTTTAGTTTTTGCAGTTTTCATAGGTTAGGTTAAGTTAAATTAAAAAAAAAAAAATTTTAATATTTTACTAAATTTTCAGTTTTTGCATTTTAGATAATTTGACATTTGATTTTGAAGTTTTGATAAGTTAGGTTTGGTTTTGTAAATTTGAAGTTTTCCAGTTTTTACATTTTTGATGACTGTTAATTTTACAATTTTTCAGTTTCTGCATTTTTAATAATTTCGGAAATTCAAATTTTTTTTTTGTAAAAAATTTTAGTTTTTACCTTTTTGATCAATCTGTTATCTTTAGAAAAAAAAAATTTAATTTTTTTACAATTTTTTTTAAATACGGCATTTTTATAGTAAATCGGAAATTTTAGAAGAAAAATTTTTTTGAACTTTTTACTAAATTTTCTTTTTTTGCATTTTTTATGATAAATTTGAGATTTTTACAAAATTTTTTTTTCAAATTTTTACTAAATTTTTAGTTTTCGTAGTTTTGTTTGGTTAGGTTTAGTTAGGTTAGATTAGGTTAGATTAGGTTTTGTAAATTTGACATTTTTACAAAAAAAAATTTTTTTACTGGTTTTTCAGTTTTAAATTTTTTTAGAGTAAATTTGTTATTTTTACAAAAAAAAATTTGATTTTAGTTTTTGCATTTTTGATAATTACCCACATTTTTTATAATTTTTTTTGTTTTTTGTTAAAATTTTTAGTTTTTGCCATTTTAATAAATCTGTTATTTTTCCAAAAAAAAAAATTTTTTGCAATATTTTTATTTGACCTTTTGATTATCTGACATTTTTCCAAAAGAAATTTGATCTTTTACAAAGTTTTCAGTTTTTTCAGTTTTGATAGGTTAGGTTAGGTTAGATCACGTTAGGTTTGGTTAAGTATTACAATTTTTTTTTTTAATTTTTCTATTATTTTTTAAGTTTTTGATAATCTAAAATCTTTCAAAAATAAAAATTAATTTTTTACTTAGTTTTTAGTTTTTGCAGTTTTGATAGCTATTGGTTAGGTTAGGTTGGGTTAGATTAGGTTAGGTTAATTTACCCAAGTTTTTTTTTAAATTAAATACAAAAATTTTTGTTTTTGTTTTTTCTTTAAGTAATAAATTTGACAATAAAAAAAATTTAAATTTTTACTAAGTTTTTAATTTTTGCATTTTTGATGGTATATCTGACATAATTACAATTTTTTTAAATTTTCTTTGATTTTTTAAATTTTTGCATTTTTGATACTTAATCTGACATTTTTACAAAATTATATTGTTAGATTAGAGATAGATGAACTGACATTTTTACAATTTTATTTTTATTTTACCTAATTTTCAGTTTTTGCATTTTTGAAAACTAATCTGACATTATTCTTTTTACTAAATTTTTAGTTTATGCATTTTCAATAGTAAATCCGACTTTTTTACAAAATAAACATTTTTCGACTTTCTAGTAAAATTTCAGTTTTTGCACATTTGTAAATCTGATATTTTTTATCCAATTTTTAATTTTTGCTTTTTTGATTGTAAACTTGACATTTTTACAAAAAAAATTTTTTTTTACTATTTACTAATCTTTTAGTTTTTGTATTTTTGATAATTAGACACCGGATTATATGCAACTTAAAAACGCTAAAATATGCATGCAAATATGCAATAAAAAAGCTCAAAATATGCATAAAAATAGCAAAAATATGCCAAAATATGCAACTATATGCAACATAATATAAACATATATAGTTTAATCATTTTATTAAAAAAACAATTTATATAACGAATTCTATTTTTTAAATTTTTAATAAAGTTATTTAGGTAAAAAGAGTCCAAATATACAACTTCATACGTACATCCATTTTGAATGGTTTTTTGAGTACTATAAAAACAGGTACATGTATGTTTTAATTTTTAGTATGCTTGCAATAACAACCAACTTTAGTTTTTTAAAGAGCAACATGTTTTTTTTTTTTTTTTAACTTCAAGATATTTTAAATATAACCTAATAAATATAAAAAAAAACATTTTATTTGGTTTCTAATTAAAATTATTGTAATTGAATAGTTGGCAGTAAAAATAACTAATGTTTAATTTTTGGGATATTTTTGTGTTAATATGGATAATATAGTAACTTAAAAAATGAAGTTTTTCGATATTTCATTCTAAAAACTGGTGAAATATGCATAAAAACCAAATATGGATCAAATATGCAACAAAGTCTAAATATGGTAAAAAAATGCATATTTGCATATAATCCGGTCCCTATTTATGATTATAACTTGACAAAACATGTTCAACTAAATTAACAAAAAAAGTTTGATGTTCGTTAGCAGGTATAGTACTGGATTTAAGTAAAAACCGCCATTTATTAATTTTTTCTCTATCTGCTCAATCTGTTTATTTTTTTTGTATTATTGTATGTTATTCAAAATCATTTTAATCATAATTTCAATGTATATATACTGATATATTTATTAAAAGTATAATTGTTGTTAATCATAAATCAAATAAATTAAAGAAAACATTATTTTAAAAGTTGATTCTTTTCTTTGTTGGTGCTTTATAACTTAATTAATCTAAACCTTCAATAAATTTATGTATTTAATTAATTATAAAATTTATATTTGTATGTAATTAATTAAAAAAATGCTATAAAATCTGAGAACTCTACAGCTTATTAACCTAATCAATCATCCAGTTTTTATTCAAGTTCTGATTTATTTCAACAAATTAAAAGCATGAACAATATAATAACTACTACTTAATATTACATAAAAATAAAAACTCAAAACACTGTTTAACAATTAAAAAGATTAATAAAAAGTTTAATAAATTTATAACTTACTTTTTATTTATATTAAACGGATTTTTCAAAATTATTCACCACGTTTGCACTATCACTTTGTTATAAATGGAACATTACTTTAGTTTGTTTGTCTTTCATTGACCCAGTAGAAATAAGAATCCCATTACACGCTACCACTTTATATAGATGCTGTTAATACAAATTTAATCATAAATTATAAGGATCGATTTATGGAGTTTTTTAAATGTATTATGTGCATCTTACAATCATTAAAACAATTAAAAAAATGACAATAATGTAATTAGTCTTAAATAGTGTACAAACTATTAACATAATATAAAATTATATTTAATATAGTTGTATAATATATTAAATAAAACATATTTATTTTGAAAAATAAGAAAAATAACGACAATTATTACTATTATTTTTAAAAATATGAATAGTTTTATGTTTATATTTAAATAAACAAATACTAAATTGGCAATACTCTTATCTGTGACAGCTGATTTAACAGTTCTCGCTTATTTTGAGTTTAGTTTGGTTTAACAATTTATAATGAATAAACTCACGCCGGAGTAATGTTTGCAAACTGTTCAAAATTATTTTAAAAAACATGGTTCAGTTCAAACTTATCGGGCATTACGTGCATTGTATGGTGCTCATAATTGTCCATCAGAGCGATTAATTTGAGAAACTGTGCAATGTTTTCACAATACGTTTAATCTAAACAATAATACGAGGGGCACTGCTAAAGATCGCGGAATCAAGTACTGCCTGTAATGATTTTTTATGATTTTCGATACGGTTTAACACCGCAGCAATGTGTGGAAAAACTTAGTTTATTATTTGGGGATGAAACACTATCCAAAACTATGGTTTACAAATGGTTTGCAGAATTTAAGCGTGGAAGACCAACGTTTAATGACGATCTTCGCAAAAGTCGTCCATGCACCTCTGTTGTCGCAAAAAAATATTGATGCTGTACGTGAAATGATTTTGTCAGATTGGCATGTGACCTATAGTGAGATAGAGGCATCCTTAGGCATTGCAGCAAAACAAATACATACGATTTTGCACGATCATTTGCATGTCAGGAAGCTTTGCAGTCATTGGATCCCACACAATTTGAAAGAAGAACAATAACAAGCACGCGTCAAGTAGTGCAAAAAAATGCTAAAATTTTTTGAAGGAGTTTGTTCAAATTTAGTATATAACATTGTAACAGGTGACGAATCTTAGATATATTCATATGAACCTGAAACTAAACAGCAATCAACTGTATGGGTGTTTCAAAATAAACCTAAACTTACAAAAGTTGTGCGTTTACAAAGCGTTTGAAAAAGAATAATTGCTTGTTTTTTTTTTTGGAAAAACGGGTCATGTTGTAACTGTTGCATTAGAGGATTAAAGGACAGTTAATGCTGACTGGTATACTTCAATTTGTTTGCCGGAAGTTATTGCTGAAATCAGAAGGAACAACATAAACCTGCAAAAAATCATGACAATGCAAGCCCTTACACAGCACAACAAGCTGTAAAGTTATTGACCAGTTACAACATCCAATTAATGACTCATTGCTCATATTTGCCTGATTTATTGGCCAATGACTTCTTCCTATTTTAACATATCAAAAATAAAATGCGTGGCAAGCATTTTTCATCGCCTGAAGAGGTCGTTGAAGCATTTAAATCACTTGTTTTGGAAATATCTCGCTCAGAGTGGCAAAATTGTATTGAAGATTGGTTTTATCGTATAATTTAAAGAAGAATATTTTGAGAAACAATAAAGCGATTTACATAACGTAATTTGAGTTTTGCTTTTCATTTTCCGCGAACTTTGACAGTGTCCCTTGTAAGCATTAAAAAATGGCGGCTAGTGAAGATGGTAGTCAAAATCTGTCTCCGACCATATCCGAAAATTCTCACTATTTATGTAATAAATGAGAAGAAGTGATTGAATAAAGTAAATCGTTTGTGTTATGTGCAGGTGTTTGTTCAAAATACTATCATCCTGACTGTGTTAAGATGAAGAAAAGTGTTCTAAATGTTATATGTGCAAAAACACTAAATAGTTTTGCAATACTTGCGTCGTTACTTACGACAATAACAGTGTTTTATTAAAAACTATAAAGCAAGAAATCAATAATAGTGAACTTATAACAATTATAGGAGCATTGGCAAAAACAGTTAAAGATCTTAAAAATGAGGTTAGTAGCATGAAAACAATATATAAAAACAATGATAATATTACTGGCATAAATTTAAACGCGTCAAATTGATAAGAGTTCCTTCAGCTCTACATTTATTGGTAATAATAATATATTAGTAAAGAAAACTGTACCTGTGAGAAAGGAAATTACAACTGAACAACTCAAAGATGCGTTCGATAGAGCTCATAAACAGAATTTAGCAACAAAAAAAAAATGATAAATAAAAAAAATGTAAAAACTAATGAAAGTACTAAATTAAATGAAAATAAAAATGTAAATTTAAACAATAAGGATAACTTAAATATTGTACAAAATGATAAATGGGAAACAATAAATCGTCGTAAAAAGAAAAATCCAGTAAAACTGAATACAATTCGTAGAACAGCTACAAAAGATTCATTGGTAAAAGGAGTTGCCCCACACGGGCATTTACCTGTTTACAGAATGGACCCTAAGCTAACAGAAAATAACTTAACAAAATACTTAAATAAAAAAAGTTTTGATAATGTTATATGCAAGAAAATGATGTCAAAACATCCTGAACTATAAAGTAACAGTTCCTTTAAAAGAGTCATTAAGTAATCCTAATATATGGCTTGTCGGTACATGCGTTCAACGTTTTTTACAATGGCTTACAAACGTAAAAACTCAAAAAACTTAGAACAGAACAACACAGTTTTAAATAAAACGAATAATACCTTATAGTTGTTCCATATTAATTTACAATCCTTAAGAAATAATCATTATGATTTAGAAATATTTTTGGAACAAAATAAGTAAATATGTGCTTTAACAATTAGCAAACATTAGTTAAAAAGTCCAGAAATTAATCTTATAACAATCAACAATTTTAAAGTGGGTAGTTGTTATTGCAGAAAATCCACTATACATAGAGGCTCTCTCATCTTAGTCAGAAATGATTTTAAGTGCGAATCAATAGAATGTGTCGTTAATTTATCCGTTGAAGGTATATGTGAAGTGAGCGCAGTTTATTTGCCATTTTTAAATATTGTTATTGTATCTGTCTATCGTACACCTCTATCTGATTTTAATGAATTTTATGTTAAACTTGATAATATTCTGTGTTATCTAGACAAGAAATATGAAAATATTATAATTGGTGGTGATTTTAATATAGATCTTATCAAAACCAATGAATATCAAAAAATGTTTATTGATTTGGTACAAAGTTGCAATTTTAAAATCACTAATTTTGAAATAACTAGGAGAACATTTATCTCAGCAACATGTATAGACAATTTCTTAATTAATATAGACGTACCATATGAAACAACAGTTATTGAACTCAATCTTTCAGATCATTTTGGCTTAATATTTAATACAGCAATAGATGTTAACAATACAAAAACGTATACGCAGTATAAAGGAAAGTTATTGTCTATAAAACATCTAGATCAATTTTATGTTGTGCTATCTGAAGATGATTGGTCTTTTGTTTATAAATGTTCAAATTCACAAGACAAATTTACAAGTTTTTTTAATATTTTTTTAAATATTTTTAATCATTGTATTCCAGATGAAATTATAAATATCAACAATAATAAGAAACAAGTTTGGTATACATCAGAACTAAAAAATCAAAAATATTACTTAATTTACTATATGCTATTAGGAAACAAACAAATTCAACTGAACTGAGTGTATTAATAAAAAAAAAAGCAAATATAAAAACAAAGTCAAAAAAACTGATTTTAACAGTAAACTGATAATGGAATCATTAGACAAACCAAAACAAGTTTGGGAAATAATTAATAAAAGCTCCAATAGAAAGAAGTAAATAAAATCTCATCAACTATATCTGCTAACAAACATCAAACTTTTTTTGTTAATTCAGTTGAACATGTTTTGTCTAGTTTTAATCACAATGATAATAGCTATCAATTTTTATTAAACAATTACACAAGTGATACAAGCGCTTCCTGTTTTATTGAACCAGTTTCGACAATGGAAATCAAATCTGTGATAGGATTGTTAAAAAAAATTATTTGTATAGATCTGTATAATCTAAATTTTAAAGTACTTAAATATGTGTCAAATATTATTGTAGAACCTTTGGAAAATGATATATAAATTGTTTTGAAGAAGGAATTTTTCTTTTTGAACTAAAATTATCAAAAGTCATACCAATATTTAAAAAAGGGAATATAAACCAATGTGAAAATTATTGGCCAATATCAATAACACCAATTTTTTCAAAGGTATTTGAAATGTTATTAAAAAAGCGCTTGTTCTCTTTTTTAGAAAAATTTATTTGTCGGGCACAGTATGGATATATTCCTTCTAGATCTACATTAAAAGCTGTAAAACAACTTGTTCTTGACATCGAACAGGCCTTTGATTGCAAAACTGTGATGTCTGTTTTTTTCTTAGATCTAAGCAAGGCATTCGACTCAGTCAACTTAGAGAAGTTGTTGCACAAACTCGAATTCTATGGCGTAAGAGGTGTAGCATTAAATATTGTTAACAGCTACTTAACAGGCAGAGAACAGATTATCTTTGCTAGTGGTACTTTTTCGGATAAAAAAAAAATGTTCTACGGTGTGCCGCAGGGGTCTAATTTATGTCCCCTGCTGTTTCTTTTGTACATAAATGATCTTGAATGTAATGTAACACTAGCAAAGACATATCATTATGCCAATGACGCAACTCTCATTCAAACTGTAACAGCTTCTGTGGTGGATGGGTTGAGTCTTTTAGAAAAAGCAAAACAATGGTTTCATGCAAATAATTTAAAGTTAAATGAAGCAAAAACAGAACATATGTTTTTTCATTACTTAATGCAAATGAAGGTGTTAATAAATTAATAAATTTTTTGGGTATTCACTTAGACAATAAATTATTTTGGCAACAGCATGTGGAATCGTTGTCCACAAAATTAAGCAGTAGTATTTATTTAATTAAAAAATTACTGAGAACACGGCTTTTACAGTTACACGAATGGCTTATTTTGCATTTATTCAATCTTTAATTGAGTATGGAGTGCTGCTGTGGGGTAGTTCTCATCATGCTAATCGAATCTTTGTTTTGCAAAACAAAGCTGTTTGTGCAGTTGCGGGTCTTGGTTTCAGAGATACGTGTAGGTCTCATTTAAAAAAACTGAGTTTTATGACTGTTGCAAGTTTATATGTATTGGCACGTTTGGTGCATGTGAGAGAAGGTATAGATGCTGAAAATTACAAGTTTTAAAATGAATTGCATAATTATTGTACCAAATCAAATAAAAACATCTGCTTGCCATACTGCAGACTAACAAAAACATTAAATTTGTTTCATTATATGTCAGTCAAAATGTATACTATTTTACCTTATACAATCCAAAAATTACCAGCTAAGGAATTTAAGTTATTTAAAAAAAAAAAATTATTAAATAATGAATTATATCACGTTAATGATTATTTTAATTTAAGTTATTAAATTGTTTTGTTAATGTTCATAAGTGTGCATGTAAAAATGTTTTCTTTTAATATTAACTTACAACTTGTACCTGACGTTTTTGTACTACATTATTTTACTATGTTTATGCAAATAGTTTATTTTATCTTATCATCTAGTACGACGTCATACAGTGCGCACATAAGAAGCAATTGATAGTGTGCAGTGTAGTGTTAATGATAATCCAAATGTGTCTATCCACTTTTTGGAAAATTTTGCAAAAAGATTTTAGTTGACGAGCTTATAAGATTTAAGTTGTTTAGGAATTGAAGCCACACGACTATTGTTTGCGCCGTACATTTGGTAAATGGGTAAAGAAAAACATTGTTATTGGTCCGCAATTTTATTTAAAAAATTTGTTCAGTGATGAAGCACACTTTTGGTTAAATAGCTGTAATAGTTCAAAGTCGTTTTGTGTGCATATCTGCTATACTTGAAACCAATCGTTAATTATACTCTCATAGTACATGATTTAAGTTCAATTATAATAATATGTATATCATTGCATGTTCCATTTTTCTTTCATTAACACTAATAAACTTATTATTGTTATAAATAATTGTTCAATGACAAAATTATTCTATTTTTTTCTTGTTTATAATAAACAAAGCTTATTTTTTACTCACCTTGAAACATTCTGAAGTATAATTTGAAAATTTACATGCAATTTTATGTTAATTATACTTTATTACAATCAGTTGTACTTCTAGTCAAGGGTAAAGGTTACAAATATAACTGTTATTAATAATAGTTATGATAAAATTATGCTATTGTCCAAGGTACGACCTACTTATAATTTTTTCTGATACATTTATGGTTTAATTCTAAAGATAATAAATTGATTGTGAAAATGAAAATAGTAGTAAAACAGTCTATGTACAACGCACATTATGAATATAAATGTATTTAAATTGAAATAAAACACAGAAAAATGTTTTTAATATCCATAAAATTGGCTTTATTTAACAGATAATTTGATGACATTAATGTTTGAATATGATTTCGGGGATGTGACCGCCGCGGCTGGAACGTACAAGGCGTAATCTAAGTCCAATTTTTACACACTATTTGCAGTAATTCAGGCTATATTTTGACAATAATACGTTGAATGTTGGCTTCCAAGTGCTCAATTGTTAATTAATTTTAGATATCCCCAGAGAAAATAATATATTGGCGTCAAATCGCACAAACGAGGTGGCCAATTAACAGGTCCATTTTGTGAAATTAATCGTTCGTAAAAAGTTTCTTTTAGTAAATCAATTGTATCGTGCGCTGTTTAGCATGAAACCACAAGTCTGGAACATTAATGCTGTCTAATTAAAGCACACAAAAGTTGGCAATCATGTTTCTGTATCGCTTACCGTTGACTGTAACGTTCCGACCATGACCATTTTTGATTTTTATGAATGAATGATAAAGCGCACCAAAACAGTAATTTCTTCTGAATGTAATGCTGTTTTGACAATGGCTTGTAGATTATTATCGTTCCAAATGCAACAATTTTGTTTGTTGACATAACCAGTTAACCAAAAGTGTGCTTCATTACTGAACAAAATTTTCAAACAAAATTGTGGATCAATAGCAATGTATTCCTCGGCCCATTTACTAAATGTACGGCGCAAACAATGATCGTGTGGCTTAAATTCCTGTACAAGTTGAATTTTGTAAGCTTGTAAATCAAGATCTTTTTGCAATATTTTCTATAAAGTTGATAGACACATGTTTATTTGTTGAGCACGATGACGAATTCACAAATTTGGATTATCATTAACACTACGCTGCACACTATCAATTGCTTAAACTTACCTCAAAACAACCGAAAACTATCAATCAGCTGTTAAAGATAAGAGTAATGCCAAGACAAACAAAGAAGCAAACAAAAATGCAAACAATTTTAAATATGCTATTTTATAATAAATATGATTTATTATTTTGGGATATATTTGTAAATGTAATGTAACTTTCAAGGCAAAAATGCACAAAATAAATGTATTATTAACATAAAAGCTTAGACAAAATTGATCAACATTTTTAGATTAAAAACTAAATAAAAAAATTAAAACATTATTATATTTTCCTAGTTGTAACTTTGATTGGATATCCACTAACAGAACTTATCATCAATTCTTGAACAATTTCAATATCTTCAGTTTTCTTAAAAGTTGTTTCAATAAAGTATTTTCTGACCACAATAGCTATAACCGTTTTCATAGACATCATAGCAAATTGTAAACCTAAAATTTATTAATTTAAAAACAATTAATTTTATTGGTATCAACATACCAATACAATTTCTGGATCCTCCAGAAAACGGCAAATAACTATAACCATGCCTCTTTACAATTTCCTCAGGAGTAAACCGTTCCGGATTAAATTTTAACGGGTTAGGAAAGTATTTTTCTGAACGTTGATTGGCCATTATGCCTAGTATAATTCCAGCACTTTTAGGAACAGTACATGAAGCTATAAATGTTAAAATTAGTTATTTTATTATTGTTAGAAGATTCTAATTACTTAATTGCAAATCGTCTAAGACTTTTCTGATTATAGTAGGTCCAATTGGGAATAATCGCATTGTTTCTTTAATAAACTTATCCAGATAAACAAATTTTGGTATGTCAGTGCACTCCATTTGTCGGTCATGTCCCAATATTTCAATTACTTCTTCGTAGACTTTTTGCTAAAATCAATTACGTTTGATATGCACAAAATTTTATTCTTTTAATATTTATATGTTAATAAAATAAACTTACCTGATATTGCGGATACATTCCCAACATAATCAATACAAACTTAATAGTAATAGCAGTACTATCGCTTCCCTGAAACAAGTCACAATAAAAAAAAATAAGGGGTGAGAATGGTTGCGCTAAAATTTTCACACAATATACAGGGTGTTCAAAAAAAAAATTTAACAACAAACAATAACATCCTAATAAACATGGGTTGTCATAGCAACGGTTTCGGAGATATGAAACATTATTTATTTTTATTATTCTATTTTTTCTCCATTTTTTATTTTGCAAAAACGTGCATTTTCTTATCATAATTGGTTGATGTTTTGTGAAATAAACATTCAGTAATTGACAGTTGTTGTTAGTGCATAAGTTTTTATTGCTATGACTGATTACTCTAATGCAGAACTAGCCAACATGCATTTTATGTATGGTCGTGCTAATGGAATTGCACCTAAGCACGACGTCTTTATGTGGAAGCTTATCCAAATTGCCAGATTCCTTTACATCGTATGTTTGGAAAAATTTACCGGTTCACTTCAAAAACAGTTTTATTTTTATACGAGACCAAAGTTGGTATCTACTCCAGAGCAGAACAGGAAATTATAGCACGGATAGAGAATAATCCAGGAACAAGTGTGCGGTGCATATCAGCTAAGGTAGGAATTTGTGCTACTATTGTTTGGAGAATCCTCCACAAGCAGCTGCTCTATCCATACCATGTACAACGAGTACAGGCTTTAAATTTAAGTAATCATTGGATCAAGGATGTTGAAGACCCGCAGTTTTTTGCCAAAATTCTTTTTACGGATGAAGCTGGGTTTACACAAAATGGAGTTGTTAATTATCATATTGCACATCGTTGGGCCGACAAAAAACTTTATGCTGTAATTCAATGTAGACATCAGACACGTTTCAACGTTTCGATAACCAGGCGATGCTTATCTCAACTTTCTGCAGAACACAATGTATCTTTTGGATAACATTTCTTTGGCCACAGGCAACAAATGTGGTTCCAACATGATAGTGCTTCAGCTCATTCTTCAATTGCTCTTAGAGAGCATTTAGACCAAACTTTTCTACATAGGTGGGTAGGAAGAGGCGGACCAGTTTTATGGCCAGCAAAATTGCCTAATTTAAACCTTCTTAATTTTTTTTCTTTAGAGATATTTGAAATTATTAAAGTATGCTACTCCTATAAATAGCCTCAAAAAACTGCAGTTAAAAATTAATAATAAGTGCTAAGAAATTCGAGCCAATAAGGAAGTTTTAGAAAGAGTACAAATGTCCTTTAGACAAAGATGTCGTGCCTGTTTGAAAATAGAACTAGAGCATTTCGAACATTTTCTATAACTCTGTTCTTTGTAAAAATATATAAAAATAAATAATGTTCTATAAAATTCCGCTGTACACGAATAAATTTTACCAATATCCTCGTAGATGTGATAGGATTTCAGTATGTAATGTTTGCTAATAATATTTTTTATAACAATACTACTAGCGGCACCCGATCAGGACAAAACGACTAAACTATAGCGTTCAAATAAAAATTTAAATTACAGCAATAATAAATGTTTGGATTTCATCTTGTAGTTCTTCATCGGTTAATATTGTAGCCCCATCTGATAATTCAATAAGTTGGTCTAAAAACGAATTTCGTTTAGTTTCATCTGCAATAATTTACAATTAATATAACATAAATTAAAAAACTTTAATTTTACCATTCATTAGTGATTCAGAATACGTGTACTTTTCAAGTTGCCTTTCTCTATATTCCAACTTCTTTTGTTGTATTACCTATTGACAACAAATCTTGTATTACAGATTATAAAATAAATAAATTTAAAAAAAAATTAACAAACTGCTGATTAGAATATTTTAATATTACACTGACAAGCAAAAGATAAAGGTCACTTTAAAATTATGATTAATTTTTGGATTTTTTTGTTTTGGTCTGAACTTTTTACCAAAAACTAACTTCTTATAGACTGGTTCCATAAAAAAATTAAAAAATTAAAAGTTTTTTCTGCTTTTCTCTAGCTTGGATTCTTAATTGTCGATTACAAAATCGGCTGATTTGTACAATAGCAGAACGGTTTTATTCCTTGCCTTGCTCATCAGCGTAAGGTTAAAAAAAATTGAAATGTTCAAAAATCGAGGGAATAGTCGAAAAAATCAGTTTTTTACGAGTTTTGAAGCATTCTGTCACTCAATCATGAAAAAAATTGAAATTTTCAAAAAGGTTAGGTTATGTTAGGTTTCAAAAAACGAGTGTAAGCTAAAAAACAATCATTTTTTACGCGTTTAGCATGAAGATAGTCAATATTATTAATTTAAAAAAACTGAAAGTAAAATCATAAAATTACCGTTATTTACGCGTTTTGCTAAAAAATAGTCAATCTTGAAAAAAATGATTTTTTCAAAAATTGAGTAAAAAGTTAAAAAAATCCGTTTTTACACGTTTTTCAAGAAAATAGTCAAACTTGAAAAAAAATTATTTTTTTAAATCGAGTAAAAAGTCGAAAAAATTCCGCGTCAATATTAAAAAAAATTAAAAATTAAATGAACAGTCAAAAAAATTCCGTTTATAAGCGTTTTCAAGAAAAAAAAATTAAAAAAGGTTAGGTCAGGTTAGGTTAGGTTAGGTTAGGTTAGGTTTCAAAAAACAAGTAAAAAGCTAAAAAAAATCGTTTTTTAAGCGTTTCCGCATGCTAATAATCAATATTAAAAAAAATTGAAATTTTTAAAATCGAGTAAAAAGTGCAAGAAAAAAATTTCAATAATTGAGTAAAAAGCCAACATTTTTTTTTGCTTTTTGCAAGAAAATAGACAATCTTAAAATAAATTAAAATTTTCAAGTAAATAGTCGAAACATTTTTTTTACGCCTTTAGTTAGGTTAAGTTTCAAAAAATGAGTAAAAGTAAAAAAAATCGTTTATTACGCGTATTAAAAAAAAATTAAAATTTCAAAAATTGAGTGAAAAGTCGAAAAAATTTCGTTTTTACGCGTTTTGCAAGAAAGTAGCAAATCTTGAAAAAAATTGGTATTTTCAAAAAGGTTAGGTTAGGTAAGGTTAGGTTAGTCAATATTAATAATTTTCAAAAATTGAAAGTAAATTCATAAAATTTCCGTTTTTTTACGCGTTTTGCTAAAAAATAGTCAATCTTGAAAAAAATGATTTTTTCAAAAATCGAGTAAAAAGTTAAAAAAAATCCGTTTATATACGTTTTGCAAGAAAATTGTCAAACTTGAAAAAATATGATTTTTTTAAATTGAGTAAAAGTCGAAAAAATTCCGCGTCGATATTAAAAAAAATTGAAAATTGAGTTAATGTTACAAAGACTCTTGATAATTAAAAATCTGAGCGAAGTCAAAAAATTTCCGTTTTTTATAGTTTTTCAAAAAACAGTCAATCTTGAAAAAAATTAAAATTTTCAAAAAAAGTTAGGTTAGGTTTAAAAAATTGAGTCAAAAGTAAAAAAATTTCCGCGTTTCGTGTGCAAAAAGTCAATATTAAAAAAAAATTAAAATTTCAAAAATTGAGTTAAAAGTTGAAAAAAAAAAACAATTTTTGGCGTTATGCAAGAAAGTAGTCAATCTTGAAAAGAATTGAAATTTTCAAGAAGGTTAGGTTGGGTTGAGTTGGGTTGGGTTAGATTAGGTTAGGTTTCAAAAAAACGAGTGAGAAGCTGAAAAAATTTCGTTTTTTACGCGTTTCAAAAATCGAGGAAAAAGTCGAAAAAATCAGTTTTTTACGAGTTTTGAAGCATTCTGTCACTCAATCATGAAAAAAATTGAAATTTTCAAAAAGGTTAGGTTAGGTTAGGTTTCAAAAAACGAGTGTAAGCTAAAAAAAAATCATTTTTTAAGCGTTTAGCATGAAAATAGTCAATATTATTAATTTTCAAAATATGAAAGTAGTCATAAAATTTCCGTTTTTTACACCTTTTGCAAGAAAATAGTCAAACTTGAAAAAAAACGATTTTTTTAAATCGAGTAAAAAGTCAAAAAAATTCCGCGTTGATATTAAAAAAAATTTAAAATTGACTGATCAGTCGAAAAAATTCCGTTTATAAGCGTTTTCAAGAAAAAAAATTTCAAAAAGGTTAAGTTAGGTTAGGTTAGGTTAGGTTAGGTTAGGTTAGGTTAGGTTAGGTTAGGTTAGGTTAGGTTAGGTTAGGTTAGGTTAGGTTAGGTTAGGTTAGGTTAGGTTAGGTTAGGTTAGGTTAGGTTAGGTTAGGTTAGGTTAGGTTAGGTCAGGTCAGGTTAGGTCAGGTTAGGTCAGGTTAGGTCAGGTTAGGTCAGGTTAGGTCCTGGACTCCAGATTTTGGGGGCAGGGGAAGGTGAAACCTCTTCCAGGCGCGTCCCAGGTGGCGGATAGGGGATTTCACACGCGGACCAACACCATTGCACGGTAGCTTTGCCACGGCAATGAGACTACCTTTTCTATCCTTCTCTTTCCTCTTTGAACTATCGTTCGCTCTAGAACAACTCTTCGGTCTTTCTTGACTCACTTTCTGGTTATTAAGCTATTAGGTAACGAGGGCTTGGTAACCAAAACCGCTTTAACATCTTTTTCTTACAGTGGAACCCAACACTCTAAACCACTAAAAGGGTGCGCGACTGCCCGGAAGTCAGAAAACGGGAAAAAAAAAGAAAATGAAACAATGCACAAAAGTTTAGATAAATATACCCAGGAGGAAAAACCCTCACCGTCTGCTGAGACGGTCTGCCACGTGGAATATGGGTGTGGCAACCTAAACAAAACTGATAACGACAATGGCAACGAAAACGGACAACGAAACTGAACAACCACGGAAGATAAGTCGCTGAGCAGACGTGGCTCAGCCAGACACGAAGACTTGACAGCGGAAGAACTTGATATCCTGCAAAGTTACAACAGGCGAAGGAGTATAGGGAGGTCTCCTAACAGAGAACCTGTGGAGGAGTCCAAGTCGGAAGAATCAAAGAAAGAACCGACAAAACCGCAGGAACTTAAGGAAAAGGAAAGGAAAAAGGTGATTGATGAGAAAAAAAGACTAAGGGAGGACGACCCTCAAGGCAAACCTGCCGAGAAAAGGCGTAACAGCGTTGGAACATTGCCTTACAATGTAGAGGTAAATATGACAACGCTGGCGAAATGCATAAAAAAGTTGCAAAAAGAAGTTGCTCAAAACACCAGGGTGGATTTAAAAAAGGCCATCGACGAGGTAGCCCTAATTTTTCCAATGGTGGTTAAGTCGCAACAAAAAAAGATAGTCGGAAACAACCAGGAAGAAGAATTAAGGCTTATAAAAGCTGAAACCGAAAAGCTACGATCTGCTAATGCAGAACTTTTAAAAAAAATAGACAGCATGACGGCAAATGCTATCAAAGAAGCCGAAGTTAACAAAAAAGAAGAACAGGAGCTAAAAGACAGAGTTGCGGCTCTTGAAGAAGCTGCGAGAAAGAAGTGTGAAAACGGGATGGATGAAAGGACGGAGGTACGCATGGACCAGCTACGGGAAATAAGGGTATGTGAAGGGTGTGGGTGCATGGGCATATGTGTAAAAGGCGTGAAAGGTATGAATGTGGAGGATGAAAGAAAGCTGCAGAAGGATGCAGAGGAGGTCGCACTAGTGGCTGCAATTTGGGAGGAAATGGGTAAGGAGGGAGGGAAGCCAGGTGAGGGTTTTCAAAAGTATATGCGGGAGGCGTGCCCTAAAAAGGCCTATAGACGGACAAGAGTAATAGTAGGGGTCCCAAAAAAAGGAGACAATGCTCTAGTTATTGTCGACGTGGGAGACGAAAACCCCATCACGAAACTGTACGGAGAAAAGGGGGAAGCTATAAAAGGCATAATTACAAGTGGTAAATTGGGCAAGGGAAACTTGGCATGCGTGGCGCAGGAGGCAAGCGCATTTTTGGAAGGGGAGCAGCTGACAATGGACAGAAACTACACGTTTCTGTTGGGGGCTGCGGAAGGTCAGGACGTAGGGGGGGAAGAGTTTCTGTCCATGACGGCAAAGGCGTTGGCGGCGGTGCGGGAAAGGGAAATAACAAACCTCTCGGTGGTATTGGCGTCGGGCAGAGAGACGGAGCGCGTTCGAAAAATTATGGAGTGGGTCTCGGAGGGCTCAAAGTTAAATATGACTATCCACACCCCCCGTCCTAAGGGGGCGGAAGGGTTGGCGCAGGTGGAGGTAGGGGACACCTGGAGCAAAGTCGTCAAGAGGGGCAAAAGCCAAAAGACGACGGACCTCCAGGTAGAGGGAAAGGGTCTGGGAAACAACTATGTGGAGCGGCTTAAAGCCTTAAAAATGAGGGTGGGAGGGTCTGCCGGAGTTAAGGTCCTTGAGGCCAGGGAGATGGCTTCGGGAGCAATTAAGTTAAAATTGCAGGGTGGGGGAGAAAAATCAATTAGTGCCTTTAGGGAGGCGTTAAACAAAGGCCAAAACGCGGAGCTGACGGTGAAGGCACTTAGCAGAAGGGAAAGGGTGCTGGTGTGGGGGATAGATGGGGCGATGACGTCGGTTGAGGTGCGGGACGCTATTGACCGAATCGTAGGGGCGCCGGAAGGGAGAGGCTGCGAGGTTAACAGCCTTAGGCCGCAAAGCAGCAAAATGGGAAGGCAAGAGCTCTACGCCGTGGTCACGTTAGACAGGGGTCCCCGGGCGCACATTCTGGACTTAGGTAAAATAAGTATAGGGTGGGCACGGTGCAGGGTAGAGGCTTTTACTAACATAGACCGCTGCTACAACTGTCAGGAACTTGGACATATGGCAGCAGGATGCGGCGCCGCAAAAGAGGGTAGGCGGTGTCACAAGTGCGGAGAAGTGGGGCACTTGGTGAAAGACTGCATTCAGGAAGCAAGATGCAGAACTTGCAACGTGGCAGGTCACAGGACTTCATCCATGGCCTGTCCAAAGTACAAGGAATTAGTACTTATAAAAAAGGGGGTGGGTAAGGCGGCACCGCCGGTTAAAGAATGCTGACCGTCGTCCAAGTGAACTTGAACAGGTCGGTTGCATCTAGCGACCTTGCGATGCAGTTGTGCGCGGAGATTGGAGCGGACATCGCGTTGATCTCCGAGCCCAACGTACGCACGGCAACAGGAAGTGCCTGGTTCATGGACGATCGGGAGGACGCAGCACTGGTGGTGCTGAACAGCGGGTTGGGAATCGGAAAACGCGGGAGGGGGGAAGGGTTTGTATGGATTCAAGTGGGTGGGAGATTTTACGTGTCTTGTTATGCCTCGCCTAATAAGGCTTTGCAAGATCTGGAGGACATATTGGGATGCGTAAGGTCTCAACTGGGGGTGGGGATCAGGGATGCTTTTATAGGGGGGGACTTTAATGCCAAGTGCCCTACCTGGGGAGGGAACGTAGAGGACGGGAGGGGTCGTTTGCTAGCGGAATGGGCCGCGTGTAACGACTTGACTCCACTGAACGATGGGGCAGCGCCCACGTTCTGGAGGGGAGAGGCACGCTCGTATATCGACGTGACCTTCTGCGGGTCAAGGGTAGTGGGGTTGGCGACGGGGTGGGAGGTGATGGAAGAGGAATGCCTCAGCGACCATCGTCCCATCAGGTTTGGTGTTGGCAAGACGGCTCCGTCGCGCGTGAGGGACGCGGAACAAAGCGGGTGGGTAATGACGTCGGAAGGGCTGGAGAAAATTTGTAGGGATTTTGGGGAGCGAGAAGTGGGGGAAGGGGAAAACGCGGCTCAGCTGTGCGAGAGCATAAAGCATCTCTGCGATCTTCATTTCACCAGAAAGGGGCGTCAAATCGGAAGACGTCCAAAATACTGGTGGAATGAAGAGATTGCGGAGGCAAGGATGCTCTGCAACAGGGCGCGTAGAGCGCTGACAAGGGCCAACGCCTCGGGGAGGGGTAACGTGGGTTTAGTCGGGGAGTATAAAGGGTTAAGGAAAAGGTTGAGAGGGCTCATCAAGTCGGCCAAGAGGGGAAAATGGAAGCTCCTGGTCGACGAAGTTGATGGGGACATCTGGGGCAGGGGTTTTAAAATAGTGATGGGGAAAGTGGGTAGGAAACCGCCAAAGGTGGATACGGCGGTTCAGAGAGCGGTAGTAGGGGAACTTTTTCCAGCGCAAGTGGGGAGGGTTTTCAGGAGGTGGCCAGTTGAGGCTGGGGACGTCCGACTCTTTACGGAAGGAGAGCTTCTTGTCAAAGCCCTAATCGGACGGTGCCCTGAAACCTGGCTGAAAGTTTACAATCGGTGCCTGGTTGAAGGAAGTTTTCCGGAAGTGTGGAAGAGGGCTAACCTGGTCCTGCTGGATAAGGGGAAAGGTAGTACAGGGGCTAGGGCATATCGTCCGATATGTCTCCTGGACGTGGGTGGGAAAATCCTCGAACATCTGGTGGTGGGAAGGCTTTTGGAGGTGCTTCAAGGTGACGCGGCCCTCTGCGAGCGTCAGTACGGTTTTAGGAAGGGTCTATCAACCCTGAACGCGCTCGCGGAGGTGAAGGCAGCGGTAGTAGCTGCAAAACGTTTTAGCTACACGCACAGAAAAGCGTGCGTGTTAATCACCTTGGACGTGATGAACGCCTTTAACACTGCCAATTGGGGCAGGATTTTGGGGGCGCTGGAAAACAGGGGGGTACCAGGCTACCTGCTAAATCTAATTAGCAGTTACCTGTGGGGTAGGATTTTGTTGCTGGGCAAGGGAGAGCAGAGGGAAGAGGTTAAACTGTCGGGGGGTGAGCCACAGGGGTCGCTTCTTGGACCCACGCTGTGGAACGTTCTGTATGACAGCGTGGTGAGCCTGGAGATGCCGAAGGGGGTAAAGGTAGTAGCTTACGCGGACGATCTGGCGGTAGTAATAACGAAGCGCTCTAGACTCGAAGTAGAAGAGGCTGGTAACTACGCCGTTAAGATAATAGAGTCGAAGATGAGCGAGCTAGGGCTGAAACTGGCGCCAGAAAAGACAGAGCTTGTGGTACTTTCGTGCTCAAGGAGGGTACCACAAGTTCAAATAAATGTCACGGGGACCACCGTCAGGTCTAACCGCTGGGCCACGAAACAAACGCGCCGCTTGTAGCGTCAAGAACGCTGGGAGCGTATTTTAGCAGCGTCAAAAACAAGGCCACGAGCCTGTCAATTTTTGTTGGAGCGTTTATTTTGACATTTCTATTTAGGGTTATAGTACATTTATATTTATTTATATAAATTTTTTAACACTTTTTTTTAAATTTAAATATTCATTCTGCCAATATATTCATAAAAGATAATATATATTAATGTTAATTTTTAATATATACAAAATTTTAAAAATGTAAATTACTTACATAAACAAAAAATCATAGAATGCGGAAAAAAACAAAAATAATCCTGCCGCTTATAGCGTCTAAACACGAGTAGCTCAATTCCGTATTATATTTGACATTTCTATTTAAGGTTATGATACATTTATATTTGTTTATATAAACATTTTATTGTTTTTTTTATTCAAATTTTATTTATTCTACCAATAAACCATTTAAAAGTAAATTATATTAATCTAACTTTTCATTATAATAAGTATATACAAAATTTTAAATATATAAAAAGTATATATACAAAAAACTACAAACCGCGGGAAAACAAAATTTATTTTAAAAACCAGATTAATTAATTTTTAAAATAATTTTATTTACGTATTTGTCATTTGATTGATTGAAATATGACATGTAAAACTATGTAATTTTTGTTACTATCTAGCTTTGTTCTCCCATCATTTTACGTTAATGATAAAAAATAATAAAATTTTAATTTAAATTTCATTTCTTCAAATTAAATTTAATAATTAAAAACCCAAAATCTTGGCAGACTTGGTTTTGGCAAATTAAACTTGATAATAGAATATAATCTATCAAACAATGTAAGTTTCATCTATTTAAAAATTATGCCAGTTTAAATTCTTTATCTGCCAGTACTATTAATATAAAATTTTGAAAACTGACAAAATGTGTTTTATGTAGTGCAAAACTTATACAAACATCATCAAATTATACATTATTCTTCTTACTTAACAAATAATTTTACAAAAAAAATTAATAATAATTTATTTAATTCAATATAGTTAAATAAGTTAAATCATAATATTGATAAAATGCAAATTTCATTTTTTTATAATTACAATTTAGACAAAATAATTAATTAAAAAAAAAACGTTCTGGCGTCCTTATTTAGGAGCGTTTGGAACAAACCGATTTGTTTCAGACGCTGATGCTCAAATAATACGCTCCAACTGTATAAACAGTCAAATATTTTTGTGTACGTACTTGATTATTTGCTTTTATTAGGCATATAAGATGAGCGTCAAGCGTAACGAACGCTCGTGTTTGTTTCGCTAGAAGCAAACGACGCTGCATCTTGCAGCGCTATTTCGTGGCCTGGCACGTATAAACTAATGTATTTGAATTGGATGCTTGACGCTACTTTTTGCAGCGCCGAGCGTTTACACTCATAGCGTCATGGCTCGTGGCCCAGCGGTTAGAAGAAGCTAAACTACCTTGGGGTTGTACTGTCCAGCAACATGGCATGGGGCGGGCAGGTGCGGGAGGTGTGTATGAGAGGAGAGAAAGCGGCCCGGTCGTTGGCGGGTCTAATGCCAAATCTAGGGGGAGCAAGGGCTTCCTACAGGCGCCTGCTGTGTTCGGTTGTTTCCTCCATAGTACTGTACGGTGCAGAAATATGGGGGGACACCTTGCGCAGCAACGAGAGGCAAACGGAGTGGGTCTTGCAAACTCAGAGGAGGTGCTGCCAGAGGATTTGCAGCGCCTACAGGACGGCGTCGACTGCAGTTCTTCTGGTGGTTGCGGGTACAAGGCCACTAGACCTTCTAATCCGTATAAAGACGGAAGTGTGGGATGGGCGTCTCTCGAGGAGCGAAGGGGATGAATGGGTGTGGAGAGAATGGCAGCGAAGATGGGAAGAGTGTGAGTCGAGTGGAGGTGGTAGTGAACTCGGGTGGTCAAGGCGGCTCATCGTAAACGTGAAGCGGTGGGTTGGCAGAGGTTACGGCGAGGTAAACTATTACCTCACGCAGGTATTAACGGGACACGGTTGTTTCCGGGCGTACCTGCAGTGGGTGAAAGTGTGCAAGAGCGACGAATGTTTGTATTGCGGGCAGCGAGACACGGTTGAGCACACCGTGTTCCGTTGCGAACGTTGGACGGAAGTGAGGGAGAAAATGATTGTGAAAATGGGCGGAGCAAGCGTGAACCCTGACAACATGGTGGAAACAATGATGGCGTCTCAGGCCGGCTGGGATAATGTGTCCACCATGATAGGGATTATTCTCCGGAAAAAAGAGGAGGAGGAGAAGGAGCTTGCTCCGGTAGAAGAATGGGGGGTGGGGGTTTTGCCTGGGGTGGGCCCGTAGCTGTTTTTATTATTGTGTAAAAGTATGAATGGAAATGTTATAACTTTTTGTAAAAAATGTGTCTGTAAATTTTTTTGATTTGTATGTTTTGTAAAAACATTGTTTTTGAAAAAAGAGAGGGCGGCAGAAAAGATTAACTGCCGTCCGGGATTCTCCACTCCGAAGTAATGCTTTAATGCAATCCCGGGGTGGAGTAAAAACAGATATATCAGAATGGGAGGAGGGTTTTAGCCGGTAGGAACCCGGCACTACCGTGCAGCACTGGCTGCCGGTGTCTTAGCTGAAGATTTTACTCCTTCCAAAAAAAAAAAAAAAAAAAAAAAAAAGGTTAGATTAGGTTAGGTTAGTTAATATTATTAATTTTCAAAAATTAAAAGTAAAGTCATAAAATTTCCGTTTTTTACGCGTTTTGCTAAAAAATAGTCAATCTTAAAAAAAATGAATTTTTCAAAAATCGAGTAAAAAGTAAAAAAAAATCCTTTTTCTACGTTTTGCAAAAAAATAGTCAAACTTGAAAAAAAATGATTTTTTTAAATCCAGTAAAAAGTCGAAAAAAGTCCGCGTCGATATTAAAAATAATTGAAAATTGAGTGAACAGTTGAAAAAATTCCGTTTATAAGCGTTTTCAAGAAAAAAAAATTCAAAAAGGTTAGGTTAGGTTAAGTTAGGTCAGGTTAGGTTAGGTTAGATTAGGTGGTATCAAACAGCTATCCGCAGGAGCAAGATAGAAAAATGGAAAAACCTGGTCGACGACCTTGAGAGCGATGCTTTTGGATAGGGTTACCAGATACTGGTGAAGAGGCTGGCTATAAAGCCGAACCATATAACTCTAGAGAATAGCAGGAGGAAGGAGATTATTGAGGAGCTTTTCCCGGATGTTATTGAGCAAGCAGCTCCGCTGACAACCGGAGACGCAGGAGACCCGACTCCTTTTACCGCCGACGAGCTGAATGAGGCCATTAGAAAACTGAAGCCTAAAAAAGCCTCGGGACCCGACGGAATCCACTGCCAAATTATCAAGCTCGCGCACGAAGTCATTCCCGACGTGCTGCTGGAAGCGTACAACAAGCACCTGGACGAAAGAATCTTTCCAAAACCTTGGAAAAAAGCAAAGATAGCGCTGATCCCCAAAGGAGAAGACAAATTTAGGGCTATTAGTCTGCTAAGCGTACCCGGCAAGTTGTACAAACACCTGATAAAGAAGAGGCTTGAGGAGGAACTGGAAGAAAAAGAAGCCACATCCAGCACCTAATACGGTTTCAGAAAGGGCCGCTCAACAGTCGACGCCATCATGAAAGCAAAAGAGCATTGCAAGGACAGCACAAGCGAGTAGACCGTCATCATCCTGCTTGACGTAAAAAACGCGTTCAACACCGCCAGCTAAAAACAAATTAAAAGAAGGCTGACAGAGATAGAAACGAGCCGGTATCTCCTAGACCTCACAGCACGCTACTTGGGGGAGCAAACCATCCAAATTGCCGCAGGGAAAGAGAAGAACCTAACGCAGGGGGTTTTCAAGAAAAAAATTTCAAAAAGGTTATGTTAGGTTAGGTTAGGTTAGGTTAGGTTAGGTCAGGTCAGGTGAGGTCAGGTTAGGTTAGGTTAGGTTAGGTTAGGTTAGGTTTCAAAAAACAAGTGAAAAGCTGAAAAAATTTCGTTTTTTAAACGTTCCGCATGCAAATAGTCAATGTTAAAAAAAATTGAAATTTTTAAAAAAGCAATTTCAAAAATTGAGTAAAAAGCCAAAATTTTTTTTTTGCTTTTTGCAAGAAAATAGACAATCTTAAAATAAATTAAAACTTTCAAGTAAAAAGTCAAAAAAAATTTTTTACGCCTTTTGCAAGTAATTAGTTAATCTTAAAAAAAAATTTTTTTTCAAAAATTGAGTGAGAAGCCAAAAAATTTCTGTTTTTTACAAGTTTCGCAAAAAAATGGTTTCAAAAATTGAATAAAAGTAAAAAAAAATTGCTTATTACGCGTTTCGTATGTAATTAGTCAGTATTAAAAAAAAATTAAAATTTCAAAAATTTAGTGAAAAGTCGAAAAAATTTCGTTTTTACGAGTTTTGCAAGAATCCACTAATCTTGAAAAAAATTGGTATTTTCAAAAAGGTTAGGTTAGGTTAGGTTGGGTTGGGTTAGGTTAGGTTAGGTTTCAAAAAACGAGTGAAAAAAAAGTCAATCTTAACTAAAATTAAATTTTTTAAAAAGATTAACGAAGAAAACGTGAAACTGCAAAGATTATTGGTAAAAGCCTTTGTGCTGTACAAGAGGTATATCAGCGTAACTTGGAAACTGATTTGATAACCAGAAGATCAAGATCCGGAAAAAAAATGTTACCACAAACGGAGATAACCGTTTTTTAATGTCTACAAGTTTGCGCAATAGAACAGTTTCTGCAGATTATCTACAAAATCAACTTCATAAAATTTGAGATGTAGTTGTTAGTGAATGAGCAGTTAATATAAGGCTTTTGGCTGCTGGATTGTCTTGTAGAACGATGGCTACAGATCTACCTTTAGAACGTCGACATCTTGTTGCAAGATTGGCTTTTGCCCAAAATCACCAGGCATAGAATAATGTAGACTAGAGCAGAGTACTGTTTTCGTATGAGTCGCGCTTTTGCCTCAATGGATTTGACGGACGTAGAAATAAGCGACTTCTATTTGGCGGTGAGTCGTTTATGGTTTGGGCAAAAAAATTTACCCAAGCACACACAGAGTTGGTCTTTATAGAGAATGGTTCCCTGACTGCTTATAGATACATTATAGGGGGTTTCAAAGATTATGTTATGCTTTTCATGACAACTATGAGAAGCGCGGTTGTTTTATACAAGATAATGCTAGACCTCACATAGTCAGAGTTGTCAGAGATTATCTGGATGAAGTGGGAATTTTGCTGTTTGATTGGCCAGCTTTCAGCCCGGACATAAATTCTATAGCACATGTGTGTGAGATGATTTAAGACAACGTATCCAAAAGCATACACTTGCTTCAAAAACTGCTTAGGAGCTAAAACAGTTGCTATTGCAAGAATGGAATAATATTGACCAAAATGTGATCCTTAATTTAATTCAAAGTGTACCTCGTCGACTTTAGTAATATATTTTGTTCATATTTTTTGTTCTATTTTAGTCCTAAGAACAAAAACTTAAACTTTGTCTGAACTGTAAATTTGTAATATTTCCAAAATACGCAATAAAAACAATAAATATGCTTTACAATTCAACATTGAATTTTTAATTTAGTGTGCAAAATACGGTACAATTGTTTACAATTTGCTAACATAAGGTTAAACAAAAAAAAACAAAACTAAGTCATAACTATAACGTGACTTCTATTTTTTTGCTTGCCAGTGTATTATTCAATAATGTATACTTTTGTTCATATATTCACATTTTTAACAAAAAAAAAATTAATCAAATTAATTACCTTTTTTGTAAATTCACTGATATATGATACAACATTTTCTTCTTCTTTACTGAGGCTGCTTAAATTGTAAATATATTTGCAGTGAAACGCTACATTGTACACTTTTGACTTTAATATTTCAAATCCTCTGAAATAGATTAAATTCAGAAAAAATAATGGTAATTTAATTTTCTAACCTGTGTATATTTTTAGCCATTAATGAATCGCTTGTTTGGCTATTTACTTTTTTACTCATAGCAGTTTCTGCAAAAATATTTTTTCAATTATTTATTAAATTAGGTTTGTATTGTTTTATATTACCACAAATAACATCAACAGCCCAATTCTCTATACATGCTGTGCAGTCAAAAACACCTCTTCCGACGTGTTCTTTTAATATTTCACATAATACTTCTGATTGTTGTGTAAATATTTTGACAAAATTGTCTAATGTTTTCTTGTTAAAAATTGGAGTTATTAGTCTTCTGTGCTTTTTCCATTTTTTCACTAAAATTCAATATATACAAGGTGTTAGGTAAACATGCGACATAAATTCAAGAAATTATTCTTTGGCCTATTCTAAAAATATTTCTAAATTTTGTTTTGTTTTAAAGATACAAGGTGAACAAAATTTCTTGAAATCATTTATGCAAACAAAAGTATAGCGTACGTAGAAGAGCGTATCAAGTACAAAAAATTATTAACAATCACGTGGAACTGCTGTTTTATTTACTAATGTACAAGTGGATTTTATTTGAAAACGTCTTGTCATTGATCATCACATGTATCGGTTGCAGTTGTTTAGATTGAGTGACGTTTGGCTGTTTGACGTGTCTTTAATAGTAATTAGTAAATTCCTCTACCAAGAATCACTATACGAACGCCCAGATAACTGACATGCATTTCATGTATGAACTTGCTGATGGCAATTCATTACAAGCTAGGCGATTGTACATTGAACGGTTCCTTGGCCGTAATAACCCCGACCAAGAAAACTTTGAAAACATTCATCAAACGTCTTCGTGAAACAGGCACATTAAAACAAAATGAAAGGACAGAAAGATCAATGACAGTAATATTGGTACATTTAGAACAGAATGTGCTGGACTTGATAAAAGAAAATAGAATTAATTTTACGCAACAAATTGCCAATATTTTGAATGTAAGTTATTGAACAGTTTCAAAAATTCTTAAGGGCAATTTTTTGTATCCATACCACATTCAGTGTGACCAGGCACTACTACCTGCTGATGTTTCTTTACGTTTTGCGTTATGTCAATGGTTTTGCAAACATTAGTTCTAATCCTTCAATTCCTGACACATATTCATTTCACCAATGAAGCCAGTTTCGCAAAAAATGTAATAAGTAATTTTCAGAACATCCATTTGTAAGCAAATAAAAATTTGCATCAGGTATGTAAAGATCATTTTAATACTGGTTCTCCTCAAATGATTGAGTTGGAATTGTGGGCAACTGTCTAATTGAACCAGTATTTCTACTAGCAATACACACGCATGACCTGCTCCGAGCATTAAACCCCCTAGATTATTTCTTATGGGGTTCTTTGGAGTCATTAGTTTACGCTACTCTAGTGGAGAATTTGGACAACTTGCAAAATCAGATATATGAGTTTAACTCAATTAGAAACAACCCTGGTATGTTTGGCACTCAATTACAAAAAGATTTATTCCAAGCTGGAGGAAATTATTTTGTTAGTTAGAGTTTAAAATCTCCAACCAAGTTTAAAAATTGTTTGTAGTTTGTAGCCTGCAATTTTTTTAAAAGTTTTTTATAGTTTTTAGTAATTTGTTCCTAAACTAATAACATAAGAATCAATTGATAGATATATTATAAATATCTAATCAAGCCAGTACTACATCTTCTAAATACTTTAGACACTTACATTTAAAAAATTTTTAACTTATAAATAGAAACAATTATTAATTTATAATTAATTTGTTGTCAACTAATATCATAATAACAAAGTACTTTTAAAATATACAATTTATAGTATCAAACCCCCTACAAATTCTAAAAAACTTTTGTATGCTAAACCTCATGTAAATCTAAGCAACAAATATCAAAAATATTGATAGTTTTATAAGATTTATTTATAATGTAATATTATTAGAGATTATGCCCTGACAGCAGAAAAAAGCAGAAAAAAAAAAGTTTTTGAGAAGCAGTTAACAAGTCAACATCTCCAGAAACCACAGCAGTCACATACCCAACTGCAGCTACCAAGCAGAAAATTGCTGTTTTTGGTCACTGGTCACTTAAATTTAATTCTTTTTTAATTAATTGTACCTAGATCTAAGAGATATTGTACAATCAGCATACAAATAAAGAAAAATATAAAATATATAAAGAAGAGACGCAATGTCTTCTAATGAGACAGTTGTAAAGCAATAGTTTTGAATAAAGCCTAGTTAACTAGGCTATTGCTTTACAACTGTCTTATTAGAGGACATTGCGTCTCTTCTTTATATATTTTATATATGTTCTGATATACACAAAATTGTATAATAGTAATTATAATTTATGCAAAAAAATTATTTTACTTTTAATTTTCAAATTTCTTTTTTAATTCTTTTTCATGTCATTACCATCAGCTAAATATCCCGAAATAATTAGTTTATTTGTTCATTCTCAGAATGCTATTAACCATAGCTATTAAATAAAGTCATTAAGTCATATTCACTTTGAATTGTGGTGGTGAACGATGTTGACGAAGTAAGTTACAAATCAATTATTAAGTATAAATAAATAAAGCCATACTGATGAGAGGTAAATCTCGAAACGCGTATATGGATGTTTTTAGTTTAGGATATTTTTTTCATAAATTTGATTTTTTAATTTAAATAAAGAAAAGCTGATTGACCAGCAAGTCAAGAAGATCAACGTTCTCGAAGCGTACACACATAGTGGTAGGACAATCAAACAAACACAAAAAATATGCCAAACGAATATGTCGCGACCCAAAGACTCAAAAATAGCCTTTGGTAACATAAAGTCTACCAATAATCCCCCTCCCTCTTTCTTTTGATTAAAACTTTCACCACCAAGCCAACTGAACCTTTCACCTAAGTCACCCGCAAGATACTTGCCGCCAAAATAGCCAATTTTGCAGAGATAAAGACCCAACTCCCAATTCAAAGTCCCGCCTCGAGAAAAAGGATTTACCGTAGTAAGAAATTTTTTTTTTTTTATTTTCTTGTTCTAATAAGCCATAAGCCAACCCCACCGGCTCGTAAAGCGCACACTAGATTTTTCTGAGTGCTCCCCCAAAACTGCCATTATCTAATGTCAAAATTTTAATAGTTTTACCAATGACTACTTGGGCAATTCCATTTCAAACGGACCAGAGCTGGGGGGGAGGGGGGGTGCATTGAGAAACTTGCTCATGTATTTTTTTTTAGTTTCTATAACTTATTAGTAGTCGTTTGATTGGTATATGAGGGTATGAAACCAATAAAAAAAAATTCTACAATTGTTTAAAGTTTTTTTGTTCGTTTTTTAACTTAATCGCATTTTTTGTTTAAAAACCGCAATTTTAACTCAAAAAAATAAATTTACTAATGAAATCGATCAGAAATTTTCCGTAGAATCCAAATCTGGTGCCATTTCAAGTCTATACCCTGTCTATAAGCCGCAAAAGCCATAAAACCATGTTTTTGTTCTCAGTAGGCTGTGCAAAAAGGAGCATTTTTAATTTTTTTTTTAATTACCAAAGTTGACGTGTTTTGATGTAAGTTAATTAGAAAATATAAATTTGTTCTGTGTATTTGGGTTTTAAAGGTCTAAAACACAAAAAAACTGCAAAAATAAGCTTCTTTTTCAACATAAACTTTTACAAATGCTCATTTATCAGTTTTCAGAGCAACTATACACCAAATATTATTAAAAAACTGAGTTTTGCAAACAATTTTACAAAAAAAAGTTTCTCAATGCACCCCCCCCCCCCCCCCAGCTCTGGTCCGTTTGAATTGGAATTGCCCACTTATAATCTGATATCAGCATTGGTTTTAGCATACTTTAAAACTCATCATGTATGCTCAATTTTATGTGAATCTAAAGAATACGTCGTAAATGTCAAAACTTTGAAAGTACTATAATAATTACCCATAATTTAATATTGAATTTGGCATACTCAATTTTATGTAAATCTTAGCAATATGTTGTAAAGTTATTTTATTTTTTGTACTGGCTAAATGGCACAAGATTCCGCGCCATGGGCAGCATGTGTCGGAGTTAACAAGTTTTCCTACACCCTCGGAAGTAAATGTAACCAAACCAAGCACAACTCCAAGTAACAAATTAAAAAATTGCACTTACAGACCTACGTTATTGCATAATATCCATGCTTTAGAAATAAAACTACTTTTTTTTTTCTTCTTTGATTGATCGTTCTTTTTTGACAACTTTTTGGTCTATTCTTGACTAACTTTTTGGCTACTAACGCTATTTGGTAAAGAGAGCTAGGTAGTCAACCATTCTTTTCACTTTTTTTGACCGTAATTTGGACCACTGTTCACAACACACTTGCCAGAAAGGTTAAAAATGTTTTTTTTAATGTAAAAATTAAATGACTATGCACAATGATAAGTTAAGTACCAAAAATGACATGCCCCAAGAAAGTTTTGGAAACCGGAAATTCTTTAAGGATTATAAAAAAAGCCAGAACTAAATAAATAGCAACAACGAATAATGCAAAAAAAAACTGTGGACCCTTTTAAACAAATTCTACGACTGGCAAAGATTTCAGACAAGGTAAACGTTATCAAAAATTTAAGTAATACAAAAAAAAACAAAAAATATACTAGGCAGGTGTAGGTCATATACTGCTTTAAGTAGAATAAAAAAAAATTAGAAAAAAAGGTAAAACAAAAGTGCACTACACAAAACTCAAAAATAAAAACTTTAATAAATTAGAACAATTAAAAACAGCGATAAAGAAAAACGGCAAAACAGTAAAAAAAAAAACAAAACATAGGTAAAAACACAGAAAAAAAAAACTTGTAAAAGAAAAAAAAAACTACAAAATTTAATTTAATTCTAAACCCAAGCACAAGCCGGATGGCTATTCAAATTATATAACTATGCGCACAAGGTGAGTTAAGTACCGAAATTGATATACCTCAAAAAAGTTTCGGATACGGAAAATCCTTTATTGCTTTAGCAGCCTGCTCCAAGGATTCTAAAAAGAGCATGAACTAAATAAATAACAAAAACAACAATGACGATCCGCTAACAAAAACAAATAACGCAAAGAATACTGTAGACCTTTTTAGTTAAATTTAATGTCTGCCAAAGACGTCAGATAAAGAAACACAAAAAAAATTAGTAAGAAAGATAAAACTTTAAAAACAGAACGATTAAGATATGTCAAACCAAAAAAGCATCATTAACAAACAAATTGACAATTCTGCCAATCTAGCAAAAAAAAGTTGCACAAAACCCAAAAGTGGAAATCAAACCAAAAAAATTGGAGCAATTAAAAGCAGCGATAAAAATCTAGAAAAAGCAAAACAGTTTAAAACCAAAAAAAAGATAAACAACACTGATAAAAAAACATCTAGAAGAAAAAAACCCCAAAAAAAATATCTACAAGAAAAAAAAGTTAAAAAAAATAAAGAAACTGCTTAGAGTACTTAAGGTACTTAATAAAAAAAAAACTAAAAGCATAAAGTTAATTGAAAAAAAAAATACTGAAGAGTTAACAAAACAACAACTGAAGAAGCTACAAATTGCAAATAAAAACTTAAGGGCAAACGTTGAGCAGAATAACGCCTAAGCAAAAACCAACAATACATTTTCTTTCTCTTGATGACATCAACACTTACTTACTTATTGACAACAGACAATAAAGACAGTAATTGTAAAAAAAACCGATACTAAAATAGAAACAAGCAGCCAGAAATGAAGTTAACACCTTGTTCTTGCAAAATGTAAAAATTTAAATTAAAAAAAATCAAGATAATAGAGCAAACAACAAACGTTCCAAAACTTAAGAAGGCAAGATAATACTAATAAAACTTCATAACCAATCTGCATTTGTAAAAATAAACTACTCTAAAAAAATAGATTGTTGATAAAGCAGGTTGTCCTGCATAAAATTGACACTGTAAGCCTTCCAACCTTAAAAAAAATTGCAAAATGCATATATTAATCTACAGACATTAAGGTAGTGTTTTATACCAATAAATTGCAAGAAGATAAGCCCAAAAATATTTTAAAAAACACATACGCCTTGATTGTTAAACAAAGAGGAAAAACAGTAACTACAAAAGCAATGTAAACATCAAAGCAATTACAAACATAAGAAAGACAAAAAAGGCAAAATGTTTATTACTACAAAAAAAAACGTAAATCAAAAATAGCATCTAAAATGTCATAGAACACTAAGAACTAAAAGAACAGAAACCACCCGAAAAGACATTACATTTGCTATACCGGCAATTGTGGAAGATAAAACAAAAAACTTTTAAGGATGGAACACTAAAAAAAAACAATAAGAGTACCCAAACAACAACTAAAACTGCCCAGATAAAAAGCAAACAAAATGCTAAAACAAGAAACGCTTAAGGTCGGTTACTTAAACTGCACCTTAAAAAAAAAAAACAATTTAAAAAATGTTACAATGCTGAATGTACAATCACTAAGCAATAAAAAACAAAGACACAAACAGGACCAAAATATGTTTTAAATGCGGTGAGAAAAGACACACTATAGATAACTGCGATAACGTAAAAAAATGCTTACTATACCAAGAAAGTAGACGCAAACAAATGCTTGATAAAAGCAGGCAAAAAAAAACGCAAAATGAATAACAAAGCAACAAGAACAAAAACAACAAAGAATATGAAAATGTCAATGCCCACAAAGAATTGACAGCTAACAATAACACTAAATATCAAAGTGCTCCAATGTTTTTGAAGACTAAGTAGCTATGTGCCTAGTATCCAATCTTAATAAAAACATTGTTTCTGAGGGTTTATGGATAGTAGATAGAAACAGAGATGTGTCTATAAGGATATATAACAAAAACTTAACTACAACAAAATAGGAATAGAAATACAAAAAAATTGTTTGAGTGAAAATAAAAAGTATAGTCATATATACCTGCTAGTAACATAAACTTAGAAAAAACACAACAAACCCATAGTTATTGCTAAAAGGAGAGAAAAACTTAAGCCTACACAATCAAAACCAAACATATTCTTGCATTTATAAAACAAGTTATTATAAAACGGCGATGGTGGCTACAAAAAACACCAACAACTTAATGCAAGTCATCAAAAAACCATAACTTTTTTGTTAGTAACTAGCGTGGGCCATGTTACGTTTGGAATTTGAAATACCGTTTATTTTGTTTTTTAAAAGTATAATGACATTTATGAGAAATTTAGTTTTATGTTTGACATTATAAAATGGGACGCATTACACTTAAACAAAGTTGGGAAACAATGAAAACTTATTTCCAAAGTTCTGAGTCTTCTACTCAAGCGGTTAGAAATTTACAAAACATATTTGATAAAAAAGAAGTGCCTTCAACGCAGTTTGTGGACCAATTTGTGAAACAAATTTGCGAAACTGGATCGTTAGTGGATAAAACAACACGTTCACGTTCTTGTACGTGCGCTTAGCCAAAAATACTAATGCTGTTGCTCAGAATGTGCGTAAACATGTATCAACATCAACTCGTCATCGCTCTTAGGAACTGAACATTTCTCACACTTTTCTGAAAAAAAAATTGAGTAAAGATCTCGGTTTAAAAGCCTTTAAAGTTCAATTAATTCAAAAATTGAAGCCTCATAAAAATCCAATGCGTTTTCAGTTTGGCCGAAGATGAACATTTAAAAAAAAAAAATGTGTTTTCCGATAAAGCTCATCTTTATCTTGGAGGCTATGTCAATAAGCAAAATTATTGCATTTGAAAATCAGAGAATCCACACATGACTATTGAATAGCCTATGCATTCACGACGAGTAACCGTTTTGTGTTGTTTTTGGTCTGGCGGCATTATTAAGCCATTTTTCTTCGAAAATATGCAAAAAACCGCCGTTACCGTCAATAGCCAACGTTACTGTGCCATGCTAAACAAATTTTTGTTTTCAAAATATGAAGAATATAAAATGGATGACATTTGGTTTCAATAGAATGGGGCTACCTGCCATACAACCAACGTTACTATCAATCTTTTGCGCACTGTTTTTGAAAATCAAATAATTAGGAGCTGTGATTTGACCCCGATGAATTTTGTTTGTGGGGAATTCTTAAGGATAAACTTTACGTAACCATCCAGAGACGATTGATGCCTTGAAACACGTAATTGAAGTTGCCATTCATGCGATTGAAGCCCAAACAATCAAAAATGTACTAAAAAATTTGTTAATTGGATGGATTACTGTCAAGCCAGCCGTGCAGTAATTTGAATAATGTTGTGTTTCATTCTTAAATAAAAATGTCCAATCTTTCTAATAAACTCAACATTTTGAAAAAATATTTATTAATTTTTTATTTATAGCCAATTTAAATTCCAAAAGTTAGAACGTGCAATTTTTTAAAATCATTGTCAATCTTGACTTACTCATTGATAAAATTATCTACAAATATATTGAATTACATAATACAATTTAACTTACAAGGTGCAGCAATTAATCCTTGCCCAATTAACGGCCAAGCAAATTTATACAAATCATCCTTTCCTTGCGATTTGGGGCTATTCAAAATAATTTCTAAATCAACTGGATCACACACTGTATAAAATAACCTGTGCCCAATCCAAACCACTTTTGCTTCATTCTGTTTATCCATTATATCCCGTACATTTTTAAATATTTCTAAAAATCACACAATCAAACCACTTTAATATTATCCTATACAATCCATACTTTTCGAACCTCCAATAAAAAGATGCGCGTGTCCTATAATAGGATACATTGTCACATTACTAGGATTTGAAACTTTTTTAGCCAAATCATACATATGTTTTCTGCTGATTCTCCATGAAATAAACCATGCCACTAGAGTAGATATTAATAATACACATAACACTGATAAAAGTGGTTTGCAAAAAAACTCTTTATTAATTGGGAAAAATATATTAATTATATAATTTGCAATCATATTTTTAAATAATTTTGTTGTTGCGTATAGGTCTACTTGATTGATTCTAAAAACCTTGCAGCACGCATGCATTTATAAACCTTTGATAATGCTACAAATATTAATTAGTATTATTATTTAACAAAATGTTTTTGTATATTATTATAAACAATGTAGTATATTGAGTGATATAAACAACATTCAATGCCATAAACTAGTATATAATTTATTTATGTTCAAAACAATTTTGTTGGTAAGAAACATTTTATTGATATATAAAATATAAATTATTGGATAGTAAGGAAGTAGTTATTTTAATCATTTATTATTGATTGTACTTGTTTTATTTATTTTGCAAATCTATTGAAACAATGACTTAATTTACATGTTAGTGGAATCAGTATGATCATTTTTTTTATAAAACTATTAGTGTTATACAATCAAAAAGCCCATCAGAATATAGAAAAAAAGCTACATCTTTGATTGTAAAACTGAGAATCTGAATGTATAAGAAACAAATAACTGAGTTGGGCTAGAAGTTGTTTTAATACTATAAAGTTAAACGTAAGTTAATATTATTATAGATATTATATAATATGCTCACGTTATATCAATAATAGAAATATAAATCATTCAGGTGCAATGTCACAAGGTGACCCTACACTGGCAATGCATATATGTGATTGAACTATTGCAAAATACAAAATTCTTAAAACAAAGATACAATCTTGTGAATGCAAATTTAATTTGCTAGATAAAAAAACGTAACTGATTTATGTAATATTGATTTTTATTCTCAGACAAATAAGAGGTGAGAGTAAGTAAATCCTATTAATTAACAATCATTCATTTCTAATAATGTCAACTAACACGAATGTCATGTAGCATGAGGTGAAGTAACTCACCATGGCATAAATGTTGATGAACTATTAACCTTGTTCGAGATTCTCCATAAAAAGAATTTGCGTTATGTAATTTTCTGCAGTTGCTATCCTATATGAAATCTATTCCATTTTTTAAAAGATTTTATTTTACTACATTTTTTTTAACCTTGTAATAAATATACAAAACGATTATTTATAAATTGATAAGAGTTATAAAATTACCGTTACAGATTTACAAAATCATAAACTTATTTTATCTATATTTGCTGCTATTATTTGAAGTTGACAATTTTAAAATTCAATGCAATATTCGTGTTGCGTAATTATACATACAGCAACATCATTATTAGATGGTTTGAAGTTTATAGCATATCATGCTCATTAAATCTATTTATAAAAAGTGTACAATAATGTACAACCAATGTACAGTAAGCATTAGAATTTTTGCAAGAATATAAAAAAATAAATAAATATTAGTTAAAAATATAATAAAGTAACTTTACTATATACAGATTGTTATTGAAAAACCCATTTGTTTCGAAGATACAGGGTAAACAAAATTAGCGACAACATATTCGATATTTGTTGAAATCATTAATGTAAATGTAAGTATAGAGTACGCCAATAAGTATATTAATTACAAAAAATTAATGAATTTATCAAGTACAAAAAATTGTTAACGATAACTTGGAATGGCTGTTTTATCTACTAATGTACACAAGAGTCTAGGGATCAGAAAAGAGGAGTGATAGTTCTCAAATCTGCCGCCGAAGCGCTATCGCCGCTATTAAACGCACGGTTTACAACGCATGCATTTATGCTTACACCTGTTCAAGTCTAGATTCATCCGTCAAATAAAATATGTGCAAGCACTAGCACATCCGCTTAAAAGAATGTGTTGAGATGAGAGAAGAACAAATGGAAAGAAAGGATGTGTTGAAAGAAGATAAAAGAGGAATAGTATGGATGAGAAATGTCATAAAAAAAAGACAGAAAATTGACAAGGATTGTATAGTGTAAATTGTAATTATATTATGTTAATTGTGTAGTGTAAATGGAGATAGTTATAAATTACGATATATTAAGTTTTATCGAATATTGATTTTGTATAAATGATGTAATTGTAAAATGTAAATACTTTTCAAAAAGGCAAGAAAATAAACGATTATTATTATTACAGAGTAGCATCTGCTATATTTTGAAATCCAAGTTCTATTAGGAAACAACGTAAATGAATCAACTCTTTAACGTCTTTGCTTAAAGCCATATATTAGGCTTCTGCTTTCTAAAATCCCATAATATAGGTCCTTCACCAAATAGGAATATAAATCATGTGTATAATATTCTGTAGATTTAACAGTTTCCCCAGTCTGCGTCGGCGTAGTCTACTAATAAAATCAAGCTTTTTATGTATACAAAACTATGATTCATTTCAAGTAACAAGGCATTCTTTTTGCAGCATAAGTTCTATCAAAACAATTGTTATATTGTTGTTGCTTAGTTAGTCAAACTATTAAAAGTTTTGAATAGACATTGATAGAGGTGGATCCTGGTTTACAACCAGTCATTCCAAAGCGGATTAACATTCTAGCTCTGTTGTAAAAGAAATCTCTCTTTAATGTTTATAAATTATATTCCCAGGCAATGTTTAACCATTCCTAAGCCTTTGACATCAAAATGTTGTAATAACTTACGTTTTATGTTTTAGATCTCTTCGTAATCTTTGTAAAAAATCAGTATATTGTGTACATATTTTATAACAAATACTGACAAATCTTTGTTTTGTTTACTGTAGAGGCAAGGGTCTGCTTCGGTTAGTTTATTAGTTTAATTTGTCATACCAAAATCTTCCAACCTGGCGTACTTGTTCTTAATTTTTGCACTTTTGAGCATCTTTTTGCATTTGACTTGCATAACATTACTAGTGGATTTGTTTTTCACTACTATTTTAATTAACTTATCTAACTGTTTACAAGGTTTCATGTAGATAATTTCCTCAAGTTAAGAAGAGAATCTGGTTTGCGGAGATGTTGATTGTCCAATCCTATTAACTTTCATGTACCAAAACTAGCAGCTTTAGCAGTTTTAGGTCGCACAGTAATTTTGGAGTATATGCACCGATGAACAAAATAATGAATGCTGTAAACTCCGTAGCGCCTAATTTTATTAACCATTTTATATAATTTTTTTTATATTTTTGTAAAACTTTTGTTTATTTTTTGTTCATTCATATTTTTCTGTTTATTCTTATCTCATAACTTCACTATTTAAATTTATTGTATCATAATTATTTTCTTTCCGTGTATCTATCTACCTATGTCTGTAATATATCTCCATGTTGGAACTTTTAGTTCTGTTGAGATAATAATTTAATAAATAAATAAATAAATAAATAATAAATAAAAAGATGAGGTTATTGAAAATAAGAGAATACAAAAACAAAACTTTTAAGAGGAGAAAAATATAAAGCAATAACAGCATATAGTAGAGGCATGAAAGGCAAAAGTAAGAAACGCTAATACCAGCAACTAAAGAATGAAAATTGATTATAGGAGGGGACTTCAAGAAGAAGAGAGAAAAAATCAAACAGAGAATCAAAGAATACCACAGAAAACAACTAAAAACAAGAGTTAAATCAGACCACCAGCCAGTAGAACTCAGCTTAATAGGGCAAACTGTGAAAAGACAAAAAAAATTAAAAACAGTGAAGAGAGGATAATATAGACGGAAGAAAGTGTGATAAAATACAAAAAAAATCTGAGAAGAATAAGAGAAAACAAAAGAAATGACAAAGAGATAATGAGAAAACTAGAGGAAACAATCGGAGAAGCGGTAGTAAAAAAAACATATAGAAGAAAAAAAAAAAGCAAATGGTGGAACAGAAAAAACTAGAAGCCAGATAGATGGTAAGACACGGCAGAAACAACAAAAGCACAAAAAAAGAATATACAAGAGAACAGAAGGAATACAAAAATCATTGTAAAAAAGCTAAAATTGAATTTATATATAAAAAAAATATAAATTTAAAAAATAAAGACAGAAGCAGAAGCATGTAAATACATAAACAAAGAAATAAGAAGAAAACAGTTGAATGCAAAAATGAGTATGAATGAGATAATTCCAGACGGGTAAGAAGGCTTCAGGAAAGGAAAAGGTACCATGGATAACGTATATATTTTACACCATATTGTGGAAAAAAATAGCAAAAAAAGAAGAAAAAGTATATGCGTTATTTCTGGATGTAAGTACGGCATTTGATAGTGTGAATAGAGAAAAACTGTGAAAGTGAAGACGTGTATGAGAAGACAGCAGGCAGGGTATGAGTTAACGGGAAAATAAGTGAAAGATTTTGGGGACAACAAAAGGAGTAAGACAGAGCTGTCCATTAAGTCCTACTTTATTTGCAACTTACATAGCAGATGTAGAAAAAAATTGAGGTTGGCTCAAGCAGAAGGGGTAGTAGTTGGTAAGAAAAAAAAGTGTGGTTGGTAGCATATGCTGATAACATGGTAATACTAGCATTAAAACAAAAAAACTAAAAAAGTTTAGAAACATATTTTAGAAAAAAAATTTAGAAATTAATGTAGAAAAAACAAAAATTATGATGTTCAGAAAGAAGGGTAAGAGAAAAAAAGTAGAGGACTAGAAATGAAATGGGCAAGATATTACAAAAGTAAAATCTTTTAAATATTAGGATATGTTTTATGTACGAATAACACCAAAAGCGAACACATTAAAGAAATGGCACAAAAAACAAATAAAGTAGTGAGACAAGTTTGGGAAATAAGTAAACAAAAATTTGAATGTATGAGAATAAAAAGAATTATGTTTGATAATTTAGTTAGGAGTATAATATTGTATGGATCAGAAATATAGAGATGGAAAGAACAAGAAAAATTAGAAGCAATATATGTAAAATATTAAAGATGGGTGCTAAGTTTAAATAAAGAAACCCTAGCATATATTGTGCTGGAAGAAGTCAAAAAAGATAAGTTAAGAGTATAAGCAAAAAAAAGCAATAAAATATGAAGAAAGAATGAGACAGAGACACGAACGTAAAATCTTACAAGAAAATAAGAGCAAGAAATGAAAAACTAGGAGAGATCAGGTAAAATTATTACAATAGAAATGGGTATGCTAGCCAAGAAATTAAAAAAATGAAAGAATCTGAGAAAAAGACATGGTACAAAATTATAGAAAAAGATTGAGATATACAAAGCCAAGAAAGGAGAATACGAGTGAAAAAGTCTAGGTACAACGCAAATTATGAACATATTATAGAAAGTGAACTACTAATGTACTTATAGTAAAAATAAATGCAAGATTCAGATGTGGTAATGAAGAGCAAGTGACAAATTTTTGGATGGAAGAGGATTTAAAAATGTGCAAAATGTGAGAAAAGACTAAAAAAAGTATGGAACATGGGCCGAAAGAGGGATAGATTAGATGAGAACAGTTAAAAAAACAAAGAAAAGAAGTAGACAAACAGAGAAAAAAAATTGAAATGTGTTAATTTTATTAGGGTTAAGTTTTATTATTTTGGGAACTTATAAATGTATTTGTAAAAAAAATTTGTAATTTTCAAGACCAAAAGGCTAACAGAAACGTATTAATAATAATGTAAATAATTTCCTCTAGGTTACTTTTCAAGTAAGCTGTTATTATATAATCTGCTTTACCAATAGATCATATTGTGTAGCAAACGCCATTATGCCTAGCTTTTCTCATTTAATTTGTTAACTTTAAACTTTTTTTAAAACTTATGACGTGTTTCTTGTTAAATCTTTTTACAAGTTTCCAGGCGTTGTATTTGACAATAGACTTTATTTTCATGGCTATCACTTTGTACCGTTTTTCGGCCTCTGGTCTCAACATAGCTTGCTTTATAAATACTTTACAAATTAGTCTAAATTTTGCATAATTTCCTTCTTTCTGTGCGTCTTTGTAGATTTTTCTTAATTTTTCTGGTTCCCCTGTTCAACTGTCTTTTCTTTGAATTATGGTTTTTTGACTTTGAGGTTTTTTGATTCTTTTGCATCTAATATTTTTATGTTCTTGATTTCATGTTTTTCAACAAAACGTACGCGTTTATCAGGTTGCGCCAAGAAAAGTTTGAGTTGATTTATTGTTTCATTTTTTAACATTTTTAAATCTGGGTTGACTTTGGTGTTTTCGTTCATAATTTCCAAAAACTTTTCATCTTGATTAATTTCCATCTTCCTTTTTGATGGTAACCAAATTTTATACTTTTTTTCTGTTTTGAATAACCTACTATGATTCCTTCCTTTCCCTTTGTTTTGAACTTACTTTGTAAGATTTTTTTATATAAACAAAATACTTTGCAACTAAATCTTTTAAAGTGCTTAAGGTTTGGTTTCTTTCCTATCCAAACCTTGTACGGGGTCATCCCATTTAGACTTTTAGAAAGACATCTGTTTCAAATATAATTTACTGTATAGGTTATGTGGATGTATTAATATATTTATATAATAAAATATATGCACAAGGTCAACTCAACTATAATTTACTGTGTTTACGGCTTTTGCCAAAAAAAGTAGGAGGTAAGCCAGATTTTATTAACAAACATCTGATCATGTTCAGAAGAAACTTGTTTTTTCTTTCAAATATGCCGTTTTGTTTGGGATTATACGGAATTGTTAAACCGCCGTGAAATTCCCCGTTCCTTTAAAAAATTGTCACATTTTTTGTTGACGTACTCTGTACCGTTATCTGATTGTATGCATTTAACCTTTATCCCTTTCTAATTTTCTAATAAGCCCAATACTTCTCAAGTTTTCTAAGTCTAGCGGGAAATACAACGAGTTTGCGCTTATGGTTAGTTGCGTCATACCCAACAACTTTTGCAAACTAAAATTTAGAAAATAATTACATACTCCCAGATATTGATAAACTTAAAATCATTCACAACTGCTCTAAAAGCAGATTTGTTCAAAGTCCAAATTTATTTGACTTTTTTCTGCACTAAGCGAGTTAAGGGTTTGAGTACTGGTAAAGAATCCGCATAAAACGGTTGTAATTGCAAAATTAACAAATTTTGAAAATTACTTGACCGATTTATTACTATAAATTTAAGCAATAGCTTAAATAAAACCTTTTAATTAATCGGACATTTTTTAAACTTCTAATATTAGCCTGTTCTCGCTTGCAATTGGTTTATATAATAATAATAATAATGTTTATTTCTCCTATTAAACTGTTACATAGATATACTTAAAAAATTATATAGAGAAAATGACAAGGTTCAGAGTTGTACACCACATAACTACTTGGTCATATTGTGTAAATTTTGATCTTCTACCTTACCAGATAAAAAAAAATTATTTAAACTTAAAAACGAACATAAAAATTAAAACTATAACTAAATTACTTGTGGTTTTACTGATTCTAATAATCTTTATATAGACTGTAGCAAATTCTTCAAAATTGAGACCTTATATTGTTGAGATAATTTTGGCAAAAGAAACAACAAATTAGTAAAATTTAATGCCCAACAAAAAATCCGTAAATTGTTTATCTTGTTCTCAAATTGAGATTTGTGAAAAGGTAACTAACAAATTGAGTGTACTTATGCATCAAACATTTGACTTAGGTTTTAAAATATCTTCAACAGTTTTTGAAGGTTGCATTATGTTACCATATTAAAGAACTTGGCATCAAAATAAATACAAACAGAATTATTTTGTTTAAAGAAAAAATGCATTTAAACACGTCTAAAGAGATTCTAAACTCACTATTTTTTGCTCCCCTGCCTGGATTGTATTATTTTTGCATTTTTTATCCCGCAATTTATTGTGTTTAAACACTCATTTGTGCAGATCTTTAAATTATCTTTGTTCTCCTCGGTTACTAGCAGCGCCAGATTTTCTGCAAATGCAATTGTTGTAGCATTATCTATTATTGGTACTTGCAGGATTGAATCATACAGCACGTTCTATAAGGTTGGTTTAAAGACCAATCTTTCTAAAATATTGGCACGTGTTCATCTTTTTGCTTTTATAGAAACTATATCTCTGCCTTGCTTATACGCAGACAGTACATTTATCATGTGTAGTAACATAGTTCCGCTCATGAATATGTCCAGAAACACTAACACGCACCAGGTTGCATTGTCTGTATATGCAACTTTGTAAATCTTCTTAATAGTTTGGATAGTTGAGTTATTTTTCCAAAAACTAAACTGCAGTCCTTTTGGTTTGTGGCTAATATTTCATACAGTTTACATTTAAAATTTATCATAACAATTATGCTGTTTAGACTTTTTGGTAATTAATTTTGCAACCTACTCAAATAAAAACTTATTCTGCATTAGCAGTGTTGTTTAGTTATTCTAAATCCCATTCCGGCCATTGTTTTACCACATATTTTTATGACATTTATAAGATTTCCATCTAAGCCAAAGGTTTTTTATCTTTTGTTTTTTGTTGTTGTCTTGTACAACTTGCATCTTTATTTCTTAGTCAAGTTTACAAGATAATTCATGTTTTAAGCTGCTCATATAAATTTTGAAGACTTTTCCTAGATATTATTTTTTAGTTTATTACACAATTCTATAGATTTGTTTAAAAATTTGGTTTTGATTGTTATCTTTTGTTTGTTTCTATTTTTTGAGCTGTTTATTTAAGTCAGCTATTTTACGAGTGTCCAAACTAAAATATTTCACTCTATGGCAGTCACTATTTTGTTTTGTTTTTTGACTTTTTTAGAGTGTGTATAATTTATTTCAAAGAATATGTATTTTAATGTTGTTGTCACAAACATTTTATATCTTTAGAAAAACATTCCTTAACAATGTTCTACTTTCCACACTTAAAACAGGCTTCACTAAAAAGTTAACTTTAGCTTTAGTAGCTAAAATTTTTGTTTCAGTGTCTGAAACTTTTTGATTATGTCTACCGTAATCATGACCCCTTCAGCCACGATTTTAACAAAATTGTTTTTGTAAATGTTTGTCCTGCTGGGATTACGTCCTTATTTTTTGAATGCTTCTTACTGGAATCTTGCCATTCTGAAAGTAAATACTGCCTACTGGATTTGCGTTCATTGTAATTCTGCGGTTAAAACTTTGCTCTGAAACTTGCAGAGTGCACATAATCTGCTTTAATCATGTAGGTTAGGTTAGGTTAGGTTTAAGTGGCAGCTAACGCTCACATAAGCCTCAGATGGGCCCGTTGTGTTACCATGGTACTTAAAAGTACAACCCTCCTTAGGGCATTTTGTCAACCATTTCGAGCCGTGAATGAACCTTATGAGAGTCTGCGCATATAGTGATGCGAGGTCAGAGAGGTCATCAAAGAATCAATCGTGTTGCGGACAGAGAGGAGCATCGGCATAAGTAATGCTGGACACTCTCCTCTTCCTCCTTGTCCAGGCAACCTCTGCAGTAGTCCCGCTTTGCTATACCCAGTCTCTCAGCGTGCTTGCCAATGGAACAATGTCCCGTGATGACTCCCACTGCTAGTCTGATATTGTTTTTTTTAGACAGACAATGTTAGTACTTTTTTTTCTGATTCAGAGAGGCCATACTTGCCTGGTTACCTCGCAGGTGTCTTTATCCCTCCACCTTCGCTCCGCTAAGTTCAAGGTTATTTTGGCTATAGTCTCCTTGCACGAGGCAAATGGAATACCAATATCCTGTAATACTTCGGTTGAGTGCAGGCTTGTGCCATTCTTTGCAAGCTCATCCGCTTCTGTGATACCTCGGATCCCGCTGTGGCTTGGTACCCACATGAGTTTCAAGTTTGTGTGTGCTGCCAGTTTGTTCAGCTTTTTTCGACAGTCAGAGACCACTGTTGAGTTGGTGCACACGCTAGTAATTGCCCTGAGAGCAGCTTGGCTATCGGTGTAAATATGGATCTGTTCACCAGGGTTCCCATTTACCATCAGCCACTCTGCTTCCTTTTTTATGGCGGTTATCTACGCCTGGCGTAAGCTGATTCTGAGGTTGAGGTTGAGGTTGTTAGAGAAAACTCCGCAGCCCACTTTGTCCTCCCTCCGTGAGCCGTCTGTATAGACTTTCTTCTCCATCCACTTCTCTTTAGAGGGTATGCAGTATGAGAATTTGTTGCCAAAAGCAGGTGTTGCTAGACAGCAGTCTATGTTTTTGGGCACCCCTTTAAATTCATTAATTATTCCGGCGCAACCACGATAATCCGATGTCAACATTTGCACCGACTTTAGTCTGAGTGCTGTGGTAATGGCAAGTAGCTTGCCCATAAGATCGACCGGGGCTATGTCCAGGATTGTCTTTAAGGCTATCGTAGGCGTTGTTCTCATGGCTCCCATTATCATGAGCGCCGCCATTCTCTGCAGTTTTGTATGCGCCATTTGATGGAATTTTTTATTAAGTGCCGGCCACCATATGAATACGCCGTAGTAGAGTATTGGAGTAACTACGGCTCTGTATAGCCAGAAGGTAATCTTGGGGTTGAGGCCCCAAGATTTTCCTACCGCTCTCTTGCAAGAGTACAGCGCCACCGTTGCTTTCCGTACTCTTTCGTCTATATTGAGTTTCCATAATAATTTTTGGTCTAGTATGAGACCTAAGTATTTGGCACTCTCTTTGATCGTCAGTTCAGTGCCCTTTAGCATTGGGAGCTTGAATTCTAGGATGTTGTGTTTCTTTGTGAAAACGTCTAACTCTGTTTTCGCCGGGTTGACATCTACGCTACACCTTTTGCACCATTGCGCTAAGGCCGCTAATGCTACGTCATCCGCATAGGCAACAACCCTGCAGCCAGATTTCCTAAGTTGGAGAAACAGCTCATTTAGCGTTTTTCCAATCAGGTGACATACAGCGTTGTCTATTGCTAGTCCAGTTAAGGCTGATTCTATGGCTTCAGGCTTCACGTTGTTAAATGCTCCTTTTATATCTAGGAAGACAATAATCGTAAACTCCTTATGCCTCATTGAGCTCTCAATCTGGTTTACCAAGGCGTGGAGTGCCGTTTCTACAAATGTCCCCTTTGTGTATGCGTGCTGAAACTTTGACAGCATTTTAGGGTGTAGTGCCTCCTTCATGTGCAAGTTAATCAGTCTTTCAAGCGTCTTTAGCAGGAACGATGATAAGCTAATTGGTCTCAGGTCATTGGGGAAAATGTTTAATCATGTAACAATGCTTTATTTTCAAATAATTCAATTGCTCTTTAAAACAACGCACAAGTTTTGTAAGTTTCTTCTACTCTCTGTAAAAAATTGTCGAAGCTGACATGAAGGTTGCTCAAAAACTTAATGTTCTATTTACTCAAAAATGTAGTGTTAACTCATGCCGGTCGTATCCGCAGATGCAAAGATTTCAACAAGAAAAAATGGAGGAGCTTGAGTTCTGATGGTAGTAGATGTTGATCCTTTAAAATTTGCAACATTGCTCTCTCTAACAAAACTTCTTTTACCTTTTTGGCTGCTCATTTGTCACACCTGTCTTGCAACGGATTGCAATAAAAGCATCTTTTGCTTGTTAATTTTAACGTCTTTATACAAGCAACAACTCAAACAATTCTAGATGTGCGTTAACATTGTTTTTATCAATGTATCAATATAACAACAACCTTTTAACTTCCGTAATTTTTTTGTCATTTTTTGGGTCTTTGTTTCAAATACTGCTAAAGGACCTACTAGCTATCTTTAGTTTTAATGCTGGTGGGTAAGAAGATGGCACGTTGATAAGCCCAACTCTAGTCAACTTCGCCTGCGCGCGGTGCCCGCTGCATGAAACCTAAAGGGGCTCTGGCAAACACTTTCTCTTCATTTCTCGCTGTGATCTGTCGACCTTTCTTTGTCAAACTCTTCGGCCTACTCTAGACTACCTTTCGGTTCTCGACGCTACTAGATATCGAGGGCTAGGGAACCAAAAAGCATTTTCTCTTACCCTACAGAGGAAAATAACCTATAAAAAAATAGTATTTCCAATTTGGACCCCCAACGACAACCACCTTTCAGTCCAGGTAGGTGTAAAGGAATGAACAAGAACAAGATTAATTTGAAATATAAAAATGTCAGTAAATAAAAATAAAAAACCTCAGGGAGGTACCGGAAACAATCCTGTTTCCGGACAATTCTCCACTGCTAAGGCAGGCAGCTCCACGGATTCTGGAGGGAGCAATGATCTGACAACTAAATGCAATGACCAGGTAACAACCAAAATAACAAAAAACTCGGTTGAAAAAAAGCGCGATCAATCGGACGCTCCTCAATTGGCAAACCACTACCGCAAGGGCGTTGAAGACCCGGCGAGAGAGAAAGAAGAGAAAACAAAAAGATATGAACTGGAGCTTTTAAAGGAACGGGGTAGCCTGAGCAGGTCACCCATCAGAAGGACCCCGGATGCAATGGAAGAAACACCGGCTGCTCAAACAGAGGACAAAGATGGGAAACCTGATCTCATAGTCTTAGGAAACCTAAGTAGACTCCTTGCTACTCTATCTATGGAGGAAACAGGACTAAAAACGGAGAAATCCCTGCTCCAAAGCAATAAAAGAATGAGGATGGCTGATTCTCTTCAGAAGGGGAAAGCAGATGTAGAAGATTTTAAGATGGACTATGGGAAGCTAAAGGATCTTCTAAAGAGAATAATTGCTGAAAGCTCAAATCAGAGAAACATTGCGCTAACAAGCACTAGAATGAAACCGGAAGTTAAAGATGCAGCCAACAGGTTGTATGGCTACTCAGCAAAGCTAAAAGCGGATGAAAGGGTTAACTTTTTAGAAAAAAATATAAAAAACAGAAGAGGCAGAGGTCCGTTATAGGATAGCACCCAGAATTTCAAAATCTAGTGGATAAAGCGGAGCAAACAGAAACAATGAAGACAGCGGACGAAAGGCAATAAAGGGACAGGATCAATGAATGCCTATCACACAAAAAAAGGGTCAAAGCACTACATGCGCTAATAGACGTAGACTAAACAGAAGACCTATTCACAAATTGTAATCAGACGAGTGATGCATTTAAAGCTGACAGTAAGGAAGCCTTAGTAGTAATATTATAACGGAGGATCAACAAAAAACTAAATGGTGGTGTGGGGTCACAAAAAGCTCCATCATTGCCCAAAATGGCAAAGCAGAAGAAGAAAACAAAAGACACACGTATGAAGTGAAAACCATAAAGGGGATGGAAACAGTAGAAGAAAGTAGCGAAATAATCAACGCAATGCAGGAAGTAAAGACAATGACAATGGAAAAGGGAAAATTGAGACTAGCCTGTATCACGGATGCAGAACCAGATATGGCCAGGAAAGTGTTGGAATACTGTCTTAAAAAGAAGGAACTTAAAATGACTATCCATGGCAAAAGAAAACCAATGCAGGGAAGAAAAAATGATATGCCAAACAAGCGCAAGGATAGACAGATGGACACGATTCTAATTAAACCAAAAGAAGGATGCAGCTATGCAGAAGTAATGAAATGTATGAAGAATGAGGTAAACACGGGCGAGATCATCATCGCAGGGATAAATAAGACAAAAGATGGCAACATTAAACTTGTGGTCAAAAATAATAAAAGAAAAGGAAAGAAAGAGTTTGGGAAAACACTCGATAAGAAAATCAGCAAGGTAGCCAGCATTGAACTAAATGAAAAAAAAAAAAACAATACGGCTGCTAGACGTGGACGAAGACCTCAATGAAAAGAATGTGAAGGAAGACATGAACAGGGAACTCCTGAGAGACAACCTAAGCGCCAAGGTAGATTCAGTGAAACTATCAGAAAAGGTCAACCAGAATAGAGTAAGATATGCCTTCGTGAACATGCAAGAAAAAGCAAAAGAGCACTTTAAAATGAAAAGGAAAATAAGCTCAGGCTGGAATAGATGGAGGGTAATGGAGGTATTTGCTCCGCCAAAATGCTACAAATGCCATAGAATAGATCACTAGGCAATGGATTGTAAAAGTACGGATGGCGAGCCTTTCCGGAACTGTGGGGAGAATGGACATAAAGTGAAAGATCGCAGCAATAAACAGAAGTGCAATATAGAGGGTTACAAAACGGACAGCATAAGAAGCCCGGCATTCAAGAAACTGGTGCAAGCAGAAAAGGAAAAAGAAAGGGCCGAAAGAGCTAAAAAATAAAGGTTATACAAGTTAACCTAAACAGATGTAGAGCGGCTATAAAAATTCTAGAATAGAACTGTCAAAAAACAAGACCAGATTATGCCCTAGTCTCGGAACCAAATAAGAAGCTTGCAGCAAACAGGAAAAAATGGATTATGAATAAACATGAACATTCCTGACAATACTAAATATCAGGCATTAAAATCAAGAAGTGGGGTAGGCTACACCTGGGTGCAGGACCGGGACACAGTTATGTACGCCTGCTATTTCTCTCCAAATAAAAGCACCAAACATTTTGAAAAGTGGCTAACAGAACTAAGTAAAGACCAAAAAAAACACAAAAATGATTAGATCATTGAGGAGTATTTCAACGCCAAGTCAGGCATATGGGATTCTCCCAAAGACGACCGGAAAGGTGACATGTTAGCAGAATGGGCCAACGAAAACGAACTCTGCGTCCTGAATAAGGGAGAAGTACCTACGTTCCAAAAAAACAAAGCAAAATCCTTCATAGATGTGACCCTGTGTTCTTCTAAGGTAGTAACAAAAATCATCAACTAGCATGTGGGCAAAAAAGAGAATTTGAGTGATCACATAGACATACATTTTGAAGTGAGGAGGGGAAAAGTAAAGACATGGTAGAGGACAAGAAAGATCATCGAATGGTCTTTGCGCAATGAGCAACAAGCTAAATTCCTCTTAAACCTAGACCTAAACACAAGTGGAATGAAACACACCGCTAAGAAGCTAAAGGAATCTATAATAAAAACCTGCAAAAAGACCATAAACAAAAAAGGAGGCAGGGTAAACTACAAATCAATGTATTGGTAGAGTGATGATATTGCAAACATGAGAAGAAGATGTATAAAAACTAAAAGGGTTGTGACAAGATTAAACGGCAAAACCCCAAATGACATATACCTTCTGCAACAAGCACAAGAGTCATACGCAGGTAAGAGAAAAGCCCTTAAAAAAGCAATAATAGAATCCAAGAAGATGGCCTGGAAGAAACTGTGTGAGGAACTAAATGGGGATATATGGAGCAAAGGATATAAAATTGTCACAAATAAAATAGGCCAAAAATCCCGAATAACACTATTAGGGGAGGAGATAACTGTTGAAGCAAGGAAACTTTTTCCGGACCTGGGTAGAACAAGTTGGATGGAGATAAGAACAGATACGGATATGATACCGGGATGAACAGAAGAAGAAATACTTAAGGCAGGTGGGAAAATTAAAAGAAAAAAAGCTCTCGAGACAGACATGATACTGCCAGAGGTGATCAGAGCTATAGCAACAAAAAAACCTCAACTTTTGACAAACTCATCAAGCAAAGCACTTTCCCAAAGGATTGGAAAAGGGCAAAATTAGTACTAATCAAGAAACCTAGCAAAAAAAAAAACGAAGACAAGGCATACCGACCCATATGTCCACTAAACCCACTGGGAAAGCTACATGAGTACGTCCTCAACACAAGACTTACAGAGGAACTAAACAGGAATAGAAGCCTGAGTGAAAACCAACACGAGTTCAGAGAAGGCTACTCTACACTGGATGCATATAGTCATGTTAGGGAAGCAGTGGGTCATGTAGCTGAAAAAGCAGAAAAACTTGTAATGGTCCTGGCAGGCACGTATCATGCCTAATGTACGGAGTCCAAAAGCGGAGAAACGTAAAGTAATTGGTGCAACGGTGGACTCTATACTGTTTTACCCCGTACCCATCTAAGTAAAAAGCTGCAAGAAAAAAAAAACAGAATAATACTAGAGCGGGCCAAGAAAAAAATAGCCAGTGCCTACAGAACAGTTTTGTCCAAGGCCATATAATCAATAGCGGGCACAATCCCCATACACCTCTTTGCCCAGGAACGGGAAAAAGATAAAGGAAAACAACCAAAAAAGCACAAGAAAGACAAGAGAGTGGAGACGATAAAAAAATGGGAAGCAGAATGCCAATGCAAAGGTAACGTCGCCAGATGGACACAGACCCTCATACCCTTGGTGACACCGTGGGTAAACAGAGAAAATGATAAACTAAACTACCATCTCACACAGATCTTAACAGGCTATTGATGTTTTGGGTCATATCTAAAAAGAATGTGCCCAGCAGAACAGAACGAATGCTCCTATTGTGGATAGAAAGATACCCCGAAACACACACTGGTGAAGTGCTCTCACTGTAGAAGCACCAGAAAAGAGATGCAGCTAAAAGTCGGTAAAGCGATAACCGTAAACAACCTGACCCCACAAATGCTTAAAAATGCATACAACTGGAGGGCCATTGATGATGGCATACGGAGAATAATGGCAACAAAAGAGGAAGAGGAGAAAGCAAGAGCAGGAAGCTAAGGATAGTAGGATAAATAGAAGGTGTCCTGACTTTGTAAAGTAATACCACAACGGTAATCCCGCAAGGATTGGAGGGCTTAGAGGTTCTACGGTTTTTAGTGGGTATACGGGTAACCGGGAGCCCCACACAAAGTGCGTAAGGCATTTTCACCCTCAACAAAAAAAAAAAAGTTTTAATGCTGCTCGTAGATATATTATTAACTTTTTTACATCTTCCTTAGCATTAGCACCACCAACGACCAACTCATCACAACAAATTTATTCTTATACTATATTTAGTGTGCACACAACAAAAACATTACAAAAATTAAAAATTTAATGTTTAAAATTTTAAATAAAAACAAAAAAATAACAATTAATAACGTAATTCAAACGACGACATAGAGCTGCAAATTATTAGTTTTAACCTTTAACTAAAATCACAATAATCACATTAATTGTGCAAATATAAAATATATAAACGCTTTTCATGCCTTCTAAAGAACATATGCATATAAATGTTCTTAAAATATTCAATTTATTACTAGCAAAGCTTTAAAATGTTACACAATATAAAATCAATTGTTAAATATAATACCATATTCTAGTTTAAATATTTAAAAACACATTCGAAAATACTATAAACTCTTACACAAGTACTTTCCTGTGTAGTTTGATTAGTACATTCACTAACTTTATCTTCTATATCACTAACATATAGCTTAGCAAGCGATAAATAATATTCATTAAACTTATTATCATCAGTTAATACATTAATTTTCTTTAACATACATACTTTACCACATTCTTTCCAATCACTTATTTCAAACAAACTTTTCTTATGACCAAGTATTTGTTGCATACCCACACTTTTCGGTGTCAATTCATTTTTACACAAATCACTAAGTTCTCCCATGGTTCTATACACATACGCGTCCATGCATAATAAAACATATTCAAAAAAATTACATTGACCAGGAAGTTCTTTGTCCAAGCACGAATCAATTGTTGATTTATAAAATGGCAAAAACTTATCATAATTTGGAACGTAAATATAACTTTCATTGGTTGGATTTAAAAGACCTGATTTTGTCAAGGCGCATATATGTACTTTGCAAAAACCTGCATTGGAACATTCTTTCATTGATTTTCTTATAACTTTGGGCGCTATTGCATAGCTAAAATCATCCTAAAATTTAAAAAAAATCAATAAAAATTAATAATTAAGTATTATAAATTACCGAAATATCAACCGATGATGCTGTAGTTAATAAAAAAATTAAAATGATTTTTTTCATCTTGGGGATGAATTAGAAATGTATTCAGTTCTATCTTTGATATTTAATAAACTAGTTTTTGTTTATTACTTTATTTTTGTATTATAAAATAACTGTGTAAAAACATGTTTTCTACATGTAAATGTTAACAAGGACGTTCTGTTATAATGATCATGCAATGGTATTTTTGAATGTGGACAATTATTATTGTTATTTATTAGTTTATAATTTTTTATTGCTATATTATAAAATAAAATTGACCTAATTTAAGCAGTGAGGAGTAAATTATTTTTTTTAGTTTTTGTTCATCAACTTCTGGATATGCCAATTTTTTTTCTGCAGTTTGTTTTATATTGTTTAAGTTGAGATCTTTGAATTGAGCTACAAGTACTGTTGTTTCAATCTAAACAAATTTTCAAAAATATTAATTTTTATTGGTAATCTTAAAAACATTTTACATTAATCATATTAAATGTTTATAAACACATTCAAAAATATTAAAACTTCTATCGCAAATATCTTCTTGATTATTCTTCTCAACGCACTCACTAACTTTAACTTCAATATCAACAATACTTTTCTTAATTAGATCCAAATAATGTTTATCAAACTCATCATTATCATTCATTACATTCATCTTCTGTAACACACAACGTTTCGTACAAATTTCAAAATTTTTGGGCAAAGGATCTTTATCACCAAGTATTGTCCGTTGTCCGCTAACTTTAAGTCTTAACCCTTCTCTGCATATATAACTAACTGATTTTATCAGTTTTTGAGATTCAGTATGCAAACATCGTAAGTGATCACCATAATTAGCACAAAACGTCATTGTATCGTCTATACATAAATCAATAATTTGTTTGTAAAATGGAAGAAATTTGTTATAATTACTTAGCGTAGCATTACCATCTACTAAAATAACGCTTGCGTTTTTAAGAGCACACTCTAAAGGACAAAAATCATCAATTCCTTCACCAATAATTTTACATTGTGCAATAATTTTTTTTAAATAATTTTGGTATTGGAAAAAATTGATACAAACTCTAAAATAAAAATAATTTTTTTAATTAAATATTTAAATGTTTTATTTATTATATTACTGGTTTATCTGAATATACGCTATATGTTATTACTACAAAAATTACAAGTAATTTCATGTTGGCTGATGTAACTAATACTGTCCTGCAATATAATCATGATCATTAATTTTATTTAGATTACATCCGGTTAAAAAAGGTTGTACAATATTTTGTTGATTTTTTGTATTAAAATTAGATTTTAATTATAGGAAAACTAATTAATTACGCCAGTTTAAATATTCAATAACTTTTAGTAGTAGAAATAAAAAGCTTCTAACGGTGATTCAGCTACTAGCTTTCTTTCATTACTCATAACTTTTTTATTCACATTACTCAAATGTAGACCACGTGAAAAAAACTTATAAATAGTTTAAAAAAAGAGTTAAATTCAAAAACAAATTCCAAATCAATAAAGGTTTTAAAATATAAATTAACTTAGATTAAAAAAAACTTACTAAAAATAAAATAATGTTAAAAAATGTTAGATTACTTATCAAAACTAAAAAAACTAAAAATTAAGTAAAAATCAAAAAATAAAATTTTAGTAAAAATGTCATATAAACTATCAAAAATTAAAAAACTAAAAAATTATTAAAAAACAAAAAAAAAATATGTTAGATATACCATCAAAAATGCAAAAACGGAATCTTTTATGAAAATCATTTTTTTTATTCTCATTTTTTTTATATTTTGTTATAAATTATGCAAAAACAAAAAAAAAATATAAAAAATAAAAATAAAAATTAGTTTAATCTAACCAACCTAACCTAATATTTTTATTAAAATTTTAGTTTATTTTTCAGTCTTTTTATTTTTGATAATTAAACTGATATTTTTTTCATTTTTGCACAATATTCTGAAAATTTTCCAAAAAAAAAATTTGATTTTTTTACAACATTTTCAGTTTTTGCATTTTAAATGGTAAATCAACCATTTTTACAAATTACGGAATCTTTTATGAAAATCCATTTTTTTTATTCTCAATTTTTTATATTTTGTTATAAATTATGCAAAAACAAAATAAATTATAAAAAATAAAAATTTTGTAAAATTAGTTTAATCTAACCAACCTAACCTGATATTTTAATTAAAATTTTAGTTTATTTTTCAGTCTTCTTATTTTTGATAATTAAACTGATATTTTTTTCATTTTTGCAAAATATTCTGAAAATTTTCCAAAAAAAAAAAATTTTTTTACATTTTCAGTTTTTGCATTTTAAATGGTAAATCAACCATTTTTACAAATTACTTTTTTTTGTTTTTTTTTTGTAAATCTGAAATATTTACAATTTTTTTTATTTTTTACTAGATTTTCAGTTTTTTATTTTTAATATTCACATTTTTTCAAAATATATTCAATTTTTTAATAAATTTTCAGTGTGTGCAGTTTTGATGGGTTAGGTTAAGTTAGGTTTTACAAAAAAAAAAATGACTTTTTTTAAATTTTTATTTTTGCATTTTTGATAATATAATTAAAAAAATTTACTTTATATTAAATTTTCAGTTTTTGCGTTTGTTTTTGATAAAACAACATTATTCAAAATTTTTATTTTTTTTTTTTTATAAAATTTTTAGTTTTTGCATTTTTTATGAATCTGCTAATTTTAATTTAAATTTTTATTTACCACATTTTTCATAGTAAATCTAGAATTTTACAAAAAATAAAATTTTAGACTTTTAACTAAATTTTCTGTTTTGGCATTTTATATAGACAAATCTGAGATTTTTACAAAAAAATTTTTTTGATTTTGTACTAAATTTTAAGATTTGCCATTTTTGATAAACTGACATTTAAAAAAAAATCACTTTTTATTAAATTTTCAGTTTTTGTGTTTTGATAGATTAGATTAGGTTAGATAAGGTTTTACAAAAAAAAAAATTTGATTTTTTACTAAATTTTCAGATTTGCATTAGGTTGGGTTAGGGTAGGTTAGGTTAGGTTAGGTTAGGTTAGGTTTTACAAAAAAATGTTTTCAACTTTTTACTAAATTTTAATTTTTTATTTTTGTTACTGCATTTTTCATAATAAATCTGAAACTTTTACAAGAAATAAACTTTTGATTTTTTCTGTTTTTGCATTTTAAATGGTAATTTGAGATTTTTAATATTTTTTTTTTTTTATTTCTTACCAAACTGAAAATTTTAGCATTTTTGATAATCTGGCATTTTACAAAATTTTTGATAATTTGAAATTTTTTCTAAAAATGTTTACTTTACCAAAAATTTTAACTTTTTACTAAATTTTCAGTTATTGCAGTTATGGTAGGTAAGGTTAGAATAAGTTACGTTAGGTTACGTTAGGTTAAGATAATTTTCCTAAAATTTTTTTTTTATTTTTTAGTAAAGATGTCAGATTAACTATCAAAAATGCAAAAACTAAAAAAAATATTTAAAAAAAAAAAATTGGAAAAGGGTTAAATTACCTATAAAAATTGCAAAAACTTAAAATTTAAAAAAAAGTCTAAAAATTTTTTTAAACGTTATTTTATCACCAAAAATGCAAATAGAAAAATACTTTTTTTGTAAAAATTTCAGATTTACTATAAAAAATCCGGAAACTATATTTTTTTGTAAAAATAACAGATATTTAAAATGCAAAAACTAAAAACTAACTATAAATTTAAAAAAAAAAATTGAAAAAATGTTAAATTCAGTTTGATGTTTGTAAAACTTAACCTAATCTGATCTAACCTAACCTAACCAATAAATACTGCAAAAACTAAAAACTTAGTAAAAAGTTAAATTTATTTTTGGAAAAATGTCAAATCTACAAATTAAAAAAAATTGTTAAAACTTCAGATTTACTATAAAAAATGCAAAATTAGAAAATCATTTTTTATTTTTGAAAATTTGTCATTATTACAAAAAAAATATTAAAAATTTTTCAGTTTTTGCGTTTTTAAAATGATATATCTGTCATTATTACAAAAAAAATATTTGGACTTTTTTTAAGTTTCTAGTTTTTGCAGTTTTCATAGGTTAGGTTAGGTTAGGTTAGGTTAAGTTGGGTTAGGTTAGGTTAGGTTAGGTGAACTGTGAACAAAGGGATACGGTTGAGCACACCGTGTTCCATTGCGAGAGACGGTTGGAGACGCGTGAAAGAGCAAGAGTGAAACTGATGGGAGAGAGCTTGAACCCGGATAACATGGGTGGTAGTAATGCTGTCTTTGGAGTACAATTGGGACATTGTGGCCACCATGATAGGGTCCATGCTACGTATGGAGGAGAAAGAAGAGAGGGAGTTAGCTCCATGGTGTGGTGTGAATGAAGCGAGAAGGGGGGTGGGGCCGTAGCTACTCGTTAATGTATTTTGTAATTGTAAATTCAGTTCTTATGTATGTTTTGTAAACTGTTTTGTCAAAAATAAGTAAAAAATGTGCGCGCCTAAAACTGGGCAAAAACCAAGACCACAACAAAAAAAAAAAAAAAAAAAAAAAAAAGTGGTGTCAAATTCATGTAAATGTGTGTTAATTGTGCCTGAAGACTGGCGCGCGGGAACCTCCACCTCAACGTAATACTTAAATGCAATTCCGAGGTGGAGAAAGATCGTTATTCCCGCAAGAAGAAGAGGAGGAGTTTTTAGTCAGTAAGAATCTGACACTACTCTTCGGGGTGTCTTATGAAAGATTTTCCACCTCCTCAAAAAAAAAAAAAAAAAAAAAAAGGTTAGGATAAGTTAAGTTAAGTTTTACTAAAATTTAATTTTTGTTTTTAGCTCTTTTTCAGTTTATTTTTATCTTTGATAATTAATTTGATATTTTTTTATTTTTGCAAAATATTCTAGATATTTTCTAAAAAAAAATCTTTTTACAAAATTTTTTTTTTTGTATATTTGAAATTTTTACTTTTTTTGCATTTTTAATAATCACGTTTTTTCAAAAAATATATTCTATTTTTTACTAAATTTTCAGTTTTTGCAGTTTTGATAGGTAGGTTCAGGGTAGTTTTGATAGGTTGGGTTAGGGTAGTTTTGATAGGTTGGGTTAGGGTAGGTTAGGTTAGAATAGGTTAGGTTAGGTTAGGTTAGTACACTGCAGACTGACGCGTTTCTAAAACACTCCTGAAATATGTGCTGCTAAATTAGTTCTCTGTGTCCGATAATTGTGTAAAGTTGGCAGGCACCATCGGAAAGTGTTCTGCCTCACTTTTGCGCTAGTGTGGCGTTTGTGTTTTGTTAATTGCCCCGACAATAAACAAAATACGCCGTTGGACGAGTGGAAATTTTCCACTGGGTGACGTAGTGTCGTGACGTTTCTGTTATTCGCGTGCGTGAAGCGGGAAAGTCTCGTGTGCGCGCGACCAGTTTTTATGATTGGGAGCACCTCCCTTGAGTGCGTGCGAAATTGTTGAGAGTGGGAGTATATACTCTCCACATTTTTGATAATTACCTGGTTTTCGGACAAGAAAGTTCAAAATTGTATTTGACATTAACTGCAAAGTCGGCAACGCGGAGCAGGTAGTGAAATTAGCTTTTCTGTAATAAACAATTTTCAATTAAAAATTTTTTTGGAGCCCGGCGCCTCTACCACCAAAAAAATTTTGTTTCTTAAAATGTCAGGAAAAGAGGATTCCGATATAGATTTGAATGGAAATGCTGGTTTCCATAAAAAAATATGGAATACGACACCATGCTGGGTGGTACTGACTCCGATTCCGGTGTGTCACCGAAACAGGTGCAGAAGCGTAAGAGGGAAGAGAAAAAAAAGATCCAGCCCCAACCGTCTAGGATGAACCTAAAAAGATTCTTTGAGGCGGCATCGCCGGATAAGACTGACGCAAATAAGAAAAAGGCACTACTCAAACTGATTCAAGACATGAAGAATATTGCAGCAGAGATAAGTGGGCTTATCATTAATAGCACAAAGAAAGAGATAAAAACTGCTCTCTGACCTTAATAGAAAAGCGGCGTTGTTAAACAACCCGGACATGAGAGCTCTGGTGGCGGAGTCATCAAAAGACAGTAATGTGGAAACTATCGAGCACTCAGTAATTATACTGCCAAGGTGGAGGAGATAGATGCCCTTAAAAAAGACTACGATAGAGAGATTGAATCCCTAAAGGCGGAATTAAGAGACAACTATGTACCAACGGACCAAGTAGAGACACTCAGGGACAAAATCAGCTCATTGGAAACGCAGAAGTACAAAGCTAAAAAAAAGTGAAAGAGCTTTTAAGCAAAGTCGAAGACCTAAAAGCTGATGCAAGTGAAAAAGCGGCTCTTATAAATAAGCCGGGGCCAACTGATGTATTGAGTGTGCCCTACACAAAAGGTCAAACAGTATTTCATCTACTGAGATAGCTGAGATGACCAAAACAAAGGACGTTTCAGTCCAGCAAAACATGAAAGCGGTTTGCCATAGATGCAAGCGGCTAATAAATATGGAGGAGTTGAAAGAAGCCCGGCTGCGGTGGAAAATCAACGAAGCGAACCCTCTAAAAATGACAGACAAAGATCTGAACAAAATTCTGGGTGAGCGATGGCCGGAGGACATCACTGTGGTCCCCAGTACAAATGGAAACCCGTTTAAAAGGACGGAGGACGTCCTAATTTTTTTTTATGAGGCTTTACAAGTATCAAGTATTGGTCTTGCAAGAATAACCGGAGATCGGTACCCGGAACTAATTGAGCTGCTAACGGATGGGGCACTAAAAGATCGTACCGAAACAGGCTCGAGTGTTTCGACTACAAGTAAAGGCAAGAGAGAACAGAAAGTTTATGCCACTCAAGTGGAGGGCAATGATCCGGCGGGGAGAGTTAAAGCTCTGGCGGAAATTCGGGCCCAGATGGTTAAAAAAAATGCGACTCAGGTAAAGCTGGCCGTAGCAGCAACTGAAGGGCACGACTGGCTTGCTCTGAGAAAACTCCTAAGTATGGTCTTTAAAGAAACAAACATCATACCCGAAGTTTTTCTTCCTGTTGGCCTACAGAAAGTAAACTCAGACACTGCAAAGAAGCCAACCCTAAGTAAGCCCCAAGTAAAAAGAGCGGCTAACATAAAAACCGACGCAATTATTGTTAAGGCCAGTGGCAGTGATAGTACCTACGCCTATCTACTTAAAGATTTCAAGGCAAAGTTGGACCCACAACAGGAAGGAGCCGTTGTCAAGGCGATCCGAAAAACTAAAGATGGCAACTTACTAATCGTTACGGAGAAGGGCAAATCAGAGGACCTTAGAAAAATATTAAAACAAAAAATGGGAAACGCGCATTTTGTTGGGGGAGGCAGTTGAGCGGAAAAAACCGTCCACATGGCAAACATCGATGGAGACGCGGACCAACAAACCATCGAAAAGCCCATTAACGACAAATTAAGCAAACTCGGCTTCAATGATATCAAAGTCAAACTCAAAAATCTAAAACCAACTAGAGGGGGCAACCAAATCGCCACTTTCTCAATTGACGAGAAAGCCGCTGACGCACTTATGAGTGCTGACAAGATTAAAATTGGTTGGCATATACATATTCCAAGGTGCACCAGCTGCCTTGCACAAACGTCGCCTTATGTATACATTGCAAAGCCGAGCATAGGTCGGATTCGACTTCATGCCCGATTTTTAGGAAATTAATGGCACAGAGCAGGGGAGAGCTCGACAAAGCGACTCAAAATGCTTAAGCTCCTACAAATCAACTTACAATTATTTATTGTCCTAAGTGGGAAGACTCAAGAATAATACTAACAGACACCTTTGGCAAAAAACCAACGGCATCAAATATTGTAAGCCATATGCTAAAGTCAACCACAAACTGGAATGCGGTAAACAAATTTGCAGTGTCGGTTCTAACACGAAAGGACCTGGACGATAGAGAAAGGACCAAAACGTTGAACCTAAATCTGGTTTAAACCATTGACCCTAGTGTAATGTGAAGTAATACCGAGAGGTGATCCCGCGGTTGTTAGTCGGTAAGAACCCGACAGCTCTGGCTGACAGTGTCTTAGTTGAAAATATTCCTCCTTCGGTAAAAAAAAAAAAAAAAAAAAAAAAGGTTAGGTTAGGTTTGGTTAGGTTAGGATAGGTTTTACAAACAAAATTCAACTTTTACTAAATTTTAATTTTTGCATTTTTAATAGATCTGTTATTTTATTAATTTTTTAGTTATTGTCTTTTTTATAATTAATCTGGCATTATACAAAATTTTTGATAAAATTATCAAAAATTTTTCCTAAAAATGTTTACTCAAATTTTATTTGTTGATTTGTTAATTTTACATCTTTACCAAAAATTTTAACTTGTTATTAAATTTTCAGTTTTTGCAGTTATGATAGGTAAGGTTAGGTTAGGTTAGGATAGGTTACGTTACGTTAGGTTAAGTTAATTTTCCTAAAATTTTATTTTTTTATTTTTTGTTTATGCATTTTTTATTTTTAGTAAAGATGTCAGATTAAATATCAAAAATGCAAAAACTAAAAAAATTATAAAAGATAAAAAAAATGTTGGAAAAGAGTTAAATTACCTATAAAAAATGCAAAAACTTAAAATTTAAAAAAAGTCAACATTTATCACCAAAAATGCAAATACAAAAATTTTTGTAAAAGTCTTTTTTTTGTAAAAATTTCAGATTTACTATGAAAAATCCGGAAACTATATTTTTTTGTAAAAATAAAAAATTTATTTAAAATGCAACAACTAAAATTTAAAAAAAAAATTTAAAAAATGTTAAATTCAGTCTAACCTAACCTAACCAATCAAAACTGCAAAAACTAAAAACTAAAAACTTAGTAAAAAGTTAAATTTATTTTTGAAAAAATGCAAAATCTACAAATTAAAAAAAAAATTGTAAAAATCTCAGATTTACCTTAAAAAATGCAAAACCAAAAAATCAGTTTTTTTTGAAAAAAAAAATTTTACAAAATTTTCAGTTTTTGTTTATGATATATTTGTCATTATTACAAAAAAAATATTTGGACTTTTTTTAAGTTTCTAGTTTTTGCAGTTTTGATAGGTTAGGTTAGGTTGGGTTAGGTTAGGTTAGGGTAGGTAGGTTTTTCTAATTTTTTTGTTTTTGTTTTTTTGATAATAATTTTGACATTAAAAAAACAAATTGATTTTTGACTTTTTTTTGCATTTTTGATAGTATATCTGACAAACAAAAAATCATTTAATTTTTTGGGTTTTTAAATTTTAAATAATCTGACATTTATTTACAAACAAAATTTTTTTGACATTTTATTTTTTTATTTTTTGTTAATTTTTTACTTTAAAATTTTTTTGACATGTTATTAATGTTTTAGTTTTGCCATTTTAAATCTGACATTTTTACAAGAAAAAAATCGAATTTTTACTAAGTACCTGACATTTTCTTATTTTTTGTTTTTTTTTGTTTTTGCGTTTTTGATGATAAAAAAGTTGAATTTTTACTAAATTTTTAGTTTTTGAATTTTTATGGTATATAAAAAAACGTTTCATACCCTCATGAACCGATCAAGAGACTACTAATAAGTTATAGAAACTGAAAAAAATACTAAAGCAAATTTCTCAATGCACCCCCCTGCTCTGGTCCGGCCGTTTAAAATGAAATTGCCCTTAGAAGATTCTAAAAGTTCTGCAAAGCTCTGCGAAACTCTAGGAAATCTAGAAAAATCTTTGAGAAATACCTCAGCAATTAAAAAAGTCTTAAAATGAATAATGTTTTCAAAAAAACTTAAAGAAATTTTAAAAAGTATTAAAAGCTTTTAAATTTTTTTATTGAATATAAGAAAACTTTAAATTTTTTTTTTTTTTTTTTTTTAATATTTTATGACAAAATTTTGCCGTTTTTGACTTCTTATAACTAGAATATTGCAGTAACAGTTTATGATAAATTTCGGATTATGGTTGGATTTTGTACATTCTATTAATAGAATTTTGTTAGTTTATGACTGGATCTTTATTTTGGCAATCCGGCTATAAAGAATTTGCTATTTTATGAACTTAATTTTAGACTTTTTACTATTTTTGGCCGAATTTTGATCTATAAATATTTTAATGTATTATAATCAGATTTTTTATTTTTTTAGTCAAATTTTGTTCTAACTTTTTTTATGTTTCAAAGCCGGATTGCCAGATTTGTTGAAATTTTTGATATTTTGTAAATTAAAAATTTCTATTTTTAACAGTTTATAGCCAGATTTTGCTATTTTTATAAATTAAAAAATACGTTTTTCAATAGTTTGGAGTTTTCTGACAATATTTTGATGTTGTAAGATTTCATTTTATAATTTTAACTTTTCAACCGTTTTTGGCCGGATTTTAGTTCTTTCTTTCTTTTAAAATAAAGAATGTTTTTAAGTATCTAAGTTGATTTTTTTCTTTTCAGTTATTATTATGGATTTCCACGGTCCGACAAATTCTTAATTTTGCAGCAAAATCTTTTTTAGAAATTTTAAGGTTATGCTTTACATAAGCTGTTTGTCTTTCCAAAATATTTTTGTTTTACAGGATAGCCAAATTCTAATTTATAATTACTATCATGTACCCGCCATTCACAATTTTATTTATGATTACGAGTAACTAGTTTGAACTGAAGTAACATTCAATCTCTTAATAATAAATACTTGGGCGGGTAGGTTTTGACTCCAGTTTGATCTAATTTAAATTTTGTAGTATTTTGCTACACTATCTTTAAATTTTGTGACCGAAATTTTTGACTTTTAATGTTGCCAATTTATAACTAAAAACATTTTCTATCTAGATATTAAATTTTTTTTATGTAGTTCTTAAGTTTTGTGGCCGGGTTTTAGTGTTTATAGACGGACATTGTACTTTTTTTACAAATTTTACAAATTTTCTTACATTTTTTTCGGCTATAACCAGTTTTGGTAGCAAGTAAAATAATCATATGGGATAAATGTACACAGAAACGCGCATTGGAAGCACTGAAGCTATGAAAGATCTGCGCAATTACTCAAGATGTTTTAAAGGCGCAATGATTTTATTGTCGGGCAATTTCCGCCAAACACTACCAGTCATTCCAAAATTGACCACTGGCAATAAAATAAACGCTTGCTTCAAATCATCAACTCTGTGGCGCTAACTGAAAAAACTTCAGCTGACAACAAACATGCAAATTGCATTGATAATCGATCCTACTGCTAAAGACTTCTCCAAGCAATTGCTGAGTATTGGTAATGGGCGTGTTCCTGTCGACAATCGAACGGATTGATTTTGTTGCCGCCAATTTTTTGCAATTTTGTCTTAACAACACACTTCATTCCTTCAAATCTATTGACTACATAAGAAACAAGAACAAGACAACCAACTATTTAATTAAATTTTTAAACGCATTGAATCTGTCTAGCTTGCCACCATTTACAACTAAAATTTGGCTTGGTAGTCATCATGCTTCAAAATCTGAACCAATCAAAACTATGTTACGGAAAGCTTTTGGTAGTATGTAAACTCATGGGCAATGTAATTCACGCAACAATACTCAAAGAAAAGTTTAAAAGTAACAAAGTTCTCATTCCGAGAATTCCGATAATTCCAACCGATATGCCATTCAAGTTTAATCAAATACAATTTCTGATTTGTCTTGACCATCTAAAAATCACAAAGCTAATCCTTGAGTGTTTGTGGTCTAAATCTAAAAATGAATGTTTTTCTCACGGTCATCATTTTTTGCGCCTAATAAAAAAAAACATAAAAATGTATATCACAAAATGCTTTAATAAAAGAAATTGATCCGAATGAAATCCATTCAGCAAATAGTTTAACAGAAAGTAGTGCAACAATGCAAATGGCTTACTGCCACGTAAATTACATTCGATTCAAAGTAATTAAAATACATTTCATTTTAGTTTTTGTACATTTATTAAACTTGAATCAATTTGAATATTTAACTAATAAGTTAACACAACATTTATTGATTCCGAAACGGTACTAAGTTCTCCAGGTCTGCTAGTCAATATATATAAACTAGATTCAATCTAGTTTATATATATTGACTAGCAGACCTGGAGAACTTAGTACCGTTTCGGAATCAATAAATGTTGTGTTAACTTTTATTAATTTATGTGTTTTAAACCCAAATTTATTAAATTGTTGTCAAAATCTGGACATAAGCTGTTAATAAGTGCAATCATAAAACCTTAAAAATAGAAAATATTGTTAAATAAAACCAAAATCTGGATATAAGCTGTTGAAAAGTCTAAAATGTTAATCATGAAACGTAAAAACTCGCAAATTACGACTAAAAACATCAAAATATTGCTGGAAAGCACCAAAAAAATGTAAAAATGTTTATAAAATATCAACGATTAAAGCAAAGTTTAACAAGGATGATAGTTTAGATGGAGAAATTGAGAAATAAGTAAATACATCGCAAAAGATAGATAAAACTATGTGAATAGTTGCAAAGTAAAAAGTATTGTCCACAGAAGCAAATAAGGCAGTTTATAAAAGTGATGTGAGGATCTGAAGCATAGCTTCAGTACAATAAATGCAGTCAAAATAAGATATTTTAAATATAATAATATATGTGGAAAAACTTATATGAACCGAAAAATGAGTAAATAATGCTTTAAAGATAACATAAACCAGTATAAAAGTAGTATTTTACATTAATTTGGCTATATTGAAAGAATGAGTAAGGAAAGAGTAACAAAGCAAATCTATGATAGAAATGTATTTGCATTACGTAAAAGTTGAATGTTAGAGATAGAAATTAGAAAGCAAAGGAAGTGTGTACGGTTAGAAAAACGTGGAAACAATAATACGTGGTAAGGTTTAATAACTAGAGTTTGCCTAACCCCAAAAAGAAACGGCGTGAGTAGGTATATATGTATTTCAAGATAATATCTTAATTTTGTTCTTTCTAATTAAAACAATTATAAAATAATTAAAGATCTAACAAACATCTTTACACCACAATCCAATCAAATATTATTTCCATCACATTGTTAATACGTACTAAACACTTTCAACACACATTCACTGCACTAATACAACTATTAAATCTTCTATTGTAAGCACAAAATAATAAAATATGTGTACCTGTAAAAAAAATTTTACTTGCTGATTAACCCGAGCTGCAATGTCAGTGCGCTCTTATCTCTTTACAATTTCCTTTATCTTCGTATATAGAAAAAGTTGTTTTGATAGATTTGCTTGTAAAGCGGAGATATATTATTTTTGAAGACGCATATTGAAATGGAATATTCTATTTATATATGAAATTGATGTTATTACAAGATCTTTATAAAGTAGAGATAATATTTATATTGTTAGACCTGAAAAATTAACTAAACCTTTTTATAGATTCTTTTTTATTTAATAAACCAGAGGTTACGTTGTTAAAGAATTTAAACCAGTTGCAGCAAGTAGATTTAGCATTCTTCCAAAATGTGTTTTTCCGTTAGACATATTGCATTGTTTGCCATCGGTCAAGCGATACAAAATAATCAAACTAATATGTCCTATGCGCAAGCAACGTAGGATAACTTTTTTTTCCAAATGAAATCTACCAATGACTTTTATGAAATTACAAAAATTTCAGTCTTTAATTTGTACTAAAAATTTACTTTCTATTTTTTGATCCGATTTTGATTTGAATTATTTGCAAAAAGTCTGGATCTGCGTTGGGGCAATTTTTTTTTAACTCAAAGGTCAAATTAAGATGAGTTTTTACACATCAACTAGAGTAAAGACTTGTCAAAACTAACCTTAAATATGATTGAATAATTAACATTAAAACTCACTTTTAGTTCAAAATTGCCCACTAGAAAGTAGGTTTATAAAAACTGCAACATGAGTCCAATTTAACTTCAAAGATCAATTACCTTGAAATCATTCACATTTAAAAAAAAATTAAATTGTACAATTTAAAAAACCTTTACAACATACAATTCTTTTACTTGTGTTTAAAGTCTTATGGGTTGCAACTTTTACATTTATGTAAGTAAACCTAGTACATTTAAGAACAAAAAGACTATCATGATCTTTTAATTTAATTAGTATCATCAATCAATTTATGCATGTTAATTAGAAAAAAACTGTTTTTATCAAAACTTCTCTTCTTCTTCTTCTTCAGTTTGGGCTTTGACCTGTTTTTTCCATATTTTTGGCCTTAGAATTACTCCTGCAACTTTGACGTCCAACTCTTGTGCCATTGTTTGGGCGGCCTTTCAAGAAGTCGTTTTGTGTTTGGACTTGATGTAGTTGCCTGTTTTGCTATCTTGTCTTTTCCCATTCTTCCGACATGGTCTCTCCATTACTTTCTTCTGTTTTTTGTCCACCTTACAATGTCTTGTACTTAACAACTGTCACGGATCTTGTCGCTGCGTACTCGGTAGCATAGGCTCAATCCGGTGATAGATCTCAATGTTCTCATCCCTGCTGTTTTGACAATTTGTTTGGTTTTTGTGGTGTCGGCTCTTGTCTCAGCTGCGTATGTTAAGACTGGTCTTTCACAGTTTTTATATATACAAACTTTACTTTGTGTCGACATGTGTTTGTTCTTCTATATTGTATCGCGGAAAGCACTCAATATTACTGCTGCCTTTGTTGCCTGAGTTTTCACGTCTGTTTTGTTATTATTGTCGCTGGATATTTTGAACCCGACATATTTAAATCACATAATCTGCTCTATTAGTGTTCCGTCAACTTCTAGTTTACATCGTACGGGACCTTTAAATATCACCATTGATTGGGTTCTAGGTTGAAATTTAAAGGTTGAACATTTGGCGTTAGTGTTTACTTTTTGTTGTGAGTCGTCTTTGTTTTTGGACATAAAAGCTATATCATTTGCGTTGCCTAGGATTTAAAATTTCCTGTTTTGCCAATTAATACCGGGATTTCCTTTATTAATCCTTTATGTGTTTTGATTCTTGTTTTGTTCTCAGTGTTTAATTCTTTTACTGCTTGGATAGTTTTTTGTCAAAGTTGTTTTTGCAAAGAGCTTTTAGTACGTCTTTAAGTTGTATTGTATTAAAGACTTTGGAAAAATCTACAAAGCAGAAGTAGAGTGGTTTGTTAAACTCAATGGTGTATTCTATTAGTTGACATAGTATACATACTGCGTCAATAGTGGATCAGTTTGTGCAAAAACCCTGCAGTTTCTTTCTGTTTTGTATTTGTGTTGTTAATTATATGATTTTAGTAAATACTTTTTAGATATTAAAGAGCAGGCAAATTCCTTTGTAGTTTTTTGGGTCTTTCTTTGTTCCTTTTTTGACTATAGGTATTGTAATACTTGTTAGCCATTTGCTTGGTACGTTTCCAGTTTTGAGTAATTTCCGGAAGAGGTTGGTGATCTCTTTAGTTAACTCGAGGCTTCCATTATTGATCATTTTGTTGTTGATCAGGTCTGCCCCAGATGTTTTTCTATTTTTTAGTTTTGTCAATGCTTTCTGCAACACTGTTTCTCATTTCTTAGTTGTCTTTATCCTTGCTTTTGTCTTCATACAATTTTAGGAAATAGTCTTGCCATTTTTTTTTTTGAGATTAAAGATGTTTAGGTAAATTTGTTTACAGGCTTTTTTCTGCTGCGGAGCATATTCTATATTTTCATTTGTGCCCCATATAGATCGCGCTTTATTTCCAAGAAAAATTTTACCCAGTATTTCTTCTTCAGAGTGTTTATCTATTGGTTTGCTCTGTTTCTTATCTGTTTATAGCTGATCTAGGCTTCGGGTGTCTTTCTACTTTTGTATTTCAGGTATGATTTTCTTTTTTCTGCCACCAATTCCTTCACATCTTTAGTGAACCATTGCTTGGTGTTTGGTTTTGGCGCTATTTAATATATATGTTTTTATCTTCTGCCATGCTTCCTCAACGTTATCTTGATTGTTTATCTTATTGTGGTCAATCTTGTTTATCAACCTTTCCTTATATAGATGCTTAGTGCTTTTGTTGGCAAATGATTCCGTATTAAATTTTGTAATTGTTATTGTCGGTGGGTGGTATTTTTTAATGTCATCATTTGTCCCTGTGTTTGCCGAGTTTAATGCCCTTACGTCCAGAATTTTTGACAGGGGTTGATTGTTCTGTTTGTGATTATGTAGTCCATTATACCTTATTGTCCTCTTGTGTTACTTCATGTTTATTTGTATCCCCATTTGTATGAGAAAGAAGTGTTATTGATTCTAAAATGCGCTTATGATGTGTGCCTTGCCGTATGCAAAGTTCATTAATGCACACCATTAATCTTTTGTTGATATACACAGTATTTTCAATTTATTGTTGTAACTTTTTATGTATGAAAATTCCTACACCGGCGTGCACCCGTTTGTCCTTGTTCTTCCCGCTATAAAATAGGCAGTAATTTTGGTATTTTGCGCTGTTTTTTCTTTTCTTTTTTGTCTTTGCTAAGAAACCTATATCAATTCGGTGTCAGTTCATCTTTAGTATGATTTCTTGGTATCTATGGTTCCAGAATGTTATATTCCAGCAATTCAGTCTAAGTATATTCTTTTTCCAAATTCGTTTTTTCCGTATTCTCGCCGTGTCATTCCGTTTTGTCCTTCCTTCCGAGGCTTGTATGATACTTTGAACTGGCTTTGGGTTTTTTTACGGCGGATGAGCCCGTTTCACAAACTATCCTCTTTTATCCGGGCTTAGGACCGGCAGTGGCATTTACTGGGCTACTCAATCTACCTAGCTCTTACCCTAGGCGGAGTTTTTATCAAAACTGTTTTCTTTTATAAAAAAAATAGCATTGCCAAACTTTTTTTAGCTGATAAAAAACAAACAGCGACCGTGTATTCACAACTATTTGCACAACTCAATTAGTTGCACTAACTTCAAAACAATTAGTTTTACCGCTACTTAAGCATTGTTCTACAACGCCGGTAGACTTAAAGATTGTAAAACTGCGCGCACTTAAAACATATTTTAAGATGTAAAATCATAAAAATATAGAAGAAATAGGTTTAGAGTAAAGTATGAAAGTAACAAAAAATTAAAAGTAGCTAGAACGTCTTTAAATACTTTTAGTTTAGCTTTTGCTTATTGATCCAACCAACATGAGTAAATTTGTCAAAAGTTTGTAAACAATTTAGAAATATTTTACAAATTATGCTAATATTATCAACAAATAAAATAAATTAATTTAAGAACGTTTAGAAACATTATTGATAGTTTATAAACTTTTGTAACTGCTCAGGAACGTGCAAGTTTTTGATATTAAATTATTGTCGATCATCAAAGGTACATCAAGATTAAAACGATATTGACGTGAATGAAACCTTAAATAATTAGTTTTGCTTGGATTTATAAAAAGTAAGTTTTGTTTAAATTTGATGTTAAAATTACCTAATTTATTATTTGATTTGTTAGCAAAATTGATGTTATTCGGGTCACTTATCACAACAGAAGTATTGTCTGCATACATAATTAAGTTTTAATCTACAAACAAATCCATGTTGTTTATAAAAACGATAAAAAGTGCAGGACCTAAAATTGAGCTTTGAGGCACCTTAATTTATTGTGACAAAGTCAGATTTGTAAGTCAAAATTGTGTTGTTGTAGTAACGTACTGAAACAAATTGTTGCCGTAATCTTAAATAAGTTTGTAACCAATTTAAAGCTACACCTAGTATTCCGTATTTATACAGCTTATCAGATAGTATGTTTATATTTACACAATCAAAAGCTCGACTAAGATAAAAAAAATCTACTAAATATTCTTCTTTTTGTAAATATGTAATTACTTGGTAATAATATGTGCATTTCAGTCTTTTTGGTTTGGCTGTTCATTTGTAGTTTTATGCCTCCTAAATCAGTTATTATTTCCGTACAAATTAAAAAATGTGTCTGCAACAGTTCTTGCAGAGTGCGCTTGACCTACTTTGCAGTCTTTGCTCTAGATTAGAAGCATGAATACTAAGCCAAATTATTATGTTTAATAAATATAATTATAAAATCGCACACATTAATCAAATTAGATAATATAAAATTCAGGAAATGAACTTAAATCACGTCAATTGTTAATTTAAATTATGTTTTACCGCCTATATTTAAGGTTTTATTGTAAATTTTAATACAGTTACAAAAATAATCATGAGAGTAAAAGCAATTATTTTGATATTATTAATAATAATCCACTGCTGCAAAGTAATATATTTTATTTTTTAGTTATAAATAATTTAAAATTTAAGTCATATTTCAGATTTATGCTTATTCCCAAAAATTATAAAACTATAAAAAATTGTGCTGGCAGCAAATGCGAAGCTACTTGTAATGCAGAACAATTGAATTTAGTACAAATTACAAAAACTGAATTTTTATTGATCAATGATAGTTATCATCCTTATTTTAAAGACAATGCATGGAAATGTAAGCCAACAGACAAGTACTTTAATTATGACAAAGAATATTTCAAATGTGATGAGGTTAAAAACTTTTTTACTTGCATGGTAAACTATTATTCAGACACAATTGATAAATTTATAAACGAATGTTTTGAAAATACCAGGCCTAAAAGTGTAAGCATGGAAAAAATTTTAGGAGTTAAAAAACCTGCAAATAAATATTGTGCTAATTGTTGCATTTGGCAGAGATTGAATGTGCTTACTAAAGATAGTTTTATTAATAGTACTTTTATTGAATTGGTGGAGAAGAATATTACTGGATTCTCAAAAATTGTTGATGGTTGTTATAAGAGGAATATGCAAAGTGATGATTGTGTAAGAGGTTATAAGCGGTTTGAATGTGTTGATGCATATTTATTGGAATAAATAAAATAAAAATCTGATGTTGTTGATTAATTTTTACTCCAAAATTTTTAGATTATTTTTTGAAAGATTTGATTAGATTATTAAAGAAATTTTTGCAAAAAGCCCAAGCAATTTTGTTTTATAAAATTATTAGTGTTTTACAATCAAAAAGACCATCAAGATGTAGAAAAAACAACATATGGTACTTACTAGTTTATTTAATGAACATTAATCAGCAAAAATAAAATTTAAAAGTTCACTACCTATTGCTCATTTGTCATTATGCACAAAAGATAAAGGTGGTTACTGAGTTAACTTCTTTGTTTTTGATTAACTGTCATTTTCAGAGCAGATTGGTGTGTTGATTATGGTTCTAAGTACTAAAGATGGTGCAAAAGCTAATGTTTCTGCCTTTTACTAAGTACTATAATTATTAAACTATACATTAGAACAGTTTGCAACTTGTACAGTAATAAGTACTATTATGGAACTTTAAGCATGCTTAATTTTAACCAATTTGGTACGCTAAATTTTTCTAGCAGTCAAAATGTGTTGTGGAAATTATTAATTGTTTAATTTATGTCTTCTACTAAGTATTATAATTATTAAACTGTACATTGGAACAGGTTGCAACTTGTACAGTAATAAGTACTTTTGTGGTACTACAAGTATGTTAAATTGCAATCAATTTGGCACGCTCAATTTTTCTACAAATAAAGTTTGTTGTGGAAATTGTTAATAATTTAATTTATGTCTTCTATTAAGTACTGTAATTATTAAACTATACATTAGAACAATTTGCAACTTGTACAGTACTAGGTACTATTATGATACTACAAGTATGCTAAATTGCAATCATTTTAGTACGCTAATTTTTTTCTACAAACCAAAGTATGCTGTAGAAAATATTAATTGTTGCATTTATGTCTTTTACTTAGTACTATAATTATTAAACTATACATTGGAACAGTTTACAGTTTGTACAATACTAAGTACTATTATAGTACTACAAGTATGTTAATTTGCAATCAATTTGGCACGCTCAATTTTTCTACAAATAAAATTTGTTGTGGAAATTGTTATTAATTTAATTTATGTCTTCTATTAAGTACTGTAATTATTAAACAATCCATTGAAACAGTTTGCAACTTGTACAGTACTAGGTACTATTATAATACTACAAGTATGCTAAATTGCAATCATTTTGGTACGCTCATTTTTTTTACAAATCAAAGTATGCTGTAGAAATTATTAACTGTTTCATTTATGTCTATTACTTAGTACTATAATTATTAAACTATACATTAGAACAGTTTATAGTATGTACAATACTAAGTACTAATATAGTACTACAAGTATGTTAAATAACAATCAATTTGGCACGCTGAATTTTTCTACAAATAAAATTTGTTGTGGAAGTTGTTATTAATTTAGTTTATGTCTTCTATTAAGTACTGTAATTATTAAACTATACATTAGAACAGTTTACAGTTTGTACAATACTATGTACTATTATGGTACAACAAGTATGTTAAATTGCAATCAGTTTGGTACGCTTAATTTTTCTACAAATCAAAGTATGTTGTGGAAATCATTAATTATTTAACTTATGTTTTCTACTAAGTACTATAATTTGTAAACCACACATTGGAACAGTTTGCAATTAGTACAGTATTAATTACTATTATAGAACTTCAAATATGCTAAATTGCAATCAATTTAGTACGCCCAATTTTTTTACCAATCAAAGTGTGTTGTGGAAATCATTAATAGTTTAACCTATGTTTTCTGCTAAGTACTATATTTTATAAACTATACATTGGAACAGTTTGCGATTTGTACAATACTAAGTACTATTATGCTACTACAAGTATGTTAAATTGCAATCAATTTGGTACGCTTATTTTTTCTACCAATCAAAATGTGTTGTGGAAATCATTAATAGATTAACTTATGTTTTCTACTAAGTACTATACTTATTAAACTATACATTGGAACAGTTTGCAACTTGTACAGTTCTAAAAATCATTATGGAACTTTAAGTATGCTAAATTGCAATCAATTTGGTATGCCCAATTTTACTGCCAATTATCGTGTTTTGTAAAAATCATTATTAGTTTAATTTATGTCTTCTACTAAGTATTATACTTATTAAACTATACATTGCAACAGTTTGCAACTTGTACAGCACTAAGTACTATTATAGAAATTTAAGTATGCTTAATTTTAATCAATTTGGTACGCTCTGTTTTTCTAGAAATCAAAATGTGTTGAGGAAATTATTAATTGTGTAATTTATGTCTTCTACTAAGTACAATAATTTGTAAACTATTTATTGGAACAGTTTACAACTTATACAGTATTTGGTACTATTATGAAACTTTAAGTATGCTAAATTGCAATCAATTTGGTACGCTCAATTTTTCTACAGATAAAGTTTATTGTGGAAATTGTTATTAATTTAATTTAAGTCTTCTATTAAAAACTGTAGTTATTAAACTATACATTGGAACAAATTGCAACTTGTACAGTACTAAGAATTATTATAGAACTTTAAGTATGCTAAATTGCAATCAATTTGGTACGCCCAATTTTTCTGCCAATCAAAGTGTGTTGTAGAAATCATTAATAGTTTAATTTATGTCTTTTACTTAGTACAATAATTATTAAACTAAACATTGGAACAGTTTGCAACTTGTACAGTACTAAGTACTATTATGGTATTATATGTATGCTTAATTTTAATCAATTTAGTACGCTTACTTTCATGTCAGTCTTTCTACCGTCCAAATAACAACAACAACAACAAAACGACTGTTATTGATGACCGATTTATCGTTTGTACTTCTCTACGTAATTGTCGTGTGGCTTTACTGGAGACTAAAAACCAACTCCGTAAAATTTTTGGTACAGCTGTGAGTGTGTAAAGAGTTTGTCAAAGGTTGCAAAAAGCTGGCCTAGCAACTGGACCAAAATTACTCCCACGTTACCAAGTAGTCAGATTACAATTTTCTCGTTAACATTTAAATTGGACATCGGTTTAATGGAGAATTGTACTGTTTATTGACGAGTCTAGATTTTGCTTACATTTGGCAGATGGAAAAAAACGAGTATGGAAACAAACGGGAAAACCATTTGCAAAGTGTACCTTTAAGTCCCGGTTTAGCCATGATGGAGGTTCCCTGATGGTATGGGCAGAAATTTTAATAAATGCCTGCACCAAACTGATTGTCATTGATAGGAGATCGCTGACTGCACAGCGGTATATTGAGAAGATTTTGGAAAATTACGTAGTCCCATTTGCTTCATTTATCGGCGATGGCTTTATTCTGATGCAGGATATCTCAAGACCGCATTCTGCGAGGTGTGTCACAAAATACTTGGTTGCAGTTGGAATAAGAAAACTCAACTGGCCTGCATGCGTGTATAAATATTTTTATCTAGTTTGGTACAATAATAATTAGGCATTGGTCTAATCTATCACAATAAAGATTTAATTTAATAATGCCAAACATTTGGCTAACTTAGGTTGTAAACTAGTAGTACGAGAACTAGTAACGTTTTTGAGAAATCATTTTAGGTCGGCTAATTTTTGAATATATCTCATCCTTATTGACGATAGGTAAGAACGCGCCGAGTCTGGCAGCTGGGAGCTGTTGCGTATACCTGTGCGCAGCCCTCCCGTACAGGTGAAATTGAGCATTTTCAAAACATTTTTAAAACGTTTTAAGACAATTTTTTTTTGTTTTTTAATTTTCTATGTCACTTTACCATTATAAATCTATCTTGCCAGACAGTTTTGCCAACGTTAACATCGTGCCTAACACAATTTAAATAATTAAAAAATAATAATTTTAAAAACAATTTAAAATGTCTGTCAATTTAATATATTGTAATTCCATGATAAAAGAATATACTGCTAATTTGCCATATAGAAATTCGGTTGTTTAATTAGAAATTTGATCATTTAAAGTCGGAGAATAGGCGAGTTAAAAGAGTGCGGCATGTAATTCTTAGGGTGTGTGACAGAGATAGCGGTGACAGCTCTTACTTTTCAAGATGGCGTCAACCACGTGAGTATCATTTGAAAAGTAGAAGCTATATTTTGTCGCGATGAAAGACAGAAAAGAAAAATGTTGTTTTTGTTCCAGTCAAAGTGGTAAAATAGCAATATTTAAAGAAAAAAATTGAATAAGTGTGTGGATATTTTGAATGCTCGAATCAAATTTAACCTCAAATACAAAGACGTGGTGTTGCCGGATTGTGTGAATTCTACTGATGGATACCATAAAAAATGTTACAACAGTTTTAAGTACCGTAATTTAAGCTTATCTAACCCTCCACCAAATCCTGATAATCTCAGCGCACTTTGTGCTAGCTCTTCACAGGCTGATTCTTTACTAATTAATGAGCAGAAAGCTACTCTAGATAAGAATATTCCTATAATCGAAGTCAGTAATGTTGATATTGACAAGAATGATTCAAATAATGACATTAATTTAGCTGCTCCGAGCTTTAATGAAACGCCAGTCAGTGTAGAAATTCTAGAGCCTGAGGATAATGTTACGGAGGAAGATAATAATATCAAAAGAGTTTGTTTTTTTTTGTGAAAAGGACCGAAAACAAGTCAAAGGAAAACAGCAAACGTTACATTCCTCAAAAGATCAAAAACTGTTTGAAAGAATAATTAAATAGATGACAGTATTAGAAATGGATGAACTGTTAAAAAATCAATGATTTAAAATCTGTAAGTAGAAGTGTTTTCTATCATCATTTATGCAAACTATCATGTTTGAATAATTATAATAAAGCTGTTGCAAAAAATCCACGCAATGCATGGCACGTAAATAGGGATGTCCACAACAAAATTTTCAATGACATTGTATCAACAATTAATTTTCAAGTTAAACAAAAAAAAGGTTATTTGTTATTGTCATCTATTTGTGATATTTGCAACCACGACTTGGAGACTGAACTACAAGAAAAAAATTTACCGGACTCAAATTACATAACTAATCATTTCCTTAAAAGTAAGATAGTGAAACACTTCCAAAATACAATTCAAATTCAAATTAAAAATAAGTATAAAGTGATCTTGAACAGAGACAGTAATTTAAGTCAAGACAACAACAAGAGAATGATTTGATCGACAAAACTGCATTAATCCTGTAAAAATTAATTTTAAATATAGATAAAACAAAATTTCCATCGAACATCAAAACTGAAGATTTAATTAAAGGCGAATGTACTACTTCGGCAATATTGGAACGATTCTTCAAAGCTTTGATTGGAGGAAAAGATGCTCGTCGAAGAGATGGTGAAAATTGTGGGCGATTGACAAGTTCATTAGCCTCAGATGCTGTTTTTTGTGTCAGTAATGGGATAGTTAAACCGTCTAAACATATAACTCTTGGAATGACTATAAAAAGTCTTACAAATAGCCGGAAGATTATTAATATTTTAAATAGATTTGGACATTGTTGTAACTATAACACTCTAGAAGAATTTGAAACTGAAGTTACCATTTCATCTGTTGCAACATCACAAATTTCTCTTCCTGACATTATTCGCAATTCGTTATCAAAATATAGATGATAGTGTTTGTCAAAAACAAAATCGAAATACTGCCAGTAATGATGTTGATTAAACGTTGCCAGGCCTATTTAAAAGAAGAAGAACCTTTGAAGCTATTGTTGCTAACATTGCTCCATACGTCAAACGATTGAGGATGTCTAGATGTATAACTCCTCTTGAGCAAGATAAGTTTACTCTTCCAGATAAATTGTCATTAATACAATCTATTTATTGCACTTGCTTTCACATTTTTTTCATGTGCCAAACACTTCAATGTAGACAGGCTTTAATTGTCAATTGTTGATAGACGAGAGCATAAAGCAAAAAATCTCTTATCTAACGCCTATTAATTCTTTACCTACCAATGTAGCTGTGGTGGTTAATACAATGAAACTGGCTCAACAAATTGGTAAGGAATGAACAACAACCAAAATTGTATTGAAAATTCAAGCTGTGGAAAAGCCTAGGTTTGACAATCTGTTCATACACTTCGGTTTGTTTCACTTAATGATGGCATATTTTAAATCAATTGGCACATTTATAAATGAGTCTGGATTGATGCACATGCTGATTGAGAGCAAAATTATATCTAGTGGATCGATAAACGGGATTATTGAAGGGAAACATTTAAATCGTTGTAAACGTTTGCATCCTTTGATGGCTCTTGGTTTGCAAATGTTGCATTTTGAACAATTTTTAAAAATTAAAGCAGTTGAATATAATTTTCTTAAAGAGCAGATTAACGACGGTATTTTAAAATGTCAAGAAACAAATATTTCGTATTCAACTGCGTCAAAGGTGGTTTCTAATGAAGTTTTGTCTGAATTATTTTTATCATATGGAAAATATGTCAATAGTACACGACGAGGCGACCATGGGAAAAGAGCTCAGTACTATATAATGTATATACAGCTCATCAATTATTACATCTGCTTCTCTAGAAGTATACGTATGGGTGATTTTAAAATGTATAAATATATGATACCAAAAATTAGTAACTTATTTTTTATAGTTAATCAGCAAAACTATGCACGTTGGTGTGTGAAATACTCGGATAATTTAAATAATGTTATTGAGACGCACCCGGGACTGGAAAACAATTTCAAAAAAGGTTACTTTGGCATCAAAAGAATAGATAAACCTTTTTCCAGAATACCTATAGATCTTACATTGGAACAAACAATTAATGCCAATGCAGCCAGACGATTAAGTGGCATTGCACATTTTACAAATTTGTTAGCAGCACGTCAACGCTGGACAAAAAGTCATAGCATAAGAGCTGCCTTAATTTCACACACTCTTGATATTTGTGGTTTAAAGGAATTACAAGACGTAACTGCGGATTTAGAACCGAGAAGAATTAAGATTTATGCTAAACAAGTCTCAAAACTTTATTGAGATATTGCAGAAAAATTTAAATCCATTTGATTTCAATGTAGATAAAGATTGCGACTGGGCGGCCTGCTTCCTTGGATATTGCTGAATTGAATTTTTATTGAAAAAGAAAGAAAATGGTGATGCTTTGAGAAAACAGTTAATTTGTTCAAAAAAAAAATAGATTCGACAAGCCTATAAAAAAAAAAGTACATAATTTTGCTGCTGCTTCAAAAAAAAAAAAAAGGTCACTCTTGGAAATAAAATTGTTGAATTAAGGATGCAGAGAGATTTGTTCGGTCGCATGTTGGGTATATCCCACAACCACAAAGTTGACATCAAAAAAGTATTAACTTTTGTTCTTACACCTGTGCCGACATCCATGTGTCATGCTGATAGAAGTATTTGCAAGACAGACAAATCGCAATTGATTAAAATTATGGAAAAAAAAAATGAGTGTTGATAACAATTTGTATCCTCTGATATAGTTGTAATAGACGGTTTTTTATGCTGCACCTTATGACAGAAATTCCTCAAACCTTTGAAGCAGTCTTTAAAAAAATTCTCAGTATGATTACCAATTCTAAAGCAAAGCGTATTGACATAGTATTTGATCAATATTTTACACTTTCAATAAAAGATTGTGAGCGTGCACTTTGCAAAGAATCAACCAGCCCGGTTTTAATTGGACCTAACCAGATACGTCCACACAACTTTACTGCTCAGCTCAAAAATATCAAATTTAAAAAAGCAATCGTGAAATTTTTTATCGACTACTGGGCTATTGATCATATGGCACCTTTCATTGGCAACAAAACTATTTACGTTAGTAGGAATAAATGCTATAGCTATCGAGTTAAAGACAACAATGTTATTCAGACCAAAGAGGAATCATTATCCTGTGAAGAGCATGAAGAGGCCGATTTTAGGATTATATACCATATTTGCCAAATTAATTTTGAGGCTGAAGTTGTGTTAAGGTGCTCGGACTTAGATATAATAATTATACTTCTCAGAAACATGGAGCATCTGAACGCTTTTTTAAAACTATGGGTACATATGGAAATTACCAGCGATATCTCAATATCAATAAATTGCATACTACACTTGGCAGTAACATATGTAAAGCTTTGCCAGCCTTCCACGCAATGACAAGCTGTGATTATACACCTGCCTTTTTTGTAAAGACAAGCTCCGGCCTTTCAAACTGTTTACGAAATTGGAAGATTATCAATTAGCATTTCAAAATCTTGTTGCTGATAATAAGGACATTGTAGAGCGTTCTTTCGCTACGTTAGAGATATTTGTTTGCCATATTTATGGAGTGCATAATTTTTGCGACGTCAATTATGTGAGATTTAACTTATTCTCATTGACTCATCAAATTTACCTCCATGTAAATCAGAGCTACGGCAACATTTATTACGCGTTCGATATGTAGCAAATTTTTGGAGCAACGCTTACTTAAAATATCCAACCTTGTTATCTCCAGAAGCAGAAGAATTTTGTTTGGTTTATCGGAGATCAGTTACCATCATTGGTTGCCGACATTATACTCCAAGGTAAATATTTATTGATAAACAAATTTGAAGTTTTCTACAAACATTTATCAACTGGCTAATATTTCCTAATATATTCTTTTACAGATACTCAGGTTCAAGAAGACGACAATACATGCGAAGACAACAATGATGATGGAAATGGTGATAGCGATGATGACAACTCATTATTTTTTTGTGAAACGATGATGGAATGAGCACTATTAATCTATTAATTATCTTCTTGTATTATTTTTTCTGTTACGCACCCAAAGAATTACATGCTGCAGTCTTCTAACTTGCCTATTTTTTGACTTAAAATGATCAACTTGCTAATTAAACAACCAAATTTCTGTATGGCAAATTAACAGTATGTTTTTTATCATGGAATTACAATATATTAAATTGTTTTTAAATTATTATTTTTTAATTATTTAAATTGTATCAGGAACGATGTTAACGATGGCAATACTGCCTGGCAAGATAGATTTATAATGGTAAAGTAACATAAAAAAATTAGAAAACAAAAAAAAATTGTCTTAAAACGTTTTGAAAATGTTTTGAAAATGATCAATTTTACCTGTACGGGAGGGCTGCGCACAGGTATACGCATCCACTCCCAGCTGCCAGACTCGGCGCGTTCTTACCTATCGTCAATAAGGATGAGAAATATTCAAAAATTAGCCGATCTAATATGAATTTTTTTTTTTTTAAGCTTCTAGCTCTTATTATACTATAGGTTTTAATAATAAAAAACCAATCCAAAAAAGACAAATTTTATGAATTTTTTTTTTATAATACAACAACTATAAAATAACATGGCAGAAAATTAACTCTCATCACGCAACCTTTAATTATTTTATTGTTATAAATAACTATATTCACCGTAATTTTATTAGTTAGTAAAAAATAATCATGCAATCAAAATCAATTTTTGTTGTTGTATTTCTAATAAATATTTACTACAACACGGTAACTAATATTCTTAATTAATATTGAATATATTATTAATTAACAATTTCAGATCAAATCAGAAAAATCAAATTTCAGATTTATGCTTATTCCCAAAAATTACAAAGCAATAAAAAATTGCGATCAAAGCAAATGCAAAGAAATTTGTATTGCACAACAAACAAATTTAGCACGAATTACAAAAACTGAATTTGTGCAAATTTATACAAGTTACCATCTTTATGTACTAGACAAAATAGAAATTTGTAATAAAAAGGAAACGACTAAATTTATGGAATTATCAAGTTGTTCGATTGTCAAAAACTTTTTTAATTGTATGGCAGATCTTACCTCTCTTGCTCTTAAAAATTTAGTAAAAGAATGTTTTAATCATGTGAGGCCCAACGCTACAGGAAAGGAGAAGATTTTGGATATTAGAAAAGATGCAGATCATTACTGTGCTAATCGTTGCATTGCGCAGAAAATGTATGTGCTTACTAAAGATGATATGATTCATGATATGTTTATTGATTTTGTGGAAAAGAATATTACTGGATTTTCAAAAATGGTTAAAAACTGTTATGAGGAAAATATGCAAAGTGACGATTGTGTAAGAGGATACGGTAGAATTCAATGTGTAGATAAAATTCTTAATTAAAATTCTTAATTAAAATTTGTTATGGAATAAAATAACATTTAGTTTGACTTTTTATATTTTATACATTGGCAAGCAAAAAATAAAAGTTACTTTAAAACTTATTTTTAGAATTTTTTGTTTTAATTTTATAATTGCAAATTGTAAACCAAAGTATACGTTTAATAATTCATTTCCTGACAATTGTTATCTATCTGTCAGTTATTACAGACTTTTATAAAACAGAATTCATTTTGCTCTAATTAAAAACCTATATTTTGTTGTGGTTTTTTTACTTAGTGTTGATTTTCTCTGCAAAACTTTTCATTCATACGGTGTACTGTATTTAACAGGTATTAATGTCTTTAGACCTTATTGTTGTAGCAAGGATTATAATTTTGATTGAAGATGGGCAAAAAAAACGTAAAACTGCAAAGTTTGTTGGTAAACCAGAAGATCAGAATCCGGGCACAAAAAAAATCACCACAAACTGAGATGACCGTTTCCACAAATTTGCGGAATAGAACAGTTTCTGCAGTTTATTAACAAAATTAACTCCATGAAGTTAGTGATGTAAATGTTAGTGAATGGACCGTTAGGAGAAGGCTTTGGACTGCTAAATTGTTTTGTAAAAAGATGGATACAAATCCACTTTTACAACGCCGAAACCATGATGCAACGTTAGCTTTTGCCCAAAATCACCGTGCATAAAATAATAAGGTCTCGAGCAGAGTGCTGTTTTCAGATAAGTTACGCTTTTGCCTCAATGAATCAGACAGACGTCAGAAAGTGTGGAGAAGACGCGGAGAAAGATACGTTTTAGTTTGTATTGATAAGCGACTTCCATTTTGCGATGGGTCAGTTATGGTCAGAACTTCTACCAAACCACTCACAGGTCTTTATAGAGAATGGCTTCCTGACAGCTCACAGATACACTAAGATAAGATAAGATAAACTGTATTTGCATAAACATAGTAAAATAATGTGGTACAAAAACGTCAGGTACAAGTTGTAAGTTAATATTAAAAGAAAACATTTTTACATGCACACTTATGAACATTAACAAAACAATTTAAAAACTTAAATTAAAATAATCATTAACATGATATAATTCATTATTTAATCATATTTTTTTAGAGATAACTTAAATTCTTTAGCTGGTAATTTTTGGATTGTATAGGGTAAAATATTATACATTTTGACTGACATATAATGAAACAAATTTAATGTTTTTGTTAGTCTCCAGTATGGCAAGCAGATGTTTTTACTTGATTTGGTACAATAATTATGCAATTCATTTTGAAACTTGTAATTTCCAGCATCTATACCTTCTCTCACATGCACCAAACATGCCAATACATATAAACTTGAACAGTCATAAAACCCAGTTTTTTAAAATGAGACCTACACGTATCTCTGAAACCAAAACCCGCAACTGCACGAACAGCTTTCTTCTGCAAAACAAAGATTTGATTAGCGTGATAAGAACTACCCCACAGCAGCACTCCATACTCAATTAAAGATTGAATAAATGCAAAATAAGCCATTCGTGTAACTGTTTAATCCGTATTCTTAGCTATTTTTTTTATTAAATAAATATTACTGCATAACATTGTGGACAACGATTCCACATGCTGTTGCTAAGATAATTTGAATACCCAAAAATTTTATTGATTTATTAACACCTTCATTTGCATTAAGTAATGAAAAAAGCATAAGTTCTGTTTTTGCTTCATTTAACTTTAAATTATTTGCATGAAATCATTGTTTTGCTTCTTCTAAAGGACTCAACCCATCCACCACAGAAGCTGTTACACTTTGAATGAGAGTTGTGTCATCGGCATAAAGATATGTCTTTGCCAGTGTTACATTACATTCAAGATCATTTATGTACAACAGAAACAGCAGAGGACCTAAAATAGACCCCTGCGGCACACCGTAGTACATTTTTTTTCTATCCAAAAAAGTACCACTAGCAAAGTCAATCTGTTCTCTGCCAGTTAAGTAGCTGTTAACAATATTTAATGCTACACCTCTTACGCCATAGAATTCGAGTTTGTGCAACAACTTCTCTGGGTTGACTGAGTCGAATGCCTTGCTTAGATCTAAGAAAAAAGCAGACATTGCTCTTTTGCATTCAAAGGCCTGTTCGATGTCAAGAACAAGTTGTTTTACAGCTTTTGTTGTAGATCTAGAAGGAATATATCCAAACTGTGCCCGGCAAATATTTTTTTCTAAAAAAGAGAACAAACGCTTTTTTTAATTTCAAATACTTTTGAAAAAATTGGTGTTATTGATATAGGCCGATAATTTTCACATTGGTTTATATTCCCTTTATTAAATATTGGTATGACTTCTGATCATTTTAGTTCAGAAGGAAAAATTCCTTCTTCAAAACAAGCATTTATAACATTTTCCAAAGGTTCTGCAATAACATTTGACACATATTTAAGTACTTTACAATTAAGATTAAACAGATCTATACAATTAGAATTTTTTAACAATTTTATCACAGATTTGATTTCCATTGTCGAAACTGGTTCAAGAAAACAGGAAGCGCTTGTATCACTTGTGTAATTGTTTAATAAAAATTGATAGCTGTTATCATTATGATTAAAACTAGACAAAACATGTTCAACTGAATTAACAAAAAAAGTTTGATGTTTGTTAGCAGATATAGATGATGAGGTTTTATTTACTTGTTTTCTATTGGTGCTTTTATTAATTATTTCCCAAACTTGTTTTGGTTTGTCTAATGATTCCATTATCAATTTACTGTTAAAATCAATTTTTGTTTTTTTGACTTCGTTTTTATATTTGCTTTTTTCTTTTTTTATTAATACACTTAGTTCAGTTGAATTTGCTTGTTTCCTAATAGCATATAGTAAATTAAGATAATTTTTTTTTGATTCCTTAGTTCTGATGTATACCAAACTTGTTTCTTATTATTGTTGATATTTATAATTTCATCTGGAATACAATGATTAAAATTATTTAAAAAAGTATTAAAAAAACTTGTAAATTTGTCCTGCGAATTTGAACATTTATAAACAAAAAACCAATCAACTTCAGATAGCGCAACATAAAATTGAACTAGATGTTTTAAAGACAATAACTTTCCTTTATACTGCGTATACGTTTTTGTATTGTTAACATCTATTGCTGTATTAATTATTAAGCCAAAATGATTTGAAAGATTGGGTTAAATAACTGTTGTTTCATATGGCACGTCCATATTAATTAAGAAATTGTCTATACATGTTGCTTTGATAAGTGTTTTCCTAGTTACCTCAAAATTAGTGATTTCAAAATTGCAACTTTGTACCAAATCAATAAACATTTTTTGATGTTCATTGGTTTTGATAAGATCTACATTAAAGTCACCACCAATTATAATATTTTCATATTTCTTGTCTAGATAACACAGAACATTATCAAGTTTAACATAAAATTCATTAAAATTAGATAGAGGTGTACGATAGACAGATACAATAACAATATTTAAAAATGGCAAATAAACTGCGCTCACTTCACATATACTTTCAACGGATAAATTAACGACACATTCTATTGATTCGCACTTAAAATCATTTCTGACTAGGATGAGAGAGCCTCCATGTATAGTGGATTTTCTGCAATAATAACTACCCACTTTAAAATTGTTGATTGTTATAAGATCAATTTCCGCACTTTTTGTGTTGTTCGCTAATTGTTACAGCACATATTTGCATATTTTGTTCCAAAAATATTTCTAAATTATAATGATTATTTCTTAAGGATTGTAAATTAATATGGAACAACTGTAAGGTATTATTCGTTTTATTTAAAACTGTGTTGTTTTGTTCTAAGTTTTTTGAGTTTTTACGTTTGTAAGCCATTGTAAAAAACGCTCAACGCATGTACCGACAGGCCATATATTAGGATTACTTAAAAACTTTATTTCTTCAAAAGGAACTGTTACTTTAAACGACGAGTATAGTTCAGGATGTTTTGACATCATTTTCTTGCATATAACATTATCAAAACTTTTTATATTTAAGTATGTTGTTAAGTTATTTTCTGTTAGCTTAGGGTCCATTCTATAAACATGTAAATGCCCGTGTGGGGCAACTCCTTTTACCAATGAATCTTCGGTAGCTGTTCCACGAATTGTATTTAGTTTTACTGGATTTTTCTTTTTACGACGATTTATTGTTTCCCATTTATCATTTTGTACAATATTTAAGTTATCCTTATTGTTTAAATTTACATTTTTATTTTCATTTGATTTAGTACTTCCATTAGTTTTTACATTTCTTTTATTTATTATTTCTTTTGTTGCTAAATTTTGTTTATGAGCACCATCTAACGCATCTTTGAGTTGTTCAGTTGTAATTTCCTTTCTCACAGGTACAGTTTCCTTTACTAATACTTTATTTTTACCAATAAGTGTAGAGCTGTAGGAACTCTTATCAATAGATGTCGCTGATTTTAATAAATTTGGCGCGTTTAAATTTATACCTGTAATATTATCATTGTTTTTATATATTGTTTTCATGCTACTAACCTCATTTTTAAGATCTTCAACTGTTTTTGCCAATGCTTCTATAATTGTTATATGTTCACTATTTTTGATTTCTTGCTTTATAGCTTTTAATAAAACACTATTATTGTCGTAAGTAACAACGCAAGTATTGCAAAACCATTTAGTGTTTACATTTGCACATATAATAGTCGGTACACACTTGCAACAATCTGCCGTACCGCAACACCGTCGCGTAACATCCTCGCGCAACATTTCCTCGCAACATGGGACTTTTCTAGCGTCCCATCGCTTGTCGGTTTTATGCCGTCGGATCAAAGGAACGTTGCGCGACGATGTTGCAGCTCTCTTTACAAGTTAGTACGGCAGGGCGCAACAATACGGCAATGGAACGGCATTGTGTTGCGGGAATATGTTACACGTCGATGTTGCGGTTCGCAGTTGTGTTGCGGAGTGATGGTACGCGACGATGATACGCGACGGTGTTGCGATACGGCAGATTGTTGCAAATGTGTACGCACTATAATAGTCGGTACACACTTGCAACAATCTGCCGTACCGCAACACCGTCGCGTAACATCCTCGCGCAACATTTCCTCGCAACATGGGACTTTTCTAGCGTCCCACCGCTTGTCGGTTTTATGCCGTCGGATCAAAGGAACGTTGCGCGACGATGTTGCAGCTCTCTTTACAAGTTAGTACGGCAGGACGCAACTATACGGCAATGGAACGGCATTGTGTTGCGGGAGTATGTTACGCAACGATGTTGCGGTTCGCAGTTGTGTTGCGGAGTGATGGTACGCAAAGATGATACGCGACGGTGTTGCGATACGGCAGATTGTTGCAAGTGTGTACGCAGTATAACATTTAGAACACTTTTTTTCATCTCAACACAGTCAGGATGATAGTATTTTGAACAAACACCTGCACATAACACAAACGATTTACTTCCTTCAATCACTTCTTCACATTTATTACATAAATAGTGAGAATTTTCGGAAATGGTCGGAGACAGATTTTGACTACCATTTTCACTAGCCGCCATCTTTTTTTTTCACTATAGAAGTTCTCAAAGATTATATTATGTCCTTTATGAGCAAGCACGGCATTTTTATGCAAGATAATGCTAGACCTCAGGTAGCCAAAGTTGTCAGAGTTTATCTGGATGAAGTGAGAGTTTTGCGGTTTGATTGGCGAATTTTCAGCTCAGACATAAAACCCATAGAACATGTCTGGGTCTGCTCTAAGAACTGCTCAGGAGTTAAGACAGTTGCTATTGCAGGAATGGAATAATATCGACCAAAATGTTATCCTTAATTTATTTCAAAGTTTTTCTCGTCGTTTTACTCGTTATTCCTTATTAGTCCTAAGAACAAAAATTCAAACTTCGTCTGAACTGTAAATTTGTAATATTTCCAAAATACGCAATAAAAACAATAAATATGCATTACAATTCAACATTGAATTTTTAATTTAGTGTGCAAAATACAGTACAATTGTTTGCAATTTGCTAACATAAGGTTAAAACAAATAAATTTAAAACTAAGTCATAACTTTAAAGTAACCTCTATATAACTAATTTTCTTCTGATAAAAACTTATCAACACAATCAAACCGACTATACCCTTTCAAACAAAAATCACTTTGCTCATTTTTCTCATAACAATCATCAACTATTTTTGAAAATCCAGTTATATTCATCTCTACCGATGCTATAAAATTTTCATTAATCATATTACTTCTACTAAGCACATTCATTTTCTGCCAAACGCAACAATTAGCACAATATTTATCAGCATGTTTCTTAACTCCTAAAATCTTTTCTATACCTGTACTTCTAGGCCGTAAATTATCATAACATTCTTTTCCCAGTTTACTAATTGTAGAACTACTAAAGTCACTCATGCAGTTAATGAACGATTTAGCTATAGTACAAGTTGAAAAACCACCACTTTTATATACCTCTAATTCACAATTGAATGCTTGTGCCCTAAAATAAGGATGATAACTATTTAAATTTGCAACAAATTTATCATCGCTTATAAATCGAATTAAACCTGCTTGCAATGCTTTACAAATAACTTCGCATTTGCTAGTAGCGCAATTTTGTGAGTTTTTATAATGTTTGGGAATTAGCATATATCTGAAATTTGACTGAAAATATAAATTAATAATATTTAAAATGTAAAAGTTAATATTACCTTGCTGTAATGAATTGCTAATAATATTATTAAAATATAAAATGTTTTTGATATCATGGTTAATTTCTACTTACTAACTAATAAACTTTATAATAAAATTGAATACATAATAACTATCGTTTGCGTGATTGAATTTGATTTCCGTGTTTATTTTTTTAGAAGTATGTAACAAAATAATAATAATAAAATATTATAACAAAAAAAAATTTATACAGAGTATTTATAGATTAATTATAATTAAATACATTTTATAATAATCATAAAAGTTACAATAAGTGTACGTAATCTTTAAATAAAATGTTGTTAATAAGTCTAATAAACTGATGCTCTAAAGCATTTTTGTTTATATACTAAATCCAGCCAATAGGTCCTTTGTTGCGCGGAGATTTCTCAGATTTTTTATGTTTTGTTCTTTGAATCTTGGGTAACTCCCTAAAGCAACGCGTGGACGGTCGCTGCCGGAGTTTCTTGTTTTAGAAAACATTTTTGTAATTTTTGTTGGAGACAGAGAACGGGCGTTTTGATTTTTGGAACCTCTTTCTTTTTGCACTTCTTTCGATGTACCACCGTAACGACACGTCAAAACGTTTCTCTCCAAGAGCTCCGTCGCTTCCTTTTTACCCCGTCCCTATCGGGTGACGGCATTACATTTTGCGTTTAAAGTCAAATATTGCGTTTTTGCAAAAGTAAAAAACGACGACAGTGTTTTTAGATAAAGCAATTTTTGAGTTTAACCTTTGTTTTTGACGCGCCGCCCCCCAAAAGAGAGCCTGCCACCGGTTCTCCCAAACCCGCAAAAAATTGAAACGCTTTTCATTTGCAAAATTAGTCTTCTATCTTTTGATTACCTTTTTTTTTTTCATTTTTTGATATCGAGTTTTTACCAAAAAGTGGGGTTGCAAAAAAAAAATTTTTTGGCTTAGTTTTATTCTAAAAAAGATAAAAACATGCGCAAATGCTTCAAACAATTTTTTTGAGTTTTTTTTTTAATTTTTTTCTGCAAAAGAGGCCGGGAGAACGTTTGGACTTCAAATTTGGATCCGCCGCAATTTTCTTCGGAAACCTTAGTTTGTCGTGATTGGGCCTTTTGATCTCCGTATTTTTGCTTTTAAGTTTAGAGGCGCAAGAGAAAAAAAACGCTAAAAATAGGGTCGCACGAAAGAATAGAAGAGTTCCGCGGTTTGGCGCAGAAGATCGGACTTGGTCTTGTTGGAAAAACAATGAAACTGGCCGTAGGTTGTGTCATCAAATTTTTATTTTTTTGTTTTTTACTCTTTTTACAATTTTGCAAAGTTAGTCAATTCATAATTTTTTTTGCTACATTGTTTAGGCCAATTTTTATAGATTCAAAAAAAGTATTGCCACTTAGTTTTAGCATGTCACTCGTGATTTAATTTGAAGCTGGGAGTTTATCCATTTTGTATCTGGTTTTGTTTAATTTTAGAATCTCTATGGTTGGAAGTAATTTTTATTGTGTATCTTATCAATCTGTGGTCGCTTCTTATGTAAAATCTATTTAGGACTTTTTGTTTGTGGACCTGCGCCTTTCTCTGTTCAGATTTTTTAAAGAAATTAGTTATGCAGTAAAGATTTATGCTTTGGAGTTAGTTTATCATAAATTTGCTCTTGTTGTTTCATTAACCTAGCCCAAAGTTGCCCAGGTTTTTGATATTGATAGTTTGGCTTAAAAACCTTCTATAATGAGCTTTAAGTACAATTTAGTCTATGTACTGGCGATGGTAATATCTTCGTAAAATTGTTCAATTTTGTTATAGTCGTACGTGCTTGTGGAAGCGTAGAATTGTATTATTTTAAGACTGTACTTTTCAGATAGTTTTAGTACGACGTAAATGATTCTTACTGATATACACTCAGATGCAAAAATCGGGGTCATTGAGTATTTTTTTGCAAAAATCTCGGGTAATTTTTTTTTATAAAATGTTTAGTGTTTTACAATCAAAAAGACTATCAGGATGCAGAAAAAAACAACATATTGTACTTATCAGTTTATTTAATAAAAGTCAAAAACAATAATTTTTCATTTCATTTCTGCAAAATAAACTCAACAGAGATTAATAATCAAAACTTCAGTTGTATAAGTTTTTAATATTTTGTATTACTTCCTCGAGCCCTAACTGTTGCCTGCTTATGGCGGCTCATGCCACTAATAAGATCACAATTATCATTTTGTAGAATATTCTGCCATTCTTCATAAAGTGCCAAACAACATTCTCTAACACGCCTGCCCAGCATGTCCCAAACATGTTCTATAAGAATTCCATCTGGGGTACATGCAGGCCAGTTGATATTTTTATTTCAACTATAAACAAGTATTCTGTAACGCACCTCGCAGAATGCGGTCTTGCTTTATGTTTCATCAGAATAAAGGCATCGCCAATAAATGGAGCAAATGGACTACGTAAATTTCCAAAACCTTCTCAATATACCGCTGTGCAGTCAGCAATCTTCCATCAATGACAATCTATTCGGTGCAGACATTTATTGATATTCCTGGCTATACCATAAGAGAACTTCCACCATGGCTAAGTCTGGGCTTAAATGTGCACTTTTCAAATCGTTTTCTCGTATGTCTCCATACTCGTTCTTTTTTTATAGGGCAAATGTAAGCAAAATTTAGACTTTTCAGTAAACAGTTCAGTTTTCCATTGTGTCAATGTCCAATTCAAATGTTTGCAAGAAAATTGGAGTCTAGCTACTTGGTGACGTAGAAGTAATTTTGGTTCAGCTGATGGTCTACAAGATTTTAAGCCAGCTTTTGCAACCTGTAACAAACTGTCCACAAACTCACAGCTGTACCACAAATCTCACAAAGTTAGTTTATGGTCTCCACTAAAGTTACATGACAATTCCGTAGAGTAGTACAAACAATAAATCGGTCATCGTTTTTTGTTTCCTGCCAGATCCTGGCCTCCGAGTATTTCTACTGGTTTCCCTAAACCGTTCAACTGCTCTTTGGACAGTAGAAAGACTGACATGAAAGAATCTGGACACATACAGCTGACTTTTTCTATCTGCCACAAGAGCAACAACTTTTGCACAATTTTTGGCACTTAGAATTAAAATCAACACACCAATCTGCCCAGAGAATGACAGTTAATCAAAAAACAACAAATCAACCAAGTAGCTAACTTGATGCTCTGTGCATAATTGAATGAGCAATAGGTAGTGAAGAACGCATACCTTTAAATTTTATTTTTACTTATTTTTCTTCTTCTTCTTCTTCAGCCTGTTGTTGTTCACTTCTGAACATAGGCCTCCTTTAAACTCTTCCACATGTTTCTGTAATGTGCTGTTTGTTGTCATTTTTGTACAGCAACTTTGCGGCTATCGTAACTCCATCTTTTCTGGGGTCTTCCTGCACTGCAAGTTGTTATTCTAGGTCTCCACTGTATAATTCTTATAGCCCATTTTGATGGATCCTGCCTGGCGACATGACCTGCCCAGCTCCTCTTGAGGTTTGCAAATCGTACAATTACGTCTTCAACGCCAGTTCTTCTGCGAATTTCGTCGTTTCTGATGTGGTCCCTCAAGCTTATACCAAGCATCGCACGCTCCATGGATCTTTGACAGGTTGTGAGTTGATTTGCAGATCTTACTGTAAGGATGTATGTTTCGAGCCCATACGTTTTGACGGGAAAGATACACTTGTTATAAACTTCCCGCTTTAGACCGTATGGGGTGGTCTTATTTTTTAAATGTATCCTAGTTTACCGAACGCTGCCCAGCTCATTTTTACGCGGCGTGATATTTCCTCTGTTTGGTTGTCCTTCCCCAGTTTAATGATATGGCCAAGATATACATACTCGGTCGCCTTTTTTACCATTTGTCCTTCTACGCTAATAGATGTCTCATTCTCACTCATGATTTTAGTCTGCTTAACGTTCATTTTTAGACCGAATTCTTTAGATGCTGTATTTAGTTGTTAGTTCACTGTAATCTGAACTAATGAGGATAATACGGTCTGCAAAACGTAGATGGTTAAGGTGTTTTCCATCTATGTTTATGCCTTTTTTAGTCTAGTCTTTTAAAGATATCTTCCATTGCAAGCGTGAAAAGCTTTAGTGAGATCGTATAGCCTTGTCGCACTCCTCTTCCTTGTCTGTTAATGTGTCGTCATTAATTTTTACTTGTAGAGTAGCGTTATCATAGATGTATTTGATAATGTTGGTATACCTGGAGTCGATACGTGCGATAGACATTGCCTGTAATACTTCCCACATCTCGATAAAGTCAAACGCTTTTTCGTAGTCTACAAATGCCAGATGTAGAGATATATTGTATTCTACGGATTTTTCAATTAAGGAGCGGATACTTTGAAGGTGGTCTGCTGTACCAAAGCCTTTCCTGAAACCTGCCTACTCTGTGGGTTGATAGAAATCCAGTTTAGTTGTAAGTCTATTAGTTATGATTTTAGTTAACAGTTTGTATAGATGGGAGAGTATACTAATTGGCCTATAATTCTCGGTATTAGTGGTGTCACCTTTTTTGTGTATCAGTGTTACGTGTGCATTTTGCCATTCTATCGGGATCTTTCATTCTTCTAAGCATTTATTTAAGAGAGTGCGTACTGCCTCCAATAGGGCGTGTCCTCCAAACTTGAGCATCTCGCATGTGATTCCGTCTGTCCCAAAAGCTTTCCTATTTTTCATTTGGTGTAGGGCCTTCATCAGTTTGTATCTATACGTGGCATTTCTTCGGAATTAATGTTAGTGATTTCTTTCCTTCCGCTGGCGAGTGTTGGTGGTTCCTGTATTAGGGAGGCATATAGTTTCGCGTAGAAGTCCTTGATTGATATTTTTCTTTTCTTCTAACAATTTGTCCAGTATTATTTTTATTTTGTAGATTTTCGTTTTCCCATTGTGAATGTGCGATCGTAATACATGTTTGCATTATCTTCAATGACTTCCTTGATTTTCCTAGTATTAAATGATCTTGTATCCTTGCGAATTTCTGTCTTTATAATTCTGTTTAGTTGTCTATATTCCGGGGAGTTGTGGTCTAGCTTTATTTGCTGTTCTATTAGTTTTATTGTGTTTAGGGCTATTTTTTTTGTTTTTGTGGGTTTTGGCTCTCATGCATACTTTTTTATTTACGGTTCTTATATTAGCTGCGATTTTATCGGACAGTGAGTCTATGTCCAAGTCTTTTAAAGAATGTGGATTTAATTTAGAATGTAGCTCGATTTGATATTTTTCGGAATGTTGTTTTAAGTAGATGCGTCCGTTTCAGAATCATTTTATTTTGCTCGAGTTTGGTGTTTAGCAGTAATGTTGCTCTGACCATTCTATGGTCACTTCCTGTTCTGAAATTATTTAGGACTGAGACATCTGTTATTAGTGATTTTTTATTCGATATAATGTAGTCTATTTGGTTTTCTGTTCTGCCACCTGGGCTCACCCATGTCCATTTACGATGTTCTGGCTTTTTTAAAAAGGTGTTCATGCAATATAGGTTCTCCTGTTTCAGAAAGTTTAAGAGCATTTCTCCTCGGCTATTCCTTTTTCCCAGTCTAAACTGACCTATGTTTACTTCTTGGCTGTCTTGTCTTTCTCGAATCTTTGCATTGAAGTCGCCCATGATAATGGAAAATTGTGGTTTTTCAGCCTTCCTTGCTGTTGATATGTCGTCGTAAAATTGCTTTATTTCTATCTAGTCAGATGTACTAGTTAGTGCATATACAAGGATAATCTAGAGGCCATACCTTTTTGAAATCAGTACCATTATATATATATAACCCTGCTCGAGATAGATTTCATTTTTGTAACGAGATGTTTTAGATGTTTGTTGATTTATCCCTACACCCCTATTTTGTGAGTTGGTATCAGAGTTGTTTTGGTACAAGACATGTCCTGATTTAAGAGTGGTACATTTCTCTCCTAGTCTTCTCGTTTCGCATAGCCCAACAACATCCGATTTTATATGTGAGAGCTCCTCTTCTAGTTTGTCCAAGTGTTCGTCTGATCTCATAGTACGTTGCGATTATTAGTCGTTTCTCATGACACTTATTAATGTTCATTAAATAAACTAATAAGTACCATATGTTGTTTTTGTCTACATCTTAATAATCTCATTGATTGTAAAACACTAAAAGTTTTGTAAAAAAAAAAGTTTTTTTGCAAAAAAATTACCCAAAGGCTCGGTTTTTTTGCTCTGAGTATATATTAACATTTAGAATTATTTTTATAATCCATGTCTAAGAAAGATTGGTTCAACCACTGTTTACAATAATAGCATAAACTAAAAATATAGTAATAAGCACAACCTATCAAAATCTAAATTAATATTAAACTTGAAACAAGGAAACCATTTTGTTAATTTACACAAAATTACTTTCAGGTGTAAAAGCAACGCATTACATACCCGGGTACCACAATTATTGTAAATTATAACCATCAAACACGATCACAATATTTCTATACACCAAAATAAATATTAAATTATTTAGCATGCAAACTCACATTTTAAAAGAGGTCATTGAACTCCCATTCCATTTATCCTAAATATCCATATAAATCCATTCTGTATCCTTGCAGCACTTACACAATATAACAAAGTCACTTATGTCAACAAAATTCACACAAAGTTACATCTCAAACCAATTAAAAATGATCATAATTTTATTAATTTATGCACGAAATTCAGAGTCGTGTATCACCGCAAGAGATGCCATTTACTACTGGCATTCATACGTAATGCTTTAGTAAAGGGTGTTTCTTTTAGATGCGGAGAAATTAAAATTAAAATAAATAACAGAAAAATGTTTTTAATTGACAGATAATTTTATGGCGTTAAGGTTTGAATAGGATTTCGGGCATGTGAGCGCCGCGGCAAGTTTAATTTTTACACTCTGTTTGCAGTAACTCAGGCTGTATTTCGGCAATAATGCGTCAAATGTTGGTTTCCAAGTGCTCAATTGTTTCTGGTTTATCGGTGTAGATATGGGACTTTACATATTCTCTGAGGAAATAATCTAATGGCGTCAAATCGCACCAACGAGGTCGCCAGTTAACAGGTCGATTTTGTGAAATTAATTGTTTGAAAAATATTTCGTTTAATAAATTAATTGTATTGCGCAATGTGTGGCATGTAGCGCCGTCTTGCTGAATGTTAATGCTGTCTAATTGAAGCACAAAAAAGTTAGCAATTATGTCTCTGTACCGCTCATCGTTGACTAAAACGTTTTGACTATCACCAATTTTAAAAACATATGAACCAATAATTCCATCGGTCTATAAAGCGCACCAAACGGTAATTTTTTCTGGATGTAAAGGTGTTTTGAAAATTTAACCAAAAGTGTGCTTTATCACTGAACAAAATTTTTAAATAAAATTGTGGTACAATGGCAATGTTTTCCTTGGCCCATTTACCAAATGATCGTGTGGCTTTAATTCCCGTACAAGTTAAATCTTGTAAGCTTGTAAACCAAAATGTTTTTGCAATTTTTTTTATTAAGTAGATAGACACAAGTTTAATTGTTATGCCACAATAACAAATTGACCCATTTAGATTATCATTAACCTTACGCTGCACACTATCAATTGCTTCTTGTGTGCGCACTGTACGACGTCGTACGCTTATTATCGTTTAGATTAAACGTATTGCAAAAACAATGCACAGTTTCTTGAATTAATCGCTCTGATAGACAATTATGAGCACAGAATAATGCTGACGAATTTTTATAGGTTACAGTGTTTAGTTCGTATGTTTTTATAAAACCAAATGTATAAAATTTATTATAATTTGATATTTTTGTTTATTAATGCTAAAAATGCAATTTTGTGCTTGCTAAAACCAACTAGTATACAGAATAACTCATTTTGTAACGTAGGATTAACATATTGAAAATTAATAATTAATGCAAAAAGGATTTTTATGGAAATCAGGTCTACTGCTTTAAACCTAACAAAAGGAACGGTGGTATAGCACTGTGCACGCACCGTCAGAGGCACGGGCATACTGCAACAATATGCTATATTGCAACCCAACGATGATTAGTGCTACACTCTGCTACAATTGCAAAACCTACCTAAAAGTGCAAGCAAACTAACACAACTTGCAACCAGCTCTAGCCGAGTTTCTATCTCAAAAACCACAAAAGAGTAAACAACGACTCTTGAAACAAAGTTTTGGCCCAAAATTTTGGTGCATGAGTTTTATATTTTTTACGAGAAGACATTGATGCAAAAATAGTCGGTTTTTTCTGATTACATTTTAAAATTTTAAAATACATTTTTCTCAGTTATAAAAGATTTTAAACGTTAATGAAGAGTAATTTTTGTAACGTTATTTTTCAAATATTTTTCTGAAATGTTGATAGCATATTAAGTAAAATAAAAGAAGTAGAAGAGTGTTTTTTCGACCAACAACTAGATATTATGTTCATCTTTGAGACTAATCATAAAACGTAACAAAATTTTAGATTCATAAATACCTTTACTTATTAGGGAGGTTGCAATATAGAACAACAATTTTTGCAAAAAATTGCGTCAGCTTATTTAAACTTTTATAATCTAATTTCTACAAAAGACTTTGGCAATATACTAAGTAATAGTTGCTGGCGGATTTAACGCAAAAGATTTGTTGTAAAATAGTTTAACAACACTCGTAAAAAGTATAAAAGTTGTAAATGATCTAAAATTACATTACTATATAAAATTCTCAAAAAAAGTAAAGTGAATTAAAAACAGCGACAAGACGTCTGGTCTTTGCCAAAATACTTGCAACCCAAAACGCAGCAAACCAATAAATAGGTTTTACGGCCAGGTCAAAAAAGCCATTTGGGTACACAAAAATAAAAACTACAAACAAACTGAAATCTATCACTAAAGCTAAAAATTGTGATAGATTGCCAAAGCCCTTTGCCCAATCAAGCTTAATCAATATCAGCAAAAACGTTTGCTTAAATGCTTGTCCAAATCATTTGACGACAATCTAGAATTACAATGTATTCCAAATCTGGAACACATATATTTGGGCCATACAAACCGTCTCAATGTAAGCGGTCTTATGGGAAAACAATCGGCAATCTCCGCCGCCGGCAAAAAAATTAACACGTGAGCATTCTGCGTGCGAGCGTATGAATACTGATTGAAAACATAATATTTATGTTATTTACGTTATTCGAGTAGAGAGTTTCTAGTGAACAGAAGTATTATTCTTCATTAATATTACGGTACTTGCTCATTCGAAAATTATGTCTTTGTGTAAACAAGAAAATATTCAGATTATTAAATGGTATTATGCCGGTAATTCTCAGCGTGATATAATAAATTTATTTATTATTGCATTTGAAAACCGACCAATTCCAACTGTACGGATAATCAGCCGGGTTATAAATAATTTTGAGAAATACGGATGCGTAGCTAATGATCACAAAAGAAATGAACGTGTTATTGTGCAACATAATGAAGATCGATATATTTTAATTTGCGCTAGTGCTTTAGAAAATCCCACCCAAACTTCGCAAAACATTGCAGCTCGGTTAGATTCTAATATAGCAACAATATGTCGTGTTTTAAAAAAAAATGGATTTAAATCTTATAAAGTTCAGAAAACAAATGAACTATTTTCCGATGACAATATCCGACGCATGGAATTTTGCGAAACTGTAATGGAGAAATGTAATGAGGATGACAATTTCGTCAATAATATTTTATTTACAGATGAAAGTACATTTCCATTGCAGGGTCGTCATAATTCCTCTGTCGTTCGATATTGGGCTCAGGAAAACCTGCACAAAACTTACATTGCCCGTACTCAATACCCCCAAAAACTTAATGTATGGTCGGGAATATTAGGCAAGCACATAATTGGTCCATTTTTTTTAAATGGCAATTTAAATGGGCAGAAATATCTCGATCTTCTGCAACATCAAATCATGCCTGCATTAAGACAGCTAGAGGGTGTTAGATTTGTCGATATTTGGTTCCAGCAGGATGGTTGTCCAGCCCATAATAGTTTGTTGGTTCGGGAATATTTAAACAGAATGTTCCCTGGCCGATTAATAAGTAGACATGGAAACATTAAATGGCCCCCGAGGTCGCCAGATTTAACACCTTGCGACTATTTTCTTTGGGGATATATTAAATCAAATATTTATGGGTTCCAGGAAAATAGGGCTAATAATTTGGATGAATTAAGAATAAAAATTGTTAATTCCATGCAAATGATTAGCCCTGAAATGTTGTCCAATGGGCGCCAAAATTTTTATAACCGGCTGGGATATTGCATGGTACAGAGTGGAGGCATTTTCGAGCATCTGCTATAATTTGTATTTTTGAGAATGAGTATTTTTTAATTGTTGTATTAAGAATTATTTTTTATTTATTTTCAAGTATCCGTTTTATTTTTGAAAGAGTAATATTTTTGTTTATTTTAATTCCTACCAAAAAAACTGAACATTATTCAAATAATTGTAGATTCCCATGCGAGACGCAAGTAAAATGCAATAATTGAGAATTATTGAACAGACTCAAACGACTGCAAATGTGTTACTGACTCGACTGACGTGACGGTGACGACTGTGTGTTCGGATCTCCCTCCTTTATTGCGTTTGCATGTCGTACGGCGGAGATTGCCGATTGTTTTCCCATAAGACCGCTTACATTGAGACTCCTTGTATAAAGAGAGTACACCAAAAGAAATTATAAAGACAACTAATTTGACTCTATTTAACACATAAGTTAGAAGACAAATAAAACAAACAAAAAAAACTTCAGTTACTAATTAAATGTGTAACTCAAAAAATTTAGAGCGTACATTCTAGAACAGAAATTTAAGCTAGTAACAAACTGTGATGCTTTTACTAAAACAATCTACAAAAAGTATTAAAGTAACCCAGTGGCTAATGCTGTTAAAAGAATAATAATACAGATTGAAAATTGCTAAAAATACACGGTAATTATGAGATCAATAAAGACGTGCTGTACAGAGTTATGAGGGATAGAGAACTTTAGCGGCAATAAAAACAAAAATTATGCATAAAAAAGATTAAAAGCGTCATAGAACAGGAGTATTGCATCATAAACCTACAAAGCAAAATAAAATAATATGCATTTTTAAAGATTTACTATATTATCATCATTATTATTATCATTTACAGCTTCATTTTTACGCCAGCCACTTCTACGCCCGTAATGCTGGTAACTTACATTGCAAGTAGACATTAAGTAAATTCCTACCCACTGAAGAAATTAATAGTCTTATCTGAATCAGAGAAGGATTTTAGTCATAGAAGTTTTTGCTGATAAAGCGGGTTAGGAAGTGGAAAAAAGTATAATTGTTTGAAAAACGTATGCCTAAAATACCTACCGCGTAGATCATTTTAAACCATTAAACACAATCAATAAGAACTACAACTATGTTTTGGTAATAAAAGTTTTTACTAAGTTTGTGTGGTTGTATCTTACAAAATCAACAACAACTGCAAAAGGGTTAAAACAATTAAAATTTAAAAAAATAAATTTTGGCAACCCAAATTAACCTTTATCTCAGACAAAAAGACAGAATTTACAAGCAAACAGTTTAAAAGTATAGTATAAGAGAGAGAAAATTAAACGTTATGTAATTACAACAATGTTTTCTAAAGCCAATGAGCAAGTGTAAAAGCTAATTACTACTATCATAACGTAACTGGGTAAGCTTGATGTTAAAAATGTGACCAAATGCTAAAAGCTTTGGAAAAATCAAACAAGCAAACCCGGACTTGACATAACACTACGGGACAAACCCGCATCACCCATTTCCTAATCGCTTCTAATCTAGAAAAAGACGTAATATTGAAAAACCTATAACTGGCCGCCAACAAAACCAGCGTAGAGTATACACAAGAATGTCAACACATTGGCAGCAATGTTTTACCGTCTATTGGAAGCGAGGCAACCAAAGACTCTGGTTAGATAACAGCGCAACCAAAGTAAGAACGCTTCCTCCGCAACCACAAAAGTTTAAAAAAATCATTCAGGCGTTTCCGTCGGTTTTTAGCAAGGACCTAAAATCTGAGCCGCCAGATACTCATATAATGCTCACAAAAAAGCCCTGATCTATCAACAAAGCTCAAGCAATTTCTCCGCACCGGTAGTAATATTTAAAAATAAAAATATCATACCCAAAGATCCTGGAAACGCTTAAAAATTTTGGAGAAGCAGATATCAACGCACAAGATACATCGGCACCTGACCGCTTTGCCGCCTCTAATAAAGAAACCTAACAATTCAAAGTAATGCTATTTGGTTTAAAAAACGCTCCTGCAACATTCCAGAAGATGACGTTGCAGGTGCTAGCTTGCTTACTTGGAAAATGCGTCTTGGTGTATCTAGCCTTTTTGATAGTTTTCTCAAAAAAATAAGACCAAACATCAAAATTACCTACACTTAGTCCTAGAATGGCTACAGAAGTACGGGTTGCGCTGCAACCTCAAGAAGTGTGAGTTTAGGACAAATGAAGTAGAATATCTGAGACACCAAACCACGGCAGATGGCAACAAACCGTTAGAACATCACCTGAAATTAATTTGGACTACTCTAAGCCAAACACAAAAAATTCTGCAGTTTATTGAGACTTTGCACTTGGCTCAGAAAGTATGTCTCTAAATTCGCAAAAATTGCAGGGCCGCTGATAACCATGAAAAGTCCTAAGCAAGTTTTTAAGTAGACGAACAACACTTCAACATTTTTTGAAAAACTCAAAGAAGTGATTGACCACCCCCTCAAACTGGCAAGACAGAGGCAAGCTATCAAAGAATAGAAACAGTATACTATTAAGAAGAATTAAGAAGAGGAAATCTAGAGGCGTATTATTTTGTATAATAGTGCAAAACTAACACTATGGCAATCCAGATTTTATTTTAACAAACTGGAATGCATACTTTGCGCCGTTAAAAAATACTAACCGTATTTTAAAGATGAGCCGTTTATTTTAAGAACAGAGAACAAAGCTCTTGTGTGGCTAAACATTTTTGCCATCGCAAAAGGTAAACTCTCCTGATGCTCAATAATCTTGGAGGAGTTCAACTATACCATCAAACACACACTCGAAGCCATAAAGCGTCACACTTTGTTTCCCTCTCCTCCTATAAATATCCACCAAGCCGGAAACAATTTCCAACATTTGGCAGTCTGAATCAAGCACATCGTACAACAAAAACTCCGTCAGAAAATTTACACTAAGACTACCAAACAGCAACAACCCGACACTTTCTTAACCTACCCTAAATTAACCTAACCTAACCTGAATTAACCTAACCTAACTTAACTTAATCTAACCTTTTTTTTTGGTTTGAAAGAAGAGTGATTTCCACGTTTCTTGCAATTTGAGCATATACATATTTTATAATGTTTTCAGGTCCTATTACTGTATCAAAGGCTTTTTCGATATTATTTCTTGCTTCTTTCCATCTTTTGCATTTCAGAAAACATGTTCTGAAGTGTTTTCCTTTTCACAGTAGGTGCAGCTGTCTTTATCTCTTATATAGAATCTCTTTAAGTATAAACCAAACGTCTCGTGTTCACTAAAAAACTGACATAAGTAGTAGTCATTGTCGTTATGTTAGCGCGCGGTCCATGTTTCAATGTTAATTATAAGCTATTTTGTACAGTTTGCAGTTTCTGTAGATGTTTCCAATTTTTTATTCTATTTCTGCAGAGTCTTGCAGCGCCGTTCTTTGTAGGAAAGCATTTGTTTCATCTCATATGTCAGCATTCTCTCTGCTGCCTGTAGTTCTATGCAAGGTATGTCAGTGATAACTTGTATCCCTTCATTCGATACCGATCTGTGGACCTGTCCAATTTTTATAAGCACTCTTCTTTGTGCATTGTTCAATTTGTTTGTGTATTTAGTAACTCCCACCAGATTGGAGCCCCATACAAAAGTGCCAAATGGGTCACCAAGTTTTCTGGTTTAGAATTTTGGTCCTTTTAAGTTGGGCATAATCCTTGCCATGCACATGACGGTTTTTTCAGCTTTGGCAGCGGCATTTCCAAGGTGGGTTTTTATAAAATTGTTATTTCTTATTTTAATACCTAGTTATTTAATAGATTCTTTGATTTGTATTATTTGGCATTTTACCGTAATCTGCATCCTGTTTAACTTCTAACCTCCGTATAGTATTACAGTTTCCATCTTATGCAGGGCAATTGTTAGTTCTAGATCTTCTATTTTTTAGACCTAACCTAACCTAACCTAAACTAACCTATCCTAACATAACCTTTTTTTTTAAAGGTAAACGCTGATGCTCTCCGGGATTTTGGTTCTATAAGTCCGGGAGTGTGGGACTTGCACCCACTAAAAAACTTCTGTTCTTCGCACCGGTTAGACGGAATACCCTAGAAAAGGATTTCTCATCGCCCAACCGGCTGGACACTCTCTTGTTATTTAAATTTCAATTTTTCTTTTTTGTTTTGTCCTTTCTTCCGCTTCTTTACATTTCATGGTTTTTGTCACAAAGTTGTAGATGTGTGACCAGTTGCGCTCAGATCCCGTCATCAGGTCCATCAGACTATCTAACTTTCTCTTAACGCCGATTTGGCTTCCCTTTTCCCGACCTGCCAGCGCTCGCAGAAGAAGATAGTGTGTTCGGGAGAGTCTTGCTTCCCACAGTAGTGACAGGCATCGTTAGCGGTATTACAAATTCTCTTTGTGTAAGTCCCAAAGCTTCCGTGGTCTGACAAAAATTGAGTCAATTATGGACACACTCTAGATTGCTATGTTTGAGATCAGCTTCTTTGTCTATTGGGCGGTATCCACCGTTGCTTCCCAATGTTGCTGCCTTGTCTCAACTACGTTAAAGGCTGATTTTTGTCCTATTTTCCTGGCCAAGTACCTATCTTCCAATTTCAGCACTTTAATGTATATTGGTGGTACCGCTGCTATCACGCATGCCGCCATTGCACTGACCGTTCTGTATCCGCTAACCACTCTCAAAACTTTTCTCTGGGTAGAGATCAGCAAGGTCCTGTTCCGCTGAACTTTGAGTGCACTTCTCCACACAGGTGTTGCGTAGGTTATGATGGACTAAACTAACGCGTGGTAAACCGTCTTTTTCTTGACCTTTTGGCCACTAACGTTTGGCAGGATCTTTGTTAATGCCGTGACTGTTTTTTTGACTTTACTGAATGTGTTTACCATGTGGTCAACAAATGTCCAATTCGCATCCAGCCAAACTTTTGTTGCTCAGGTAGCTGGTTAAAATGTCTTGAAGATATCTGGACACCCCAATCTCCTGCAAGCAAGTCAAAATTTTACTCTACCTGGCCGTGTTAAAAGCGTTTTTAACGTCCAGAAGAATAATTGCCGTCCACGCACTCCTTTGGTCCTTACACAATGATTTGGTTTTCATGATGGCGTCCACAGTCGAGCGCCCCTTCCTAAACCCGTATTGGGCGTCCGATATAGCCCCCTTCTCCTCTAACTCTTCTTCGAGCCTTCTCTTTAGGAGGTACTTGTAGGTTTTCCCGAGCACAAATTTATTTGCCTCCCCTTTTGGGATTAACACGACCTTCGCCTTCTTCCAGTTAGTTGGGAAGACTCGATTAGCCAGAACACTGTTAAAAGCGGCACGTAGCACCTCCGGAATTTCTTCTTGGGCAAGTTTAACAATTTGGCCTTTAATGCCGTCGGGACCTGCGGTTTTTTTTAGGCCAAGCCTTGCGTGAACAGAGGAGGTGTGTCTGGATTTTTTAATGTTGATAATCGTGCCACCGGGTCTTCAACATCCTGGAAGAGTTCCACTATCACCCTTCTTCTTGTGGCCTCATCTAGGGCTATTTGCTTCGGCTTTATACTCAGTCTTTTTACCATGATCTGGTATCCTTGCCCAAAAGAGTTTTTTTCCAAACCATTTATTAGTTTGTGCCACTTCTCCTTCTTGTTTTTTTTTATTGCGTTTTGTATGCCTTTTTGGCGGCCTTACTCTGGTTTTCCAAATTTACATCCACTTTGCCGCAGGCCCTAAACCTCGTGAGCCTTTTTCGTGTCCCAATGCACTCCTTCCGTTCTTTCTCAATCTCGTCGCACCACCAATACGGCAAGTTTTTGTCACCATTCTCTCTCAGCCTGTAGCTGGCCCAGTCCTGGGCCTTCTTTAGAGTGTTAAAGACCGTTATTTCTTTGTCAAGGCCTCGGAGAACTCTCCTTGCCTTGTCCGTATTTAGTGCTCACATCCATTCCGAGCTGTCTTTTTGGTGTTTTCCTTTGCACGCCATTTCAAAAGAGAGATACCTGTGAAGGCTCAGCGTCTCTTTTTTGTCGTCGACCATCCAACTTGTCAAAGTCACATTTGTTGTGGCCATCATTAAATCAATATATGAGCCGCAGGACCTTCTCACAAATGTCGGAGTAAGCCCGTCATTTCCAAACACCAGATTGAGAGTTGTCATCCACTAGAACATTTTTTTTTTTTTTGTTAGGCGTGGGTGGGGAATCTTTAAAAGACTTCGCTTTCAGGACGTGTCGGATTTACCTTTTTAAGGGAGCCTACCGACCACTGGAACAGGTATTCTTCTCTTTTGTCCTTGCTCTCCGAGCCCCAGGCTGGATATTTGGCGTTAAAGTCTCCGGAACCTAACCTAACCTAACCTAACCTAACCTAACCCAACCTAACCTAACCTAACTCAACCTATTGCTAACAATAGATATAATATATGCAAAAATCCCTAACTAAACAATTAAAAGATAAGCAAAATATACACATCGCAATAGAAAAAAACCAAAACCATTTTGAGTAGCAAATTAAATACTATTATTAAATATTAAAACTGTGCTTTAATGTGTGAAACTTAAATAATTGTTAAAAAAATAAAAATCATAAAGTAGCACCTAAAATGTGGCATTAAAAGTGTTTTTAAAAATACAGTTGAACAGAACTCGACTAAACATCAATTGCTTTAACAAAACTGCAAACACGTATTTATTATTTATTAAACTAAAAACGGGTGTAGTTTTAGATTATATAATATTTGGTCAAATAGATTTCTTAAATTTTATATCAGCGAAATCATTTTGCATGTAGTATTACTTTATGTTAGAGATATTAAAACATTAAATATATTTATAATAAAAATTAAAAAATATTTGTTAACTGTTTTATATATAAAATATCACAACTCAAAATTAAAAAAAAAATTAATAAAATTCAAATATTATTTTATTGTGTAATTTTAATTTCTTCAACACCAAATTTTAATTGAATAAAAAATCATCAACACATTCAAACCGACTATACCCTCTTTCACAATCATCACTTTGCATATTCTTTTCATAACAACCATCAACAATTTTTGAAAATCCAGCTAATTTTTTCTCCACAGACTCAATAAATGTACGATTAATTAAATTATCTTCAGTAAGCACATGCATTTTCTGTCCAACGCAACGATTAGCACAATATTGATTAGATTCTTTCCTAACTCCCAAAATCTTTTCCATACCTATAGTTTTAGGTCTCACATCCTCAAAACACTTTCTTGCTAATTTTTTAAGCACAAAATCAGAATTTTCCATACAAGTAAAAAAACTTTTAACTATTTGACAAATTGAGTATTGATTAGGCTTCATTGTCTCTTTTTGTTTACAATACCATGCTATGTCTTTAAAATATGGATGGTAAGTATCATTGTTTAGCACAAATTCGGTATTTGTAACGTGTGCTAATCTTCCTTGTACTGCATTACAGACAGCTTCACAACGGCTTAAATTGCAATACTTTACATTATAAATTTTAGGAATTAGCAAATATCTAAAATTAGACTTAAAATATAAGTTAAATAATATAAATTTTTAAATTAAATTATGTTACCTTGCTGTAATGAATAAATATTATTAATAATAACATCAAAACTGTTTTTGATATCATGATTATTTTCTGGTAACTATTTTAAAGTACGGTACATTTTATACAACAGTTTGCGTGATTGAAATTAAATAATTTTATTATTCAATTTTATCATGCTAACATTAATGTGTCATTTTCTGATTGTTATATAAAATTAACGTGATTTACTAGCAATTTTAATTACGAGTAGCACCATTAAATGGCAAATCTTATATAAAATAAATAAGGAATAATTACAGTTTGCGTATACAATTTCTTGTATTTTTTATTATCCAATTTGATTAAATGTGAGATGTGTGATTTTATGGTTGTTGTGATATGAAATGAACGTGATGAAATCGTCGTGTCGAGCAAACATAATAACTCCTGCGGATTGGCAATCATTTGCTTCTTATTAGGAGGACCCGGCTGCCATTTGCTTTGATTAAAAGCTTAATGCGCTAAGGAAATTGCCCTTCATATAAAGAGGGTTTACGACATTTGCTCTCTGTACGATGGTTTATATTATGTTTGCACAACTGATTGGAAAATCTAGATTAAATTATATATTATTATTATTTTTTTACTAGAATATTAGTAAATATAAAATTAAATTTTTGTCTAAATTATTATAAATTGTCCGAATTGACTATAGAATTTTATTTCATTAACATATTAAAGCGTTGTGTGCGGTACAAAAAAACATTGTTTTCTATTAATTATATTTAATATTGAGTTTTCAAATGAATACAATCATTTATTATAAATTTATACATAAACAAATTATTATTATAAATAAAATTTAAAATATTTTAATTGACTATATGCAACCTTACATACAATTATGAAGTTTAGTTGCCTATAGTCAAACACTGCAATGACTAATTATTATATTTAATAATAAATTAAAACACTAACAAATTTTTTTACCACAACTACTTTATTGATATAAATATACATTACTAAATAATACATATAAATACAAACAAAAGTTTACAACTCGACTTTCGACTTTTAAAGACTATTGTCAAGTAAGAATAAACTAAAGAAAAAATTAATTTATACAAAAAAGTTAAAATAAAAATTGAAGTGAGGGAAAATACATCGCATTACTGATGGTCTAGTCTAGATGTATTTCAAAAGTGGTTATTTATATTGTGGTCCTTTTGCTCATTTAATAGGTTAACATTGTTTTCTGTGAATCTCGGCGGCTTCATTAAGCTTAGTGCCTTTTGTACAGTTGTGTAACATTTTAGTTTTATTAGTTTCGGGAAAGGTATGATTTAAATTTATAATATAATTTGCAAATGAACTTGTATCGTGATTTAAATTTCATAAACACCCGATTTTCTTAAGAGATTAATTTGATCTTTAGCATTAAATAATATTTTTGATAATTTGCAATTTGGTCTAAAAGCGATTTGTTAAGTTAATGTTGTAAATGAATCTTTGTTTAAATTTGAAACCTTCGGGTAAATGTGAGAAATTGTGCTTTGATACAATACAATTTTTGAGTGTATTTTTTTTCTTATTGTTTTATCCTTTTTTCTACTATTAGGTCAACAGGTGTGATTGACGCTATTATCAATATTTCTTCTGTGGAGATTGTCCTATATCCGTTGGTAATTTTTAATGCTTTTTTTGGTTAGATGGTGATGGTACTAGCATATTTTTCTTTTTAATTTTATTGTTATTCTAGATTTTTGCACCGTTTAAATACTGCGTGAGCTACAGTATTATTCTTCAAATAATAAAGTGTGTTTATTAACTCTATTTTTTTCTGTGAATTTTCTTATGTGGGTATAACCATACTCCGAAGTACTTGATTGTTTTTTTTTGTTTTTTATAACCATTTGCCCCCATATAAAATAACAGCTTTCGTTATGTTTTTTGAAAATTGTCAAGATTATTTCTTCAATTTTGTTTTTTGTTCTGTTTGAATTTGATTTCTACTTCTAATGTTACCAAGTCTTTTTCTGTTTTGAAAGTTACAATTGGTGCCGTGTTACTGGCAAAGCAGACTGTTAGTAGCTCTTTTCGTGGTTTGTTGCAGTAAATATTAAACAATTGAGGGTCTAAGATGAAGTTTTGTGGCACCTCGCAAGTGATCTAAAAAAAAAAATTTTTTTCCTATCAAAAGAAATTTCTCTTGTGATAAAATGACTTCTGATGTCCGCATAAAAGACGAACTTTCAATCTAATAATGAAAAAACACTAAGGCAGGTAGGTGGGTCACTTCAAAGCTTGGTTATAGTTTAATAGTTTGGAATGGAGTGCTTCACACACCCACCTAAGTGTTAGTTAACCATAAGTTAGATCATTATTATTATTTATTATTTATTTATTATTTATTTATTATTTATTTATTATTTATTTATTATTTATTTATTTATTATTTATTTATTATTTATTTATTATTTATTTATTATTTATTTATTATTTATTTATTATTTATTTATTATTTATTTATTATTTATTTATTATTTATTTATTATTTATTTATTATTTATTTATTATTTATTTATTATTTATTTATTATTTATTTATTATTTATTTATTATTTATTTATTATTTATTTATTATTTATTTATTATTTATTTATTATTTATTTATTATTTATTTATTATTTATTTATTATTTATTTATTATTTATTTATTATTTATTTATTATTTATTTATTATTTATTTATTATTTATTTATTATTTATTTATTATTTATTTATTATTTATTTATTATTTATTTATTATTTATTTATTATTTATTTATTATTTATTTATTATTTATTTATTATTTATTTATTATTTATTTATTATTTATTTATTATTTATTTATTATTTATTATTTATTTATTATTTATTTATTATTTATTTATTATTTATTTATTATTTATTTATTATTTATTTATTATTTATTTATTATTTATTTATTATTTATTTATTATTTATTTATTATTTATTTATTATTTATTTATTATTTATTTATTATTTATTTATTATTTATTATTTATTTATTATTTATTTATTATTTATTTATTATTTATTTATTATTTATTTATTATTTATTTATTATTTATTTATTATTTATTTATTATTTATTTATTATTTATTTATTATTTATTTATTATTTATTTATTATTTATTTATTATTTATTTATTATTTATTTATTATTTATTTATTATTTATTTATTATTTATTTATTATTTATTTATTATTTATTTATTATTTATTTATTATTTATTTATTATTTATTTATTATTTATTTATTATTTATTTATTATTTATTTATTATTTATTTATTATTTATTTATTATTTATTTATTATTTATTTATTATTTATTTATTATTTATTTATTATTTATTTATTATTTATTTATTATTTATTTATTATTTATTTATTATTTATTTATTATTTATTTATTATTTATTTATTATTTATTTATTATTTATTTATTATTTATTTATTATTTATTTATTATTTATTTATTATTTATTTATTATTTATTTATTATTTATTTATTATTTATTTATTATTTATTTATTATTTATTTATTATTTATTTATTATTTATTTATTATTTATTTATTATTTATTTATTATTTATTTATTATTTATTTATTATTTATTTATTATTTATTTATTATTTATTTATTATTTATTTATTATTTATTTATTTATTAAATTATTATCCCAACAGAACTAATAGTTCCAACATGGAGATAATATACAGACATAGGTAAATAGATACAAGGAAAGAAAATAATTATGATACAATAAAATTAAATAAAAAAGTTATGATATAAGACTAAACAAAAAAAAAACAAAAATATGAATGAACAAAAAATAAACAAAAGTTTTACAGAAATATACAAAAATTATATAAAATAAAATGGTTAAAAAAATGCTTGATTGGGCGCTACGGAGTTTACAGCATTCATTACTCTGTTTATCGGAGCATTTAGTCCTAAATTACTGTGCGACCTAAAACAAGTAAATGTTGGTTGGTTTCTAGCTGCTAGCCTTGGTACATGGAAGTTCAAATTGCTTAATAGGATTGGACAATCCACATCTCCGCAAACCAGCTTAGTGGCCAGCGATATATCAGCACTTTTACGACGATCTTGAAGAGAGTCAAAATCAAAACGGCTTAATAGGGCGTTATAATCTGTACGACCACGAGGCGGGTAGTGGCTATCTTCTCGGTAACACATATACTTTAAATAACGTCTTTGAACTTTTTCCAGAGCATAGGAATAGGTTGCGTAGTAAGGAGACCACACCGTACTACTATACTCTAATTTAATTCTGACAAAAGCAAAATAGAGTACGTGCAAAGATTCTTTATTAGAGAATGATTTTGCTGACCTAATAATAAATCCTAGCGATTTTAATGCTGAGTTGACAATATTGTCTATGTGACTATTAAATGTTAATTGATTGTCAAACAGCACACCAAGGTCTTTGTAGGTTGTAATTGTTGATAAAGGTTGGTTGTCAATGGCATAATCAAAAACTATATTTAATTTTTTGCGAGAGTATGTCATCGTACAGCATTTTGATATATTTAGTTGCAAGTAGTTCGTTTTACACCACATAGATAACATTTGAATGTCATATTGAAGGGATAATCAATCTGCCATAGATGAAATTGTAGAAAATATTTTTAAATCGTCAGCATATAGTAGACATTGATTTTTAAGGTTTTGCAAATATCATTAATAAAAGTGATAAAAATTAATGGCCCTAAGTTGGACCCTTGGAGAACACCACTAAGTGCTGGATAGTTAGCGGATTTGAAGTTTAAAACCTTAACATACTGCAATCTGTCATTAAGATATGACTGTAATAGATTACAAAGATTGTTATCGCAACAACACGTAGTTTATCTATTATAATCCCGTGATCTAATGTGTCAAATGCTTTACTGAGGTCAGTGTATATTACATCCACTTGTTGTCGCATATCAAGCGATGTGGAAACAAATTCTGTAAAACATAGCAAATTTGACGCAGTAGACCTCTTCTTAACAAAACCGTGCTGGTTATCTGATATTAGACTTTTTACTCCAAAATAAAGCCGTTCTGATATTATCCGTTCAAAAACTTTGGCAAAATTGTTAATTAAAGCAATTGGACGATAGTTTGATATGTCTTCTTTGTTTCCTATTTTGAAAATTGGGCTGATACGGGCAATTTTTAATAGTTTTGGAAAAGTTGAAGTTTTTAATATTAAGTTAAACAAATAATGCAGTGGATTGGCTAAGACAGTAGCGCAGTCTTTGACTAAGAAAGAAGGAATGCCATCAAGACCTGACGTGTATTTTGCTTTTAGACGTTTAGAAGCTTGAACAACTTCATCGGATGATATGGATTTAATTCCAAATGGAATAGTATTGTTGACGGAAATAGAATTTGATGAAAGATTTGAAGTTTTGTAAACACTACTAAAAAAATTTGCAAATGAGTTTACGATTTCTTGTTGGTTTGACGTCATAATTCCATTATGAATCATAAATGATGGAATTTTTGAACTGTTTTTTAAGCAATTAATGTATGACCAAAATTGGTTTGGATCGTTTTTTAATTTTGCTTCAGCTGCAGTAGTAAACATTTTTCTGTCCAATGAAATACGGCGTTTTGTTTCTCCTCGAAGGTTGAAATACTTTAGCCGATAATAATTGGTTTTATGATGACTATATAACTTGTGGTAACGCTTTTTTTTTGCCAAAAAGTTTGCATAAATCAGTGCTGAACCACCGAGGATATCTAGACGACGATTTACGTGGAATTGACTTTGGAACATGTCTGTCCAATATTTTTGATATTGTTTGGTAAATCTTATCACAGCATACGTCAACATCTGTCTCAGCATACACTAATGACCAATCAGTGTCAAGAAAAGCAGTGTACAAGTTGGATAAGTTAGCTTTTTTAAAACAATATTTGTATGTCTGTTGTGGACAAAACGGCAAATTAGTAGTTGTAGAAACTTTAATGTCAAAAGCAAGAGCTGGATGGTGTGTATCCTGAATTACAAATGGGGAATAACAACGTGAAAGTGAACATTTAATATCAGAGGACGTTAAAACAAGGTCAAGTGTTCTATCATTAGTATTTAGAATATTATTATGTTGCAAAAGATTGTTATAGTTTAAGAAATTTAAAAAGTTACTGCTTAACTGATTAGGATGATGACCAGACAGTGATTGTTGAAGATTACGAATATTAAAGTCGCCTACAATAATTGTATTAGTGCTGATATCAAATTTTTCTTCGATAAATTCATAAAATGCTTCATGTACAGTTGTTCATTGAGAGAGTGGTATATAACAAACAATTATTAAAAGAGTTAGCTTATATTTATGAAAATGAATGGTAGCTGCGGAAAAATCTATTTCAACAGTTGGACAGTGCGCATTAGTAATTGGAATGCATTGTGCAGTAGCATCATCAACAGCAATTAAAACACCACCAGCTTTACATCGTGTACGATCAACTCTATGCACAAAATAAGTTTCTGGAAATAGTTCCCTACTGAGCGTTCCGTCTTTTAACCTGGTTTCACTTATTGCTATAATATTAAAATTAGAAGAACATACGCTATCAAAGAAAGTTTGTGTTTTTGTGTTTAATCCTTGTGTGTTTTAATAGTAAAAATGAGCTACTAATTCATTCTGTTGGGACAATGTTAGTTTTTTTGTACAAGTATTGTAGGAGTACCGTTTATATACTTAATATAAAGGTTTTTTTCGCCGTTATCAATGCGAGATTTTAAAGAAGCACGAATAATTTTTTCGTACTCTTGTTGTTGGGGAGTTTTGTCGGAATTAATAAAAATTTTGTTATATGTAGCAGAACTACGCAACTTTTTTGCTTCTTTTAATACTTTTACAGCGTCTGTCCTGCTAGTAAAAATTACTTTAATCGGGCGTGGTTTATTACTTAACGGTCTTCCAAGACAGACAGCTTGAGAAATTGTTGGCAGTGCAGGTACAATAGACTTTAATATCGGCAAAACTGAAGCTACAACATTGCCGTCAGATGTATTATTTTCTGGAGCATTAAATATGATAATATTTGTAGACCGCTTTTCTCGTTTGTGACATTCTACAATGACCTTTTCGTATGCTTCGCAACTTAGATTTCCGGTTGAAACGTTATTTGGAGCTGATAATTTTGATAGAGCAGCTGTTAGCTCTTTAACTTGTTGACTTAAGTCTGACACCATACCTTTTAACACAGATATTGTGTTTTCTGAGTCAGAGCAACTATTACACGTCCATTTATAGTTTGCTTTTGATCGTAGCACACGAGAGTCAGATAGGAGAAGACCAACACATGAACATGCATAATAATCTTTACAGAGAAAACATCGAATGGCTTCCAAATTTTGTTTGTTTATTACAACATTTACAAAGAGCCATTATATATATAAATAAGAATAAATTAAAAAAAAAAAAAAAATAGCAGTAATTAAAAATGGAAAACAATACTAATAGGAACAACACAGGGTTACACACTTCACTCCTACGAGGTCCGTCGTGAAGACTTATAAATGACAAACTTGGTTAACTGGACCGTGGAAATATTAAAATATGTGCAACAAAGGTAAAAATGGGAAGTACGGATAATTGTATAAACAAAAATTACATATTAAAAATATTTAAAAATAAACCTTAAGTATCTACTGCAAGTTACGCCACTGGCACACAACAAAGGCTGGGTTTGTTTGCGCGCTCGCGCAATAAATGTATATGCTGAGTAAGTGGGGTTAGATTACTTACACAAATAATCGAATCAGATGAATCAGATGAATCTCACAGATAATAACTATACAAGCCAATTTAGCGCACATAAAAGTACAATAAAACAATGACACAAGTAATTTTAAACAGGTTAAAACTTAATTAAAATTGATTTGTTGTTAGCACAATGTTATTAACAACAGTGGCGTACGACACAATCATGGAACTTTCTTGTGATAAAATGACTTCTGACGTCTCCATAAAAGACAAACTTTTAATCCCTTGATGATCAACACTACGGCGGGTGGGTGAATCACTCCAAAGCATAACAACGGACCAATAAATTAGAATAAAGTGTTCCACTCATCCATTCAAGTGTTAGTTATCCAAAAGTTGGATCACGGCCTTCTCTTATGTTAAAATGACTTATGGCTTTATAAAAACGGGCCATTAGTTTGGAATAAAGTGTCCCTGCTACCCATTCACGTGTTGTCAAGAGGTTGAATCACAACCTTCTTTTGTGCTTTGTGCTATAACGATGCAAAAATCATTACTGCTGAAAACAGAGAAAAAATGGTTTAGAGTTTAGTCAACATAGAACTTTGTGAATCTAAAATGAACAAAACAAATTATATTATAAGCAATAGACAGAATACAAACGATCCAAAAACAATTGCCAACTTATTTGGACTACATTTTTCTATTGTTACGAATGCAAAAATGAATCGACACCTTAGCAAAAATTTATCAAAAGTTTGTACTACGTTTACTAATTCAGCACAAGCAATGTTTATAAAACCAGTTACTTACTTTACAAGAAATATATAAACTAATATGCGTATTAAAAAATAAGTCAAGTGCCGGAAAAGACAAAATATCGGCAAATGTGCTAAAATTATTATCATCGGAGATAATAGAGCCACTGAACCAATTAATAAATTTAGCAATAAGTAGTAGCATTAAAAATTGCCAAAATTGTGCCAATATTTAAAGAAAGGAGACGCGTTAAACGTGGATAACTATCGTTTGAGTGCAGTTTTAAACACTTTTTCTAAAGTATTTAAAAAAATTATAGCAGAACGCATTTGAAACTTTTTAATAAAGTACAGAGTACTATGCAATAACCAGCATGGATTTCAAACAAACATATCTACTAAAACTGCAACAGTCAAACTTATTAAAGAAGTCAGTAAAAGTCAGGATGCAGAGGACTGTGTTTGGCAAGTCTTTTTTGTGATTTTTCAAGAGCTTTTGACACAGTGAATGTAGAATTTATGCGTAGAAAAATGTACGCCATGTATCCGTGGTAGTATACTTAATTTAATTGTGTTATTTTTATCAGACCGTCAATTGTATGTTGGAATGGATTGGACTACTTTTGATACATACAACATTACAAAGGTATTGTGCAGGGTTCTAATTAAGACTACTTTTGTTTCTTTTATTTATCAATGATCTCCAGGAATTTTTAAATGAAGATCACATAATCAATTTTGCAGACAAGACTACTATCATTGTAACTGCAAAATCACAAACAGACCGTTTATTTAAAATCTCTATAGTTAACATGCAACTAACCAACTGAAAAACAGATTGATTATGTGTGATTTAAACTAAACAACGCCATTATGCAATTTTTAAATTGAAAAACAAATTTACCAGAAATGCATTAATAAATGTTTATTATGCTTTAGCTTATTATCATATTAGCATAGGGTGGATCAGATATATCTAGAGGTTTTATTGTTTAGACGTATTATTAGACTAATTTTTAATCTTAAGCAAGTGAATAGTAGTATTTTAAGAAAAAATATTTTATTTTTTTAATTTTTTAGTATTTTTAATTTGGGCTAGGAGAGGAATCTTTCTAAAGACTTGGCAATTGTAAAGACCTTTCCAACTAACTTAGAAATAAATTTCGGGTTTGATATTACATATGCACCTAGTGTGCCAGCCTTATAGGCGTTACATAGTAATGTAGAGATCTTGTACTACTACTATTTCCAAAGAACAGACTAACTGACTGAGTCTGAAAAGTTAGCCATTAGTTGTCTAAAACCTGAGCTAAAATTTGTATTAACTTCTTAAAATTGTCACCACTCGCTTGGGATAAGCGATGATGTATGCGCTGTTTGCAGAACCCGCTGCTTAAGCGTAGGGCACGTCTTTGCTGGCTTTTGGCTGATGGTTAGCAGGTGCTATACTGTGGGCCTTGCCAAATTGACTAGCACGCAGTTTAACATAAACTGGGCAGCTTTTGTAACTGGCAGTGTGCGACGTAGCTACGTGCTCGGATTTTTTAGAAAAAACACACGCGGAGCTTTGATGAGCCTCGGCGGCACACATATGGTGCTTTGCATTGAGATGCGGCGTGGCAATACTGCTGGCAACAAGGGCACTGTGCAATCTCTGCAGTTTTCTTTTTGTACTCAACCGTACAACAAAGTCCGCAGATCTCATTGAGAGAAAGTATCTCTTTATTTTTGATTTCTTGGAGGTGCTGGTATAGCATTAGAAAGGATTTTTTGTTTCTTTCCATGCGTGTTACAGATAAAGGTTCAAACCCTGAAGCGATAAGGTCGGCTTGCACTACGTCTGTCGTAACGCAATCGGGAATGTTCCAAATGACATATTACAAGGGTTTTTTAGCCCCTGTTTGAAATGTGCAGTGCACTACGTTAGCGGCAGTGCAGTGCTCAATGACAGCACAAAAGTCAATATGCATACGAATGCAGTCCATCACGTTTACGGCTCTATCAATCGTCATGTTATTTGACTTGAAAGTTGCCAACAGCCTAGGACACAGGGATTTTTTTCTGATTGTGATGGTGGGTGGGCGTTGGGTGCCAGCGCCTTCTGTGGGAGCTGGCGTAGAAAGTGGACATGGGCACCCTCTTATGCTACCAGTACACTCTCGCCGAGTGTATTTGTCGAGACATTTGTCGAGGTGCCGAGACTCGAGGTGGGTCAGGTCCAGGTTGAGGTGATGCATTTGCCGAGAGGGTAGGAAACCGAGTGGTGCAAAGTACACTCTCGTCTCTCGACTCGTGGTTAATCTTGTCCGAGACTGATCCACAAGCGTTCAAGTTGTTTAAATTTTTGCGCTTGCAGCAATAGAACAAGTAAAAGTTGCTGCCTCTGTAGCAATTTGTGCATATGCTTATTTTAATTATGTTAATATGTGGTATAAAAAAAAAACAAAAAACCTTAGAGAAAAAAAATCTGGAGGATGACTTCAATTCATCAAAATAGAACAAGGTAAGTAATAATTGTTTCAATGGTTCTTTCTTACTAAGCTATGAAAATAAGTAAAAAACTCGTTATATTTATTTAATTTTTGTTTGTAGGATCAGCATGGAAAAGCAGTTGTCCGAATTACTTGCGGAGGAATCTGGAGAGTTCAATAACTTTATGCGGATGTCATTTACCGATTTCAAATATTTATTAGATCAAATATCGTCTCTTATTTCTAAAAACGATACCCAATTTAGAGAAGCAATACCAGCAAGAATAAAGCAGTTACTTTACGATATTTAGCTACTGGAGATAGCTACAGGAGTCTACACTTCATATTTAAAATTTCAAGTAAACTTATTTCGAGAATTGTCTGAGGTTTGTTCTGCTATAAATAAATTTCTTAAGGATCAAATTAAGGTAAATAAGTGATTTGTTCATATTGTTTATTAAAAATATGTTAAGGTATTGAATTACAAATTATACAACTGCAAAGAAACAAAAGAACTAATAATACGATTATAATATAAAAATACCATGTCAGTTAGTACTTTTTGGTGGAATATATGTCATATACAGAGCTTGGTTAATGATACTATACCTTGTTCATATTCTTGTATGTGAGAACCATGAGGAGCTGATAAATCAGAAGGTGAAGTCACCTGTTGATACGTGACTCCCTTTCATGTTCTGGTAGTTTTCTCAATTTATTTGCTATCATTTTACCAAATAGATCGCAATCATCTTCTTGAATTGGCTTTGACTAATTACATTGTTTAGCACATTAAATGCATTTTTCAAATGATTCCCTGCTTCTTGAAGATCAGGATTTAAAATTTCAGTACTCCCACTAGTCCTACTTGTTGGTAAGTCCCTCGTCTCCTCTTGATTTTCTTCAGAGTCAACTGGACTTGTGAGATTTGGCTAAAACATAATGAAAAGTTGTATGATTTCTTAAACTAAATTAAATATCTATAAATTTGCCAATGTCCCCCCTCCACCGACCCAAAAACTCTACTTTAATCAAGTTTTTTTTTATTTTTACAGCTTCCATCAAGTGAAAAGGAGTGGCTAGATGTGGAAAAAGGATTTAGTGACAATTTTCCACATGCTGTAGAAGCCATTGATGACAAACACGTCACAATACGGGCTCCAGTTTACATTGCAGAAACTATTACAATTACAAAAAAACATTCAGTATTGTCCTAATGGCGCTAGTAGACAGCAAGTATAGATTTAATTTTGCTGATATTGCCTGCCAAGGCAGGATTAGTGATAGTGGTGTTTTTTGTAATTGCAATTTGTGGCTTAAAATTTGTGATAACACTCTTTACATCCCAGCGCAGCGACCTTTACCTGGGTCACAAGTTCCTTTACCCTATGTTTTTTGGGGCGATGGTGCTTTTGCTCTTAGTACTATTATTATGAAACCTTATCCAGGCACACATGCACTAAATTCACCACATCGAGTATTTAACGAAACATTATCGCTATCTCGCGTGCTAGTTGAGAACACTTTTAGAATGTTATGTGCAAAATTTTGAGTATTTGGAAAACCAATTGCATTATGCACAGAAAAAGTACAAATTGTTACAATGGCATGTGTTCTGCTTCACAATTTTCTCATAAACATATTTTTTAACAATTATTAAACTTAGTAACTATCTGTTTAAAACATATTGAATAATGTTCATTATAAATAAAACACTTCAATTTCATTAAAAATCATGCGCCTTTTTGAGTTATTTTGAGAAATATCAACTTTTTTACCGAAAATTATAAATAACTAGCTTATTTCTCAAAATTTGGAAACAATTTTTAGATAAAATTTTAAGCAAAACTTGATTCCAAAAAAAATTTTCAATAATCATGCACAAAACAAAAAACTTTTTTTTTTTAATTATGTGACAAGATGAAATGACAATGCAAAACATAGGTAAGAAAAATTGACTTTAAAAATGCCAGGCAGCTTTGGGGTCAATAGTTATGGTAAAAATTTTAATTTAATTTAATTTTATTTTTTTTTAGCAAACAAAGTTTACTTTTATTTATCTTTGTCAAAAAAAATTTTTTTTTCTTTGCCTGACATTTAATTTTTTATTTCTTATTTTTGTTTTTTTAATCATTCAATAATTTATCTACATTTATTTTGTTATTAGTTTTTTTAACTATTTAAATTTTTTTGCATTTTTGTCTTGTTTTATGATAACTGTTATAAAGACATTATTCTTATTTGTTCTGAAATTACTTTTTTTGTTATTTTGTTTATGTGTAGAATATTTTTTGCTAATTTTGTAAACAAATAGTTTTTAATTTTTATTAATTAAAAAATAATAAATTGTTTTTCATTTTAGTTTGGCACATTCTATTAGTAAGTCTAAGTTTTTTGATCTGTTTTTTAATTTTTTTGTTAATTGGTTGTTTTAATTTTTATGTATTTGAGGAGAGCGAAGCGCAATAGTCTAGGCATCCGACTGCTTCACCAAAGATTGTGGGTTTGAATTTTACAACAAAAGTTTTTTTACACGTTTATATGCTCTTTCACTTTCGAACCTACCTTCTCAGCGTAGGGCTTTAGACTAAAATTCTTCTCTGGTCCGGAGTAAATTATTAATTTTTTCAGTGGTTTGGAATCTACTTGAAACTGTAATGTAAGTTGCCAGCATTACGGGCAGAGCAGAGGCTATTTGTAAATTATTTGTTTGTCTTGGGTTTTTTGTTTCCAGTTTGTTTTCTATTTTTCAGGTAAAGTTTTTAAGTTTTTTTTCTATATTTTATTTATTTAAAATTCAATCTTATTAATTGCTATTTTATTACCGTTTTGATGTTTACGTATACCTTAATAAGAATGTATTTTATTTTTTGTTTTTTTTTAATTTTTCTTTATATCTTTTGGAAAAAAAAACATATTTTTTTTTAGAAATAGTAGAAAAAAAATTGTAGATTTTTAAACCTCGATACCTAATACTTGCTAGATCTTTTAGTCAATAAAAACCAATAAATTTGATCCAGGAAGGTTATTAGTTTTTAGAATAAGTGTTTCTAAAAAAAGTTTGAAGCTTGTCCGAAAACTCGACTAACAACCGTTATAAATATTTTAGTGCAAAAATTTTTATTGAAAAAATACATTTATTACTCAAATCTGTAGCAAATACACAAATCTAAAAAAAAATGTTTTTTTAAATCAAACAAAATTTGCTTTTATAAACAATTTATTAAAATGTTGATTTTATCAATCAAATGATTAGTTGATAAAAAATTGTTAATAAAATGGTAATTAATTTAATTTCTACCATAATTTTTGGCTAATTTATTGTCTCACTAAGCAATTTATTAAAATATTGATTTTATTAATCATACAACTTTTTGATGGAATATGGTAATAAAATCATTTTTACATAATTAAAGCTAACATTGTAAATTTATTATTGTAAATTTAGAATTAATTATTTAATAGTAACATTAAATCAATGACATAAATTTTATGTTAAAATTATATAAATAGAATATTCCATTTCAATATGCGTCTTCATAAATAATATATCTCCGCTTTACAAGCAAATTCTATCAAAACAACTTTTTCTATATACGAAGATAAAGGAAATTGTAAAGAGATAAGAGCGCACTGACATTGCAGCTCGGGTTAATCAGCAAAGTAAATTTTTTTTACAGTACACATATTTTATTGTATTGTGTTTACAATAAGAGATTTAGTAGTTATATTAGTGCAGTGAAGTGTGTTGAAAGTGTTTAGTACTTAATAAAAATGTGATGGAAGTAATATTTGATTGGATTGTGGTGTAACAAGGTAGGATGTTTGTTAGAGCTTTAATTATTTTATAATAGTTTTAATTAATGAACAGAATTCAGATATTATTTTGAAATACATATATTCGGGGTTAGGCAGTACTATAGGATACTTTGATTCTTAAACCTTACTTCGTATTATTGTTTCCACGTTTTACTAACCTTACACACTTCCTTTGCTTCCGCAATATTCATGCATCTCTTATTCTTTCACTTTTAATTTCTATCTACAACATTCAACTTTAACGTGATGCAAATACATTTTTATCATAGATTTGCTTTGTTACTCTTTCCTCACTCATTCTTTCAATTTGGCCAAATCAATGTAAAAACCTTTATACTGGTCTATCGATGTTACCTTTAAAGCACATTTGTAAACTATTTACTCATTTCTAAACTCTGTCTATATGAGTTTTTTTGGTGCTTACCAGCAATATTTTAATGTTTTTAGTCTGGAATTTGCAATTTTTTCGTTTTATGAATAACATTTTAGACTTTTCAACAGATAATATCCGAATTTTGGTGTTTTTTTACAATATTTTGGTGTTTCAAGGTTGGACTTTGGTTCTATGTAACAATATTTTCTATTTTTAAGATTTATGATTGCACTTTTTAACAGTTTTTTGTGTTTTTTGACAACAATTTAATAAATTTGGATTTAAAATACATAAATTATTAAACAAAAGTTTGAAACTAGTTTATATATATTGACTAGCTGACCCTGCAAACTTAGTACCGCCTCAGAACCAATAAATGTTGTGTTAACTTGTTAGCTGAATTAAATTCAGTTTTTTATTAAGATAAAATAAATACTCAAATTGAATTAAATTCAATAAATGTACAAAAATGAAAATGAAATGTATTTTAATTATTTAAAAAAAAACATTCATTTTCTAGATTCAAGCCACAAACACTCAAGGATTGGCTTTTGGCTTTGTGATTTTTTCATAGTCATGGCAAATGCAAGACAAATCGGAAATTGAATTTGTTTAAACTTGAATGACATATCGGTTGAGATTATTAGAATTTTTGGAATGAGAACTTTGTCACTTTTAAATTTTCCTTAAGTATCGTTGAATCACATTGCCCATAATTTTTTTCACTATCAAACGCGTTCCGTTACATAGTTTTGGTTGGTTCAGATTTTGAAGTATGATGACTACCGAGCCAACTTTTAGTTGTAAATTGTGCGGTGGGAAGCTAAGCAGATCTAATGAGTTTAAAAATTTAGTTTGATAGTTGGTTGCTTTGTCTTTGTTTGTTTACAGTCGATATATTTGAAGGAATGCCGTAGGCCAACAATTTAATTTTGTATTGTAAAGTTTAACTGGTCCACATCTTTGTATTTTACCGCAAGAATTGCTTGTTCACTCAACCAAAATTGTAATTTTTGTGGTTAGGAATGATGTTTGGGAACACTTTGTTGATGAACTTGTCTTTCTTTGATGCAAAATTCGGCAAAAACAAAATCAATCTGTTTGATTTGCCGACAGGAACACGGCTATTATCCATAGTTTCTTCACATAGCGCCACAGAGTTGTTGATTTTAAGCAAACGTTTATTTTATCGGCAGTGGTTGATTTTGGAATGACTGGTATTGTTTGGCGGAAATTGCTAGCCAGCTTCTAAAATATCTTCAGTAATTGCGCAGATCATTCATAGTTTGATTGAGTGCTTCTAATGCGCGTTTGTGCACCATTGTGCTTTTATCTTAGATGATAATTTTACTTGCTACCAAAACTGACTATTGCTCAGTGTTTTACAATGTTGCATGTCGGTTTTCAGTATTGTACACTTCTTGAACAGTGGTACATTTGTTCAAACTAATTGGTTCAATGCATCTCAATTGTATTCACGTTCTTTTTCCAATATTTGATTGAAATCGTCGTTCATTCCACGATATAGCGTTGGCGTTCTTAATTTCTTTCTTGTCGTTTTCTCTTTCTTTCATAAATATTTTGTCCTCTTTAGTAGTTCTAGATTTGATAGTTTTACTTTTTGTAAGATTTTAGAATCTCCGTTTGGAATTAGTTTTTTGTGTCCCCTGGTTGCCAGATATACTCTGACCGTTTTGAAACTTGCATTGCAGTTTGCTTTCTTTGAGCAGTTTTTTTTTTCTTCTTCTTATCTCTGCAATTTTAGTTGGCACTAATGTTTCAGTAAATGTTTTTTTTTGTCTATCCTTTTACCGTCCATTCTTTGGTAGGCATAATTGTCTTGGTTTTCTTTGTTTTTTGCATTTATTTAGCTTCTTGTTCCTGCTTTCTCAAAAGCCACAGAAGGCAACTATGGATTTTGATCTGTGTGTTTTCTTCTATTTTAGTTTATCTAAATCTAAAAGTTTCAAAATTTTCCATCTTTTTCTTCAGTACTGTTGTTGCATATTTTTTTAGTGCTTTCTATTTCTTTTTGTCACTCAGACATATATTAATGATTGTGGATTTGTTGATTTTGTTTTCCAATACCTGTTTTAACTTTTTCTTATCTTCCTCCCACGCTTCGCACTCTACTAGTGTATGTTCTGCGTTGTCATGCGTGTCTTCTTGACAGAATATACATCTTTCTGTTTTCTTATTTATTTTTTTGTAAATACTTACTAAAGGCTTTATGTCCGGTGAGTTTGCATGTTGTATTTCTGTTATGCAAATATTTATTATTATTTTTTTTTGTATTTTAGCGTCGACTACTAAGGTCATTAGCTATTTATTTTGTTTAAATAATAATAACCTCAGGTTATAGACCTGAGGAAGACAAAACAACACATTAAAATGGTTAAATAAATAAATAAATAGATAAATACTAAATCTAATATCACAGTTGCTAAAATTAAAAACTAAATTTAAAACTAAAATCACAGAACCTATATGGCGGGGTTGGTATCTCCCGCCATGTAGATCACAAAATCGTCAACGTACAGGCATTGTTTTACAGGTGTAACCACAGAAGCTGCAATATTGTTTACCGCGATCGCAAAAAGAGTAACGCTAGTACTTGACCCTTGGGATACACCGTTCTCTAATGTCTTTGAGTTTGTGGTTCCCATCCTTACTTTAAATTTGCGATCGCGCATGAAAGAATCAAGAAAAAGAGGCATACGGCCCCTGAATCCCCAAGCGTCATGTCATACGTCTTCTCCAGGTCAAAAAACACCGCTACGAAGAGTTTTCTTGCTAGGAAAGCGTCTTGGATGGAATTTTCTAGACAGATTAAATAATCAACGGTACTGTGATTTTGTCTAAAACCCGCCTAGTATTTAGCTAAAATAAGAACTGCTACCAACTCAAGAAGAAATAGAAAAAGCAGCAAAATTGCTAAAAAATAATAAGTCAGAGGGACCAGAAGAAATAAACCCGGAACTAATCAAACATGGCACAGAAATACTATTTTAAACGACAGTATTCAACAAAATTATAAATACAGAAGAGACCCCAAAAAAATGGTAATCAGCTTACATGACATCAATATTTAAAAAAAGAAACAGAAGAAAATGTGAAAATTATCGGGGAATAGCAGTTACACCTACAATAGCAAGAATATATAAAAATAATAAACTAGAGGATGATATAGAAAGCAAGATAGGTGACAAACAAGCGGGTTTCATAGCGGAAAAGTCATGTGCGAAAGGTGCACTTGGTTTTTGTAGACTTCAAAAAGGCATACAACACAATCCCACAAAAAAAACTATGGCAGGCAATAAAAAACTTAAAAATCCAAACAAGCTTAATAAATGCGGTAATAAATTTATATAAAGGAAACAATATATACTAACAACTTCTTTTGAAACATCAAAAGGATTACTCCAAGGATGATGTATGTCCCCAACGCTTTTTAAGATATATTTAGAAGACATATTAAAAACATGGAAAAGAAAATGTTAAGGAATCGGACTACCCATTCGAAACAAACACCTATTCACTTTATGTGTGCCGATAACCAAGTAATTATTGCCCAAGATGAAAAAAATCTAAACTATATGTTAAAAAATCTAAAAGAAAAATACCAGAAAGCTAGAATGGAGATAAACTATAGCTAAACGGAATACCTTGAAACGGGCAGCAACGTGATACAAAATCTAACCATTGACAATAACATCGAGATAAAAGGCACATAATGACGTATGGAGCAGAAATCTAGGTGACAAACAAAAAGATCAATGGAATACTGAAATAGACGCTGTGAAGTAACAAAGATGGACAAAATAAGAAACCAAGAGATCCGGCATAGGATGAGCGTAGAATCCGACATTATAAAATACATAGAAGAAAAGAGATTAAAGTTAATTAATAGACACACAAGAAGAGCAAGCGCTAGCAAATGAATAGGAATAGTAACCGATTGAAACCCGATAAGAAAATGAAAAAAGGTATGCCAAGGAGATCATGGCAAAATGAAGTAAATGAAGCGATGTAAACTAGAGACTTACGGGATTGAGAATGAGAAGACCAACAGAAGTGTAATATCCTAATAATAAAAAAAAATATTTATTTAAAATTTTATGCAAAATTCAATTTTAAATCATATTTTTTGAATATCATTGAGTTGATATATAAAAATTTTAAAAAAATAATTGCGGTATTTTTTTAAATTGAGGGAGGGAAATGCCTTACGCACTTTGTGTGGGGCTTCCGGTTACTCGTATACCCACTAAAAACCCTAATTTCTAAACCCTCCAAGCCTTGCGGGATTACCGTTGTAGTATTACTTCACAAAGTCTGGACACCTTTTATTTATCCTACTATCCTCGGTTTCCTGCTCTTGCTTTCTCCTCTTCCTCTTTTGTAGCCAATATTCTCCGTATGCCATCATCAATGGCTCTTCAGTTGTATGCACATTTAAGCATGAGTGTGGTCAGGTTGTTTACGGTTATCTCTTTACCGACTTTTAGCTGCATCTCTTCTCTGGTGCTTTTCCAGCGAGAGAACTTTATCAGTGTGAGCTCCGGGGTATTTTTCTCTCCACAATAGGGGCATTCGACCTGTTCTGCTAGGCACATTCTTTTTAGATATGACCCAAAACATCCATGGCCTGTTACGATCTGTGTGAGGTGGTAGTTCCGGTTACCATGTGTTTACCCACGGTGTCACCAGGGGTATGAGGGTCTGTGTCCATCTGGCAACGTCACCCTTGCACTACTATTCTGCTTCCCATTTTTTTATTGTCTCCACTCTCTTGTCTTTCCTATGCCCCTTTGGTGGTTTTCCTTTATCTTCGGCCCGCTCTATCGCGAGGAGTTGTATGGGGATTGTGCCCGTTATTGTTTGTATGGCCTTGGACAAAACTGTTCTGTAGACACTGGCTATTCTAATTGCCATTTCTCTCCTGGCCCGCTCTAGTATTATTCTGTTTTTTTTTTCTTGCAGCTTTCTATCCAGATGGGTACGGCGTACAACAGTATTGAGTCTACTGTTGCACCCTTAACTTTACGTTTATCCGCCCTTAGCCCCCTATATTCGGCATGATACGTGCCAGGGCCATTACAAGTTTCTCTGCTTTTTGCTTTACCTCTGTTATATGAGGGCCCATATTTCAGTTTTTACCTATCCTCATCCCTAGGTATTTGATGCTGCCCTGGGATGTGATTGTTGTATCCCCTAGGTTGATTTTAACTGTGATGTTCTTCTTTCTACCCACCAAGACAACAACTTCCGTTTTATGGGTTGCCAGTTCTAGACCTATTCTTTTGATCAACCTTCTTATCTTATAGGACTCCCACTCTGCCTTTTTTTCTATTTCCTTTATACTGTTACCCCTGACAACCATAGCTAGATTATCAGCATTTGCTATTGTGGTAATCCCCTGTGTCATCTGTTCTCTCAGCAGACCGTCATAATATATGTTCCATAGAGTGGGACCCAGGACAGACCCCTGGGGCACACTGCAAGTCATTTCCAGAGTTGCTCCAGAGCTGCATTCTATGTTTTTATCCTGTAGATAGTGGCATAGAATTTTTCTGAGGTATGTTGAAATTCCCTTTCTCTCTAATTCTTCCATTAGTCCCCTCTAGGGCACCGAGTTGAAAGCATTCTTCATATCAAAGGTGATCAACACCGCCAGTTTGTGTGTAGGGTGTTCAGCTACAGTTTCTTTTAAGCCATCTTCTTGGATTCCATTATTGCCTTCTTAAGGTCTTTTCTCTCACCTGCGTATGCCTCTTGTACTTGTTGCAGTAGGTATATGTCTCTTGGGTTTTTTCCGTTTAATCTTGTCACAGTCCTTTTAGTTTTTATACATCTCCTTCTCATGTTTGCAATATCATCACTCCACCAATACATTGGTTTGTAGTTCACCCTGCTCCCTTTTTTCTTTAATGTCTTTTTGCAAGTTTTTATTATAGATTCCTTCAGCTTCTCAGCGGTGTGTTCCATTCCCGTTGTGTTTAGGTCTAGGTTTGAAAGGAATTTTGCCTCTTGCTCGTTGCGGAAAGACCATCCGATGATTTCTCTTGTCTTCTTCCAAGTCTTTACCTTCCCCGGCCTGACTTCGAAATGTATGTTTATGTGATCACTCAGATTCTCTTTTTCGCCCACATGCCAGTTGTTGATTTTTGTTACTATCTTAGAGGTGCACAAGGTCACATCTATGAAGGATTTTGCTCCGTTTTTTTTGGAACGTAGGTACTCCCCCCCCCCCCTATTCAGAGTTTGTTTGTGTTTGCCCATTCCGCCAACACTTTTCCGATAGTCTTTGGGAGAACCCCATATGCCTGACTTGGCGTTAAAATCGCCACCAATGGTCTTATCTTTTTTGTGTTTTTTTTTTGTCCTTAGTTAGTTCTGTTAGCCACTTTTCGAAATGCTCGATGCTTTCATTTGGGGAGAAGTAGCTGGCATACATCAGTGTGTCCCGGTTCTCCACCCAGGTGTAGCTTACCCTACTTCCTGATTTGAATGCCTGAGATTAAGTATTGTCAGGGAGGTATATTGCCGCGTCTTCATGTTTATCCATAATCCATTTCTTCCTGGTTGCTGCTATCTTCTTATTTGGTTTCAAGACTAGGGCATAATCTGCTCCTGCTTTTTGACAGTTCTATTCTAGTAGATCCATAGCCGCTCTACATCTGTTTAGATTAACTTGTATAACCTTTATTTTCTATCCCTTCCGGCTTTTTCTTTCTCCTTTTGTGCTTGCACCAGTTTCCTGAATGCCGGGCATCTCATGCTGACCGTTTTGTAAACTGCAGCTTTAATTAAGTTTATGCTGAGCATAAAAGGTCCATCGGCAATTAAGACAACACTTTTAGAGATTGTAACACACGGTGCGCAGATTTGGGAAAGAGTAATATCTACAAAAAGTACAAAAACCTGCTAGAAAGTCAACAAAGAAGACTTGAATAGCAAATGAATACCGCACAATACTTATTGATCCAATACAATCTATTGCATCTATCATACTAATTGCACTACAGATAGAAGAAGTGTAAGCAACAACAAAAACGCAATAAAAAAAAACATAAAAAAGCGCACAAAAAAGACAAATAAACAAAAAAAGTTATTAAAGATGTAATAAAATAAACAGATAGACTACTAGCTAACTCAAATACTAAGCGAACATAGATTCAAATTCTACTTGAACAGATTTTAAATCACAAAAGTGCGAATATTGAGAAATAAATCAAACACGTCTTTTATAATTTTGCAACAAAAAGGTCAAAAAATATATTAAATTAATGTAATCGAAAGAAATTTTTTTGTAGAACGCAGTTTTTATGTTTGTTTTTTAAAATTCTCCTGAAAACAACCCTAAAATTAGTTAATTACAAAAAATCCAAGAAAAATCTCTTAAAAGTAACCCATTTTTAGAAATTATGTGTTATATATTACCCTAAGGCAAGCAAATCTAGTACATATACAAATTTTAAGTCTCCAGGTGTAGCGGAATCAAAGATATCAAATTTTCAATAAAATAGTAATTTTCCTATTTTTTGCGGAAAATTTTGAAAAACCAAGGGCGGGATTCTGTTCTATAGAAAATTTCCTACAATATACACCCTTTTAAATATGATTTTTGACTATTTTTTTGTTTACCTACAGCACAAAAACTAAAAATAGACAAAATATTTCTAAAAAATTAAAATGACCGCATTTACACTGTATTGCACCTAAAGATTTAAAATTTTAGGAATTGTCATATTTTGGTACCCTAAACATGTGTACAAAATTTGAGCAAAATCGGAGATATCAATGTGGGGACGATTAAAATTTGTCAAAAAATTTATTGAAAAATTACATTTATTATTAATTTCTGTAGCAAATACACAAATCTGAAAAAAAATGTTTTATCATACCAAACAAATTTTGCTTTTATAAACAATTTATCAATCAAATGACTATTTGATAAAAAATTGTTAATAAAATAGAAATTAATTTAAGTTTTAACATAATTTTTAGCTAAATTATTGTTGGAAATTCATTTCTTCTCACTAAACAGTTTACTGAAATATTGATTTTATAAATCATACAAGTTTTTGATAGAAAATGGTAATAAAATCATTTTTACATAATTAAAGCTAACATTGTTAATTTATTATTGTAAATTTAGAATTAATTATTGAATAATAACATTAAACCAATAACAAATTTTATGTTAAAATTATATAAATGGAATATTCCATTTCAATATGCGTCTTCATAAATAACAAACCAAATCTATCAAAACAACTTTTTCTATACACGAAGATAAAGGAAATTGTAAAGAGATAAGAGCGCGCTGACATTGCAGCTCGGGTTAATCAGCAAAGTAAATTTTTTTTACAGGTACACATATTTTATTATATTGTGCTTACAATAAGAGATTTAGTAGTTATATTAGTGCAGTGAAGTGTGTTGAAAGTGTTTAGTACATAATAAGAATGTGATGGAAATAATATTTGATTGGGTTGTGGTGTAACAAGGTAGGATATTTGTTAAGAGCTTTAATTATTTTATAATAGTTTTAATTAATCGAACAGAATTTAGGTATTATCCTTAAATACATATATACCTACTCACGATGTTTCTTTTCGGGGTTAGGCAGTACTATAGTCTACTTTGGTTGTTAAACCACTATTGTTTCCACGTTTTAATAACCTAAATTGTGGTTTTGTAACTTACATTGCAACGCAACGAAGGTACTTAAGAGTCGGCATATAAGCAAAGAATCCGGTTTTTGCGCATGAATATAACAATGGTCGTAAAAACCTGATAGCTTCAGACATACCGGCTTATTGCCCATAGTTATATAAGACTTTTTTTCCGGCCAAAAGTCTAAAGGTTTAAAAATTACTACAACAAATTTATTTACAGACATTTTGAACACAGTAACTTATTTAAAGCCTAATCAAGTACTTATTGACAGTGTTTGAAAAGGTTAGTTACTGCTCAGGTGATTGTCTTCAAAAGTAGTTATCAACTAATAAAATATTTTATAGAACTATAGAGTAAAAAGTTGACTGAGTGACTACAATTACATATTTTTTGATGATGAACTAAAAAAATTTGTCATCTCATTAAAGAAGAATTAAACTGCATGTTGATTGAAAAGCCAAAAAAAGTTGAATCAGCAAAAAGTTCAGTAGACCCTAGCAGAAAATTATCTCAAAAATCTGCAAAACGGAAATATGAAGGATAAAAGACTGGAAAAAGTACACGTTATTTTTAATTAAATATTTGACTAAATTATAACATAAAATAGTTTGATTCTTTGTTATATGTATTGTTTGTTACAATAATTCAAACCAAGGTAGCAATCAGAATCTTCTTAATACTAAAACTTTTTTAATATTATTCAGTAACAATTATTATAATTAGAAGTTGCTACTCACTACAAATCTAATACTATGTAAATAATATATTATATTTCTCAACCATAATCGGAATATTTAATGCAGAAAGCTTCCTTCCATATACTACAATACCAACGAACACAAAACGTCCATTCATTTACCAATACCATAAATACAATTTAATATTTACATACCGTAAATCACGATTAAGGATGGCAGTCTGGCAATCGCAATCTCCAAGAGAGGGACACTAGAACCGCACAATAAAGAGAAGATCTGAAAGAAGTCCCATTATTTTTCATTAACACCTTGACAATCCGAACCATTAAATGCGCGGCTATTTTATGAATTAAGAATTGATTCAAGAGAAGTAAAGCAAGAGACGTTCTAATAAATATCTGTTGGACCCCCTGGAGTCATATTATGAGGCGCCCTTATAAATTGATTTGATTTATATGGTTTTAATGAGAATATTTTGGATTGGCATTATTGTAGCATTTTTAATTTATAACTTAAAGTATAAATTTAATACAATTTCAACTTGTCGAAGGTCATTCTTCCCAATATGGGATGAAATGAAACGAAATGAACATGTTTATGAATTTGTTTTCAGCCGTAAGCGGTGAACAAATAATTCACGCCTGAGTTGTAATCGAAACTGGAAACTTTAGCGTGAAAATCGGCCATATAGTTGCAATTTAAATTTATTATTAATTTTAATTTAAACAAAAATGTTTGTACATTATTAACCATTAATATTCGAATATAGCTAAATTATATACAATTGTCTCATGCAGTAGTAACAAGTATCAATTACACGCCCCATTCAACCTCCACCTGCCCCATACGAGTTAATTTTTTTGCGCAGAAGGAAGTGATAAATTTCATAAAAAAGCGTGATGATGGTAGTTCTTAGCTACCAATTCGATTGTAATACGGTAGATAGGCGTGTGATTGACAGGGAGGCAGGTGATTGTTATTACGGAACACCTTGCGACTGCTTTGTGATGCTAATTGTTGTTTTGGGGTTGTTGTTACGTACACCCACTACCTGAAGCCATGAACTGTGTAATTGGGGTTTACGCTGTGATACCTCCTGTTTCCTGTGCCAGAAGGGATTAAATGTGCAAGCAACATCTGATTGATTGATCAAAGACAGTGGGATATTATCCGGTTAATAATTGCATTTTTTATAATAAATGTGAATACGGTAAATTGACTAAAAATTTTTATTGTTATAAATTGTCCAATTATAAAGTGATGTTTGGGTAATTAAGCTGCAGTATTTAGATCGTCTAGCAAGAGTACTCCAGATTCAATTTTAACATTTTTTCATCGCCACATTTTTAAGAGAAATTGCAATGACTTTTCAAATAAAAAATGATAAACTATTTGTTTGACAATAACGATCAATATATTAAACATTTTATCAAATAATAATATCAATCTTTTGTAACAAAATTAAATAATATTTATTTAATTTATTAAACAAATTACTTAATTTATCACCAATGAATTAATTGGCATTTTGAGAACTAAATCAACAATTTACTTTCACTATTAACCCTCTATTAGGCTACCAATTAACATTTTTTTATTAAAATTTGCACAAAACCCATTAGGAATTATTTATTATAACAATTATCATTATTTACATAATTATATCAGTATGCCAGCTGTTACTAGCTGACAATTAACGATTATCTTTAGTGGCATGATGCATTTTGAGTGTATAATTGGACCAAGCCTCTATTCTATTGGGACATATCAAAATGTAAATTGGTTTCGGAATGACACACGGTGTCAAGTAGGGGGCCATTGTTGTGTCAATAAACTTGTCACAAATGCAAACAACTTAACTGTTAGAGTAGCAGAATAAATAAATTATATTTTCATTGTTTATTATATTAATGGAGTATTTATTTTGATTTCAATTCTATATTTGGATAATTGTTGTGTAATAATTACATATTTAAATAATTAATACAAATATTTATTAATTAGTTCAAAGAAATTATTAAACTTATGCGTCTACCTACTAAATCATGCGTGAAATGTTTATCAGTATTTTATAACTCGGGTCTTGTATTATTGGTAATTAAATCACCGTCTCTTAATTATCATGTCAAAATATATTTTTTTGTAGATTGTCCCTTTTATTTTGGTGTATTATTTTTATGGGCCAGGGTTGATGTTGTCTCCAGACAGGTGCGTTGGTCGGCCTGTCTCACCCACGAACTCGTTCGTTTTACATAATTACTATTCTCACGTATGTGTGTATAGTAATTAATGGAAACTTCTCGAAATGGAGTTTCAATTAAAAATGGAAAAGGTCATACATTGCGCTTGGATACGTACTTGGTTTAAGAAAATGTGTTAAAATGTTATGCATATTTTATGTTGTTTTTATTTAAGATTTTTTTGTTTATAAAATTTATAAATTGATGCCTTAAAGACCCCATAATGCTTAATAAGTTTATTAAACGCACTTACACATTTGTGAATAACTTATTTTGGTCCGTACAGCAAGTGGGTTTACCAAGCAGTAAGAAGAAAGTAATGCTTTTGTTTAAAAGATTTGTTTTTTTTCTTGTACTTTAGAACACAAAACGTCATTGCTTTTTGCAAATTCAAGACTAGTTAAAACTTGTTGTAGCGGTCTTAATACCCAAAAAGACTTGCTTTCTGAAGTAGAAAAGCCAATTGGTAAGGATTGCAACAAAAGTATTAAATATAAAGTTTTCTATTCTAAGAACATAACTAAATTCTTGTATTATTGTAAGGCTAATACCCAGTGAGTTATCTGCAGAGTTAGCAAACGACACCTAACACAATAAAACTGTAAAGTCCTTCAAAACAGTAAACTAACGGTTAAAGCAAAACAACTGCAAACGCTGTAATTTTACAATGCAACAAAACTTTGTTACTATAAGATATAGTGCTTTTTATCATATACTACTTTCAAAATGTCAGTTTTGACCTATACATGTTCTTTTAAAACGGGATGATAAAGCAAAACATTCTTTGAGACTGCAGATTTTAACATTTGTAATTGTTTCTGGGTTATTTTTAAATTTACACTACAAATGCGTTTTTTTTTTAATCAAATTTTATTTTTTAAAGTCTTTTAGTAAATAATTAAAGTACTTTTGCTTCTGTTCTAATTAATATTGCGTGTAAAAAAAACAACAAAAGTAGAACTCAAAAAATTAATAAGATCAAGTAATAAATGGTGTTTTTTAAGAGCTTGAAAACTTTAAATAATAATACAAGACAGAAATTATTATAATCTAGTAGATAATTTCATGGCATTTTAAATATGATTTCCGGAATATGCCCGCCGCGGCTACGAGTTATAGTCCATTCGATCAGTTCAATTTCTCACTACTTTTTCCAATAAATCTGGCCGTATGGCGTCAATGGTGGCTTGAATATTGGCTTATAATGCTTCAAGAGTTGTTGGTTTGTCGGCATAAACCAATGACTTAACATAACCCCACAAAAAGTAATCGAGAGGGGTTAAGTCGCACAAACGAGGGGGCCAGTTAACAGGACCCTTTCTGGAAATAAAGTTGTCACCAAATTGAGTTTGCAATAAATTGATGGTTAAGCGCGCTGTATGGCAAGTTGCGCCGTCTTGTTGGAACTAAATGTTGTCGATGTCTAGCTGATTAATTATTGGAAACAAAAAATCAGTCAGCATGGCTCGATAGCGCTCGCCATTTACCGTAAAGACAGCTCCTTCCTCATTTCGAAAGAAATAAGGACCGATGATGCCGCCAGCGTGTAAACCGCACCAAACAGTCAATTTTAATGAATGTAATGTTGCTTTGCTAATGGCTTAAGAATTGTCTTTGTTCCATATCCGGCAATTTTGCTTATTAACGAAGGCATTATACCAAAAATAAGCTTTATTACTAAACACAATTCTTCGATAAGAATGCTCATCTTTGGCCTGTTTCAAATTAGCCCAATCAGCAAAAATGCGGTCAGTTGGCTTTATTTGTTGCACGAGCTGTATTTTATAGGCACATAACCCAAAATCCTTATGTAAAATTTTCTACGTAGTCGAAAGACAAACAACCAACAAGTTGAAAACTGCGACAAATCGACATTTTGGCGTCTTTTTCAACACTTTGCGCTACAGCAGCAATATTCTCTTTGGTACGCACAATTCTTTGTCTTGTTGATGGTTTTGAATCGAGAAGAGTAAAATTTGTGCAAAAACGATTTATAACTGCCCAAATTGCTTGCTTACTAGGCCGATTATGTTGACCGTAAAATGGACAAAGTGCTCTATGAACTTTGCAAACAAATTTTTTGAAAGTAAATTTCCGCTATTTGGAAGCGTTAAACGATTCATGATGAATTGTCTAAAATTACTGAACAAAAATGTCAAAATAGTTTCACATTTTTATTGAGTATAGATAGACAACTACTATTGAAACACCCTTTATTTAAATTTCCATTTTTTGCACTTTACAAAATATTGGGCATAATTTTTCCTATAATTTCTGATTACATGGGACTAAATATTTAAACAACCCAAATGCTCAAAAAGCTTTTAACTTGGTAGAATTATAGGCGATACTAAGCGCAATGTCCGATGCAAGAATCGATTAAAAATATACAAGCCTAATTAAGAACATATATGAAAATGCAACCTTTTGTGTCAAGTTAAATGAAGATATTAAGACTAACTAAATAAAGATTAAAAGAGGCGTCCTTCAGGGTGACACGATGTCCCCTAAACTTTATTCATTTGGAAATATCTTCAAAGAACTAAATTGGGACGAAAGGTATAGAAAGCAGAAACTTGACACACCTACGATTTGCAGATGATATTGTCCGTATGGTTAATAACATTAAAAACATACATATCATGCTACAAGAACTTTAAAAAAAAGGAGGATTAAATATGAACCTAAACAAAACAAAAATAATAAGCGACACTAAACAACAGATATCTATTGATATTGTCGACCAATACATATACTTAGGCTATTAAATTAAACTAGGCAAAAAAAATGAAACCACCAAGATTTTCAGCAAGTAAGATGGGCTGCCTTTAGAAAACGTAGACACATTTAAAAAAAAAAAAAAACAGGAATGTTCCAATGTGCATAAAGACCAAGGTGTTCAATGCATGTATACTCCCTGTAATGAACTACGGGCTAAAAACTACCACCCTGACAAAAAAGAGCGCCGGGAAACTAAGAACAACCCATGGATCGTGCAATGCTTAAAATATGCTTGAAGAACAAAGTCAAAAATGAAGTGGTACACACTAAAACAAGCGCAACAGATGTAATACACCGAGTGGCAAACCTCAAGTGGAGCTGGGTAGGGCACGTCGCAGGGCAAGACTCAGACCGTTGGACCAATAGAGTTACACAGAAGGACTTCAGAAAAGATGGCTGGATGATGTAAAAAGACTAGTCGGCAAAATATGGCATCAAGAAGAACATGACAGAACAAATTGGAATAAATTAAGGAAGGCCTATGTCCAGCAGTGGACTTTGAAAGACTGAAGAAGAAGAAGAATGCTTAAAATAAGCAAAAAATTAATTCAATTTGCATTTTATGCATTTTTCATTATGTTAGACATAGTTTCTAAAAGAATTTCAGATGCCATTATATTAATACTAAACAATCTAAAAACATAGGAGCTACAAATAAGCAATAAATTATTTCAATTTGTATTTTATGCATTTTCCAAAATATTGGGCATAATTTTTATCAATTTTTTTTCTATTAAAAGTAAATTAGGTAAAAGCAAAGCAGCAGCTTTATAGGCAACTCTATCTTTAATCTTAGCATCAATAAGGCATTTCTGTTCAAAAATTTGAAATGCTGGACTAGTAGTACGTTATTAAAATAGATTTGGTTGGTAGTTTTTTGTGCCTGTGGTTAATTAGTTAGTTTAATTTTTTGGCATATTAGCCTAAAAAGATTATAAATGCCAAACAGTGTTTGTGGTTATTAGCGTCCTTAACTGGTACAAAAACAAAAACACTTAGTTGTAGTGTATAGGGCCCATGACATTAAACACTTAATTATAAGTTATAAAAATAATTGCTAATTCCTTAAACTCATCAATTGTTCAACATACAATACTAAAATCTCTAAAAAACTTAACAATAATAAAACTAAAAATTGGCAATTCTGAAGAAATCCTTGCCTTCATGATCTAATTAAAAAAAAATAATTGGGGTTATTGAAAAACAGAAGTAAAGCAAATAAGGCAGTGACTATCGACCGTGAATTGACCAAATTGAGGTTAATTGCGTCATCTTTATGTATACGTCATTATTTGAATTTTATGCTTTTGGTATCTCTTGAAAAGCTATGCTACAGTGTTCAAAAATCGTTTCCACCCAAACAAAATTTGTTCTACTTTTACACTCAAATGTCTCAGCTACATCCCGGCCAAATCACCGTGACTTCTATTATTGTGCGATACAACTATGTCGTAAAAATTGAATTTCCGTGATTTCGACCCTGTAAAAACGTAGATTATAACGAACAGACACTTCGCAGACTACCCCATTACAAGTCACGACAAAGCCTATGCAAAAAGCATTCATAAACCAATCTAACCCAAATCACAAGTTTCGTTAGTAGTACATTCGATGTCCCTGCTGCGTTGGTACTCATGAAGTCATCGGCCATTGTTCAAAAGTTGGTGCTTTCTTTAAGTTTGGCTGCACTGCGGTATTTGTTCATTTCTGCGAAGATAGCGGTTTGGTAGCTCGACGGTTTGGGCATGGTTGCCGATTGCCGACTATATCGCCTTGGAAGAGGGAGAGGAGGGGTTAGGCAGGTTGAAGCACAACGGCCTTTATGTGCCCCACGTTGGGCGCCAAAATCTCTATACTCGAGGTTCCTTTTGAGAAGTCAGGAGGTTCGGGTGAGCCAGTAACAAAATTTGGCACCACATATACTTCAAGACAAACCAGTCCAAAATGAAGAAGCCAACATCTTCGAAGCACGGCTTCTTCACTATCTGGGGCGACGTTCCGAATGCAATCTGTGCGCTCGGCCGTACTCCTTGCAGCTCTCGCTCGGCCGTACTCCTTGCAACTCTCACTCTGAGCCCAGACACCAAAGCAGCAACCGCACCGCTGCCACTCGTGACAAACTTGCAAGAAACTGCCGGTAAGCAACAACAAGGACATTTCAAAAAAAACAAAAATTACCGTTGCTGAGTCAAACACTTCGCAAAGGTCACTTATTTGGCAGCTTCCGGGCGTCGTTCAACACTTTAAAAATAAAGACCTTTTTGCTGAAATTAATCTTTCAGATCAATTCCAAGTAACCATAACAAAGTACAATTGCGCAAAGCTTAAAATCCTTACTCCAATCTACGCGAAGTACGCTGCAGGACACAGAAAATCAGAAAAAATACAATATTTATCTTTCAGCACCCAATTAAAAGGTAGATGAAAAGAAGAAGGACCATCCGACTTGAGAACACTCTCCGCGACCTATTTAAGACCTGCTGGACAATCATCTAGGCAACTTCATAGAAGAACAAGATCCGGAAGATAAAACTGACGTTGCTGGACTGCCACCCATCGACCCAACTCAAGCCTGGAGGTCAAACACCAGCAAATATCTAGATAATGACAACCAAAGAACAGGTAAAAGAAGAAATTAAATAAAAACGACACCAAACGAGACTTAAAAGCCTTTCCAATCCCAACAGAGCCGATCCAATCGCTCAACACCAGCGCCAGCTTGGTTCCTCTCAATAATCGTCCTGAAAGCGATAAAAGATGGACAAAGCGGAAGATACAAACAATCCTTGATTCACAACAAACAAAGAAGTCGAAAGCCAGTCTTCAAATAGAACAGTCATCATAGGAACCCTATCTGCCAGTCAAAAACGCTTAGACTGATCTCACCGCAACTTAGACGTTCACTACGGTAGCCAGGAAGTCTCTTGGTTCAACCTGACAGCAACAAAACCACTGCAACTGAAACCTGAACCGACTGAAAAAAACACCGGAAAGTTCAGCGCGACATATACTTCAAGTCCAACTCGAACCACCGTAGGAAGGGAGGAGAAGTAATATCACCTGTTCCCCGACCAGCAGCAGTCACCCCAATATCTTATCAAGTAAGCCGGTACAAGGTCAAGATACAAACAAGTTTGAACATGCATAATTGTCGACTGCCTTGAGTCATCTCACATGACACTTGGTGACACCAGAAGAATAAAACCCACCTCACAGCACACATAGACAAGCAAACCTTCTTTATCTTTGAGATCGACATTCGAGAGCAACCTCACCAAATCCCACTTGTGATGGTTGAAGATCTTCCTGTACAAACCCTCAAACAAAAGGCGCCCTAAAAAAATAATTTATTTTTGCGGACTTGTTCAATAAAAAACAGTTGCAATTAATTTCAATGTGTTGTAGGTTTACCTAACCAGACTGTTGATCCATAAGATGAAAGAGTTGTTTTCTAAATACTCTCCATACTTTTTTACTGCTTATACAAACATTCCAGCTTGTTAAAGTAATATCTATTTTGTGTAAAATTATTAGTCTTGCTATTAAATGGGCTGGTGTGTTTTCAGCTTGCAAGAAACTAATTTAAATTAATGGGTAGCGATACCTCATGTAACAAAAGTTGTCTTCAATTCCAACAAAGTTTTGATTGGTTTTCTATATTATTAAAAGCAGGAATGATTCATCATAAAGTTATTTAAATATGTTTCTTAAAAGTGTAAGGTGCACAAAACATTTTCAATTTCTTAAGTTACAAATTTATGAGCTGTAATTTAAACTGCGCAAAGAACTTTTAAGACTAAATCAGCGCATTATTATCATACTTTTTTTAGAACTTTTAATTATAGCACGTATATGTTACATAATTGACTGATTTAATAGAAATTTTATAATTATTATTTATATTAATAAACAAGAAAATTATTTTATTTACTAAAATGTATATGAGCAATTATATTTCAAACAAATATGAAACTTTTAAAAAAATTCAAGGAATTTATTTAGTTTTTTTGTCGTTTGTTTGTTTAAAAATTGCATTTTTAATTTAAAAAACAAATTACTAGTGAAATCATTTGGATTTTTTTTGTAGAATCCAAATCTGGCGCCATTTCAAGTCTATATCTTGTCTATAAGCCGCAAAAACTATAAAACCATTTTTTTTGTTCTCAGTGGACTGAGCAAAAGGAGAATTTTTTAGATTTTTTTAACCGCCCAAGTTGACGTATTTTGATGTAAATTAGATAGAAAATATAAATTTGTTTTGTGTATTTGGGTTGTAAGGATCTAAAACTCAAAAACTCTGCAAAATTAGGCCTATTTTTCAATATAAACTCTTACAAATACACGTTTAGCTTTGCTCAGAGGAACAATACACCAAATATTATTCAAAAATTGAATGCATCAAATTTATTAAAAAAAGTAAATTAAGACAAAAAATTGCCAATGATTGCGTAAAAACCCATTTGCGCAAATAAAATTATCATTTATCACTTAGAATACTAATTTATTAATCGAAAATTGTGTAAAAAACTTACTTAAAGCAAAAATTTGCTTATAAAACCTAATTAACGCAAGAAAATTGACAATAACAGCAAACATTGCACAAAAATCAACGTTTATGGCCAAAATTCATAAAAGATTGCCCATACCACCTATTTTCTGCATCAAATTGATTAAAAAAGATAAATTAAGACAAAAAATTGCTAATAAATGCGTAAAAAACCTATTTGCACAAACTAAGTTATTATTTATTGCTCAGAATACCTATTTATTGATCAAAAATAATTTTAAAAACTTACTTAAACCAAAAAAATGCTCATTAAACACGATTAACACAAGAAAATTGTCAATAAAAGCAAAAATTGCACAAAAATCAACTTTTATGACTAAAATCCATAAAAGATTGTCAATACCACCTATTTTCTGCATCAAGTTTGTTAAAAAAACTACTAAAGCCAACATATTATATTCTTCTGCAATGTGCTAAAACAATCAAATTGATGTTGACAGTTTTAGGATGTCTGATAAAGCATATTTCCATTTATTTTTGGAAAATCCACAGAAAGTTCATACAGCCCGAAAGTAAAAATATGATATGCAATATTTTTAATGAAAATTATTGGTTTCTATTTTTTTTTTTAGGATCGGAACAAAAAATGTTTGACAATCAATTATGCAATCATTGTTTCTAACAACATAATTGAAAATGTTTTTACACAACAACTAAATCAATTGGTTTCAGCAAAATAAAGCATTGTAACATAGTACAAGAATATTAATGGATGCAAAAAATACTTTTCTAAATTCATGATTTGCGACTACAACTGTCAATCTTTTTCTTCTGTTTTTTATATTGATTATTTTATATATATTATGTATTATATTGTTTATATTCATTGTATTTTTATGTAGATGTAAATGGTTTTACTTATACCGTAAATAAAGAATTATTACTTTTTGTAGAAGTATATGAAATTTTAAATTCCCAACTCTTGTGGACACAAACAGTATACAAACTTGTATGCTAAACAAAATATTTCAACAAATTTTACCTGAATGTTTACATGCACCATTTTACCAGCATAAGATATTTGTGACACAGGTGTCTATAAAACTAAAACCAGCAAAATAACATAGTTGCTACTTGCTTTCCTCTTAGATTGATTTTTAGGTAAATGTGAGTTTTTAGTGATATCTAACTTATCGTACACAGTTATTCTGGGCATGATTTTATTTATTATTATAAAAGAACTATTGTTTTACACAAACAATCATTGCACATTTTTGGAGCAAAAAGTGTAATATCAATTATTACTATAAACTCGGTTTATGAGCTATTGCCGCCAGTTTTTGCTGGTTTAAGAACCTGCTTATTTAGCCTAATATTTTTGTTTATTTCTTCTGTTTATGACAAACCTAGTCTAGATTTTTTCTCTTTAACGCCTCTTTGGCTATAAAAGACATCCTATCGCCGTTTAAAGTACAACGTGATGCAAGCAATGTAGGCGTTGGCACTCTTTACCAGATTGTAAATAATCAAAAACACGTAGTAAGATTTTAGCATTTTTTTGTGAAATCCGGTTTTAGAAAAAAAATAGTTGAGCATATCCCAATATACCATTTTTTATATAAATAACCTTTTTTCTTGTAGTTTGAAGAGTATTTACTGAAATTTTGACTAAAATCGACATAGGGTAACAACGTTTTTCTTGACCTAAAAATTACAAGTTTTGAAGATCGCGAAAACATGTGCAAATTTCTGCATCAAAATAATGGTGAACATAAATTGATTCTATAAGTCTAGTGTGATTACTTTAAAAAAAGATTAAACACAAAGAAATCTAGACCTTGTGGATTAAATTTCTTTAAGATTTGACAAAGTTTAAACAAAGCATAAATTTGCAATTTTGCAATATTTAGTTTTTTTTTAAACAATGTTTAAACCTTGATATATCAAAATAACTGCCTCAACATTAAATATACGAATATGGGTTTTAATGTACATGTAATAAGGAATATTTTGAGCCACCGTGGACCTTTTTATCTTTTTTCAGAGGCCCAAAAATTGAGATACAAAAATGTGTCGTTTGCCGATTTTGACAATTTTTGAGTATTAAAAAGTTCTTGATAATTCCCAATATACTATTTCTCATATAGATAACGTTTTTTCTTGTGTTCTAAAGAGTATTTACTGAAATTTTGACAAAAATTGACATATGGTGACAGCGCTTTTTTGGGACCTAAAGTTACAAGTTTTGAAGATCGCGAAAACATGTGAAGTAGCACATGTTTTTTTTACATCAAAATAATGGTGAAAACGTATTGATTCTATAAGTATTGTGTGATCACTCTAAAAAGAGATTAAACACGAAGACATCTTGACCTTGCGGATTAAATTTTGAAAATCTCATTTTTTTCATCCATATTTTGATCCCTGAAAATTTGAGCAAAATCAAAAAAGTCGACTTTTTCAAATTAGTCGATTAGTAATATATATCTTATATTTATACTTGAAGTATGAAATTTTTGTTGTCTCCTGTAATTTTTTTGTGATATACGAGGTTTTGACGATATTTGAATTATTGTTTATTTTTATAGCAATAAGTCTATTGTATATTGATTTAATAATTTTTTTTAGGATACTGTCTGACGTTTTTATAAATTACAATCTGAAATTAAGCAAAAATTAGAGAATTTTCAAATTTATTGAGAAAATACAATTACAGTTTACATTACAACAAATTCAACAGAAGAGACAAAAAGTAATAAAAATCAATTGTCAATACGACGTATTGCTACTTCTATTTTGGATGACACTCCTCATTTGGTTTAGCGTAAAGATCAGCAAGTCCTGTATGCCTGCTTGGGGGAAATTGTTTCATTTTTCAATAAAGGCCAATCGGAGTTTTCCATGTGTTGTTGCAGCAGATATGCGACGTCTTACTTGTCTTTTGAGCTGGTTTTAAATATTCACAATAGGATTAAGATCCAGGGTTTGAGCAGGCTAGTTTATTTTCACTAATAACCACTTCTTCAAGGTAATGTACGAACAACCCTTGCCGTGTGTTGTTGTGCAATATTTTCCATTAACAGAAAACCATTGCCAAACAAATCCAGCATAAGCCATCATATGTTTTTATAGAATTTCTGATATGTATCGTCACGCTGTTAGTGCGCCTCTGTCAATTAAAATGAAATCCGAGTGTGCCTCAAAAGAAATTTCTGCTCAAAACGTTACTAAGACATCCTTAAAAGCAACACAAGGTGACCGAGTACAGACAGCATAGCGTTTGCTTAGCTCTTTTGTATACCTTATTTTGACTATCTTTGCAATAAAGACAGATTCTGCACTCATCTGTAAACAATGTGTTTCTAGTCGTTTACTGTTCAATTAATACGTCTTTTGTAAGCTGCATTAAGAAAAAATCCTGTTACTTTCTCTTAATCTTTGTCGAACGGTAAAAACTGCTTTTTTTTTAGTTTGCCGAATGCTGCATTGGAGCATTCTAGCGGTTTGCGTTTTCTCTCAATGCAGAAATCATGATAAAGCGATATGTTCTGGTTGTTTTATATGTTTTAACACCTGTACCGGGCTGTCGGTGATAAGAGCTAGTTGCAAGAAACCTTTCGTGTGTTCTTTGCACAGTCGAACTACTAACATTTAATTGTCTTGCTACATACCGTTGACTTACTCCACTTTATCAATGTCACTATCTGCACAGCTCTTCAATATTTTTTATTCATTATTACAGACTACACGGTACTCTACAAAGGCCTGTGTAGAACTAAGATAAGTTTCAAATTATTTATCTACACACAAGCTTAAATCTTCATGAATAGGTTTTTACTGTCTACAGAGCCGCCTGTCTTTGCAGATACAAACTAACTTGTTTTATTTAATTAAAAACAAAAAGTAAAAAAACGCATGTGGAACCGAAAAAAGATTATCAAGAAACGAAAAGCAAAATAAAAAAAAAGATTACAAAAATAATAAACACCTCAGACTAAATAAAGCAACTCAAAGAATGTACAAAGATTAAACGGCTTGGGAAATACTACGTAAATAAACTCACAAATGTTAAAGAGTTTAAAGAGAGTGAGGAAGATCTTATTTTAATTCTCAATGCAAAGATAAAAAAAATAATAGGTAAAATTGCGAAGACAATCCCGCAACTAAATGAGGTTGCAAGAAATGAATGGATAAAAAGTGGAGGTTTCCCAAAAATTAAATGCAGCACAGCTATAAAAGTAGATAAAACTATAGAAAGTAAGGAAATCTTTATAATAAAAACAAAAAAAAAAGATACACTGGAATCTCAAAAAAGTTAAAAAAAAGCTCTAAAGTGATGTCAATAGAGTAATAATAAAAAAAGTATAGTAGAAAATAAGATGTACTTATAGAGTGATAATCTGGAAAGATTAAAGATGGAGTGCTTAAAAGATAGAAGAAATTATTGCAAGAGGAAAAAAAGCAAATTTGAGTAGCATGCAAAAGGACGGACAGGAAGAAACCTAGAAAATAACAAAAAAACAAATTCAAATAAAAGTTTAAAATAACAAATGCAAAAAATGAAACGTGGAGGAGTCTATGCAACAAAACGGACTAGGATGTTTGAAACTTCAGACACAGGATTTTTGCCAAGAAGCTAAATTTTAACTAACAAACTACCTTAAAGAAAGAAAAACAGATTGAATTGGTAGCAGAATTGTTTCCATATATTAGTACACGCTGAATAAACTAAATGTTGCAAATAATAATCTAAAATTAAAAAAGGTTTTGAGTTCGGACAGTAAATGGGACGGTGCAAAGTAATGATTAAAGTATTTAATCATAAATTATTTTATAGTTATTTCCTCTTTAAATATTGTGTATTTTAGTTATTTCTCTATTAAATAATGTGTAATTTAGTTATTTTTTTATAAAAAAATGTGTATTTTAATTATTTTTTTTTATTTAATATTGTGTATTTTAGTTATTTCTCTATGAAATAATGTGTTTTTAAGATATTTTTTATTAAATATTCTGTATTTTAGTTATTTTTTCACAAAATATTGTGTATTTTAGTTTTTTCTCTATAAAATAATGTGTATTTTAATTATTTTTTTAAATTTATTCTGTGTATTTTAGTTACTTTTCTATTAAATATTGTATTTTTTAGTTATTTCTATATTAAAAATTGTGTAATTTAGTTATTTTTCTATCAAATGTAGTGTATTCTACTACTTTCTCTATTAAATAATGTGTTTTTTAGTTATTTTTTATTGAGTAATGTGTATTTTAATTATTCTTCTATTAAATATTGTTGTGTTTTAGTTATTTATTTAAATTACACAACTTTTAATAATAAAAATTGTGTAATTTTTTTTTAAATTTTTATTTAAATATTGTTTATTTTAGTTATCTCAAGAAAAATGTTTTATACATCTAAAGAAAATCTAGACTTGTACTACTAAAAAAACATAAAAAATGGAAAAACCAGTAACTTATAGACCGCGATGTTTTACAAATACCTTTATAAAACTATACAAGGATATGATAGCAAATAGGATAAGGAAAGATGTAGATAATAAACTTTTACAAAATCAGCATAGATTTAGAAATGAAAAGTCAACAATAAGGGTATTGGAAATGGTAGTTGACGCAGCAAAGGAAACAAAAAAGAAGGCAACCAGAAACAAGAAATTCTGTATCCTAATAACGGCCAACATAAAAAATGTATTTAACACAGTCCCGTGAAGAGAAATTTTGAAAACACTAAAGGATATAAATGTCAAAGAGTCAATAAAAAAATATTACATAAGACTACCTCACAAACAAAAATATAAGAGTTGGAGAAATCAAAAATATGAAAATATTGTGTTTAGACCCACAGGGATTCATAATAGGACCAATGCTATGGAACGTATATTTTAACAATATGTTGAAATAGAAACAATAAGAAACCAGATGATATGTTTTACAGACAACATAGCGGTAGTTGTGACATACAAGAAAAACTTAGTGTACAAGGCAAACAAAACGCTAAAAAGTATTTAAAATATATATAGAAAACAAACGTCTGAAAACTACAAACAATAAAACAGAAGTAATGATACTATTCGGCAGAAAAAAACTAAAAATAGAAGGATTGGAAATCAAATTGGACAAAGACAAAATATCTAAAGATAAGCATGTTAAGAATCTCACAAAAATGCCAAAAAATCAAACAGTTTTAAACAAACTTTGCCAAAAATTTAAGGATCAACTTTAAACAAAAAAAAAACTGCTTGGGTCAATCGTTTGCTATGTCATAACGTATGGGTATAATAACTCAATAACAGAGACAAATTGCGGTTAAATTTGCAAGCGGTTATAGGACGCAATATTAATAATAACAAACGTAAAGCCCATAGAACTGATGGTGATATACAGAAGATTCCAAAAGTAAAATAACACCAAAAAAAAAAAAAAAATCGAAAGTATTAACCAGAAAAGAAACGATTCTGCACTACACTTGAGCAATAACCACATGCACTGCTTCTACAACCCATCTTAGTTTTGTCACAAACCGGTATTATTAGCTTCTTTAATGGATAATTGTTTTCTTTTGCCTTTTAAAGCTGGCATCAGCACAATGTATCCTTTAGATTCCAACTTGTTCTTCACATCTCTAAAACTTCTATCAAGAATAAAGACGTTACCTTTCCTCAAAAGCTTTGACAAGCCATTTTTGTCCTTTAAAATAACTTGCAATATTTCCGCGTCGTTTATAGTACCCAGGTATGGTCCAAATGTATCGACTATAAAACCATCTGTGTGGTACAAACTGTAAACAGTTTACATAAGGGTGCTTTTTTCTGACTCAAATATGATTTTTGATATTAGTACTCTTTTTATGTCGCAAATATGTACCACCAGCTATCAAAACTAATCGTCCTTCATAGCCATGCAACTGTTTCACGTATGGCAACGTATGGTTTAATATTAATTCTTCACGAGAACAAGATAGTACGCCGAGGTGTGTAAGTAAAACATCAACCTTAAAAGACCTCAAAACAGATTCGTAATAATCCGAAATTTGTTGTTTGCATTTCATATCAAAAACCGACGCTGTCACGCTGTTGGAACTTCCAGTTCTTAACTTAAAAAGGAACACAAAAAATGCTTGATTCACACTGCGATTGTCCGAATTTCGCACCGAAGTGAGCATCGTCGTCAATCATTTCATTGATTGTAGGCAAATAATTTTCCCGCTTAAGTGTTGGTGATGCATAAGTTGGATGTTTCTCCTCTTTGCAAACGTTAGTTGTCACTAAATAAGACAAAAAGGGTGAAAAATTCAATCTCTTGATAACTAACGCTTAGATAGGTAAGCAACAATACGCAAAAAAATCTATAAAAACAATGCTTAGTAAAGCAAAAAGTCATGATAGAAAACTACTTACAACCCAACGCAAATTTGCTCTAAAATGGATTGAGTCATACCAACCTATTCGGTAAAGTATATAGCGTAAACCAAACAAGAAAATCAGTGAAAGTTAAGACGGACCAAGTAAGACATGTAAGAATTTTTTTTTTCAACCTTTCAGACGTCTAATTAGGCTTTACTTTAACTACCGCTTTATTGTTACTGCCAAATCTTGAGACTTTCATCTTGCCGATGCCTGCCAAAAAACGTCAAAAAAAAAAACATTTCCGCCGTCAACAACTTGCCGCCCCGTTACCCACCGGTCCATTAACAAACATTTTTGTATACGCATATGCAGTCCGAGAAAAAGCAGAAAACTGGAGATCAAAAGCTGTTCACTCTCAGTACTACGCTAAATCTGCAAACTCACATTTCATCTACGCCAAAGCTTTATAATAATATCTAGGCATAACCGTGAATAGCTTTATACATTAGAAGCACCAGCAGGACTCTTTTGTATTGCTAGCATTTATGGTTCTAAAATCAATCCTTGTAGTTGCAATTGCACAGCGGCAAGCCCAAAAAAAAATTCCAATACATTTAATAAAATTTAATTAAAAAAACGTAAAACCAACAATGTCTCAAATAAAACTTCAGTAAGTAAGGGCAGAATATATCTAAATATCATAAAATAATCAAAATAGTTATTTAAAATATTTTATTATTTTTTTTTTTGTAAAAAATATACATCACATAAAAAGTACTTTTCATAACTTATAAAAAATATCTAAAAATAAATCTACAATTAAAAACATGCAGCATGCATTCGTCTTTCACAAAATAATAATAAATTTAAACCATATATAAAAATCATTTTTTAAACGCTCTAAATACCATAATACTTATAAACTAAATATAATATAAAATATACTTTATTTTATACAAATACAAACAGTATACATATTTCGAAAATAAGGTACACGAGATGTACGTAAAATATTAAATAAATAAAGACGAAATAATCACAACACAAAATTTTAAAATTTGCAGCATTATTTAGAAATATTGTGTTTATTTCCTCTTCTTAAATCTGATATAAAATTTAATATTTAAAAATCTCTCTGTAATAATTAAAATATAAATTTTCTCTTAATAATTTTTTAAAGTATAATCACCAATCGTTTAACAAATGTAAAGCCTTGAGATCTTGCCACTAAGTAAACTTGTTTCATCTTATCACCTAACAAACAATCAAAAAACTCACTTAAGTACTAAAAAATATCATAAAAATTCTATTTACAGATTGCGAGATGTAGTCCCTTCCTTTTGATAAGTTATCAAAGAAAATATTATACATTAAAATAATAATTAAATTGTAATGAGAATTTACTTATTTACATCACAAAAAAGAAAACATATTTACAATAATGATGATAATGAATTGTATTAGAATTGATTGATTTGAATTGAATTTTGAAAGAAATTAATAATTTCTTCCTTATAACTAAAAACAAAATAATCTCACGCTTTTATTAGGAACATTCCTTATTAATAAAAATCAAAATACTGAAACGGATACAAAAATAAATGCAGTTAACTCAATATTTTAATAATAACAATTAATCTAGCAGAACGTACAATGCAATAAATATTTAATTCATTTGCTAGCAAAACAAAACAAAAATCCGATTAGTTTCAGTTGTCCTTGATATACACTCGTATTAGTACAATAGATAAAAAATGCAATAAATAAACTCTGCCGTACAAACTAAAGCGAAATGGTACTTAAAATATTTGGTGCCCTTTATTGTCGGACATAAAATAGCAAAAACAACATTATTGCTATTTTAAGATTGAACATGGCGTGAAGAGCGAATGTGATACTAATAAAATTTCACACCAACCTGGTCTGAACATAATGTCTTAATACTAAGACCCGTTAATGTCCGCACCAAAAATTATAATGAGCAAATTGTACTTTTTTTTTAATTTCTTCTTTACTACCTTCGCATTATATCTTCTATAGTAAAGCCAGTCTTCTTAGGTGGATTTTGAGGCGGCCTAGGCGGCGGCAATTCATCCTTTTTCATTGATAAATCGTTGGCTATATTAGGATCCACTTTAGTAATACTACTAGGACCCGATAAATTCAATAGCATTCCACCATGTGATGATGTGCTAGGTAGCAACAAATCGGGCGGTTTTAATATTGTTGGACTTGGTGGTATTGGAATAGTTTGTGGCATTATATTAATAGCAGTATGAATTGGCAATCGTAGATTAATAATAGGCGATTGTCTACCGCTCATTGATAAATTGGTTGGTAAATCAGAATCTAGGGCGCGTTTACGGAATGGGCCTAAAAAGCTATGATGTTCCATTGCACCGCTTGTTATAGTTGATGGCTTATTAAGTGGTAGTAAATCGCGTCTTATTTGTAATTGTGGGTGGTGGATTTCTTTAATTTCTTTATCGTCTTTATCTAGAGATAAATCTAAATGTTCTTCTTGGCCTGGATCAATTTCGGGATCTTCTTCAAATTCTTCGTCATCTAAATGTATTCCCCGTCGTTCTTGATCTGGATTAGGACGCATTGTATAGGGACTTGATGATGAGCATGGTTCATGGCATTGTGTTCTTTCTGGTATGGGTGAACATACTCTAACAGGTCCCTCGTCAGGATTGCCGGGACTTCTGGGACGAGGTGAAAGTGCTTCTAAATCACCTCCAGGTATAAAGCCGTCGCCCAATCCGTCTGCAGGTACGTCGCCTACGGCGTGTGTCAGTGCGTGCCGACGGAGGTCGCAGTTTCTACGGAAAACTTTGCCGCAGGAGTTACACTCGTATGGTTTGTGATCGGTGTGAGTGAGCAGGTGTGTTTTCAGATTGGATCGTTGATTAAATGATCGACTGCATACAGGACATTTGTGCGGGGATTCTTCCATATGGAGGATTTTGTGGACGGCAAGGGTGCGCGACTGGCAAAATCCTTTCCCACATTCTGTACATTTGAATGGCTTCTCTTTACTATGAATATATCTGAAACAAAAATAAACACAATATTAAAATCTATTCATTATTTCTAGTATAAGTTTAAAAAATATATATATAAAATTATAATTTTCTGTCCATAATCAAATCACTTAACATTACACTCATTTCAATCATTACAGCGTCCAAGAGTCAAGCATAGACAATTGTTTTAGTTCTACAAACCTTGTCAATGCGCCTTGTATAACTACGGCATTGCATGATAGCAAAGAACAAATTTAATTAAATAATTCTGTGCTTATACACAATTGATGATGTAAATAATCAAATTAACAATTGTGACTCCATCAATTGTGTTTATAAGCACAGAATTATTCATTCATTCAAGAAGAGCTCAAAGCCTAAACTGCCTCTGTCAGGGCTTGTTTGACGTGACAGTACCATGCCTAATCTTCTTGTTGCAGAAACGATGATGTTCTTTACTTCTCTTTCTCAGGGTAGTTTGTGCGGTTAAAGCATATTAAACGCTATTTGCTACTAATATGCGGTTTTTTCGAAAAAAATCCTGAAAGTCACAAGTTCCAAGAGTCGGTGAGATTGCTTTTGTGTGATGGAAATCAAAATTTGATCATTTGTTAGTTTAGGTTAGGTTAAGTAGAGTGCTCACTCATTCGCCCAAGTGTTTGTTATCAAAGAACTAAAAGTTAATTCTCTCTACAAGTATTAAAAGTCTTTTAGCCAGAAAAGACCAACACTTGGGCGGGTGGATGGGTCACTTCAGATTATGATTACCAGCGAGTAGTTTGAATTGGAGTGTCCCCCCACCCGTCCAAGTGTTTGTTATCAAAGATTTAAAAGTTATTCCTCCTACAAGTGTTAGAAATCCTTTAACCAGAAAAGGAGGTAGTGATATTTAATCTCTTAATGACCGACATTTGGACGGCTGGGTGGACCACTCCAGACCATAACTACCAGCGAGTAGTTTAAACTGGAGTGACCACCCACCCGCTAAAATGTTTGTTATTAAAGAATTAAAATTTTGTCCATTCTGCAAGTGTTAGAAGTCATTTAGTCAAAAGAGGAGGTGGCGATATCAAATCTCCTGATAACCAACATTGGGCAGACGGGTGGGCCACTCCAGATCATGATTACCAGCAAGTTAGAACTAGAGTGCCCACCCACTCGCCCAAGTAATTGTTCCAAAAAATTAAAAGTTACTCTTCTCTACAAGAGTTAGAAGTCCTTTAGCCAGAAGAGGAGGTGATGTTTTTGAATCTTTTGATGACCACTTGAGCAGGTGGGATTATACTCAGATAGTGAACCGTCTTTAGTAATAATATAAATTTTGACCCCTACATTAAAGCCACCATAGAAAAAGCAAGCAAGACAACAAGTGCCTTTAGCAAGCTAATGCCTAACCCATGTACTCGGTGACCAACTCACTGTGTCATTCCCGAACTGTTTTTCCACAAGTTCTAATGTTTTGCTAAAAGTTTGCTTCAAAATATACCTTTTCCGGATTTGTATTGAATCCCAAAAGCAGGTTCATGTCAGCCATTAAAAGTAATTTTTTTGAAAAAAAACTTTATGTGTGTTTTATTATTTCATCAATTTTAAGCGCAATAAACGTGAATTGTGCCACAATTCTACCTGGTTTGTACAATTTTTCATGGATTCTAAGCGATTTTTGGCAATTAATTATTGGCGATAAGCGCGTTTTGGGCAATAATACATTTTCTCATCAGTTTGTGTCGATTTTTATTAGTTTTAGGCAAATTGATAGAATTTAAGTGTGGTTGCTTAGGCAATTTATGTAAATTTATGTATCTTTTAACTGCTTTTCATCAATTTAAAGCAATAAACTTAGATTTCGTTGAATTACAAGGGATTAGTACTAGTTTTGATAGATTTAATTACGTTTTTTCAACAATTTTTATTTCAAATTTGATTTTTTCATCAATTATGACTAATTTGGTTTGTTTTAAGCAATAATGTAGGTAAGCGGGGCACTTCAGCTGAAACTATTCCCCGAGAAGCAATGATTTGAATGCCTCTCAATTAAGTTTTATAACTATTTGATTTAGTTTTTAAAAACATTTATTTAATAATTATACATGAGCTTTATTATATTTAATTATGTGCTGAAGGCCTTAGATTTAATTATTACTACAATATAAAAATGAATGCGTTAGGATGCTGCGTGCATCTGGTTTTATTCCAACAGAGTGCCGAATCAGCACTCGCGTGGTCGGTTCTTGGAACGCTGTCTCAGCTGCTCCGATAAAGGGTGTTCTTGTTAATAATAACATTACTCTCTCTTACCCACCCGACCATTTGTTGTCCAATAATCTATCACTTAACATGATATATGCGTCTCAGCACGTACTTAATGACTCATGTAAATAACCTAAAAATGTTGACATTTTGCAAAATGTTACGTTTGTATTGTTGTGTCACGGTATAAATATTAAAGCAAATTGTTGGCATTTATCTGTTGCGTTGCAATTAACATTTGTTAAAACATTGGGATCTTTGAAATTATTTTGTAACAACGCACATAACCTCAAAAGTATGGAACACAGAGCCACTCACCCAAAAGTTTGTTATCAAGAAATTGCAAGTTTCTTCGTTCTGCATACTTAAGAAGATTCAAAGTCAGAGGAGAAGGAGGTGACATAAAATGTTTTGATGACCAACACTTGGGTAGGTGGGTGAGTCACTCCAATCCATGATTACCATTAAGTAGTTTGAGCTGAAGTTCCCTTCCATCCGCCTAAAGGTTTGTTATCCTCCGTGCAAGCATTAAAAGTTTTAAGATAACAGAAGGAAGAAGTCATATCTAAATTCTTAATGACCAACAGTTGGGTAGGTGGGTGGGTTACTCCAATCCATGATTACCATCAAGTAATTTGAACTGGATTTCTCTTCCACCCGCGTAAAAGTTTTTCCTCCTTGCACCCATTAAAAGTCTTTAGATCAAAGAAAGATGGGATTATATTTAATCTCTTGATGACCAACACTTGGGTGGGTAGGTGGTCACTCCAATCCATTGAGTAGTTTGAGCTGGAGTTTTCTTCTACCCACCCAAAAGTTTGTTATCAAGAAATTGAAAGTTTCTCCTCGGTGCACGCATTAGAAGTTTAAGATCACAGAAGGAGCAAGTCATATCTAATTTTTTGATAACCAACCGATGGGTGGTTGTGTGGGTTACTCCAATTCATGATTACCATCGAGTTGTTTAGATTGGAGTTCCTATTTACCCTCCCAAAAGTTTGTTATCAAGAAATTGGAAGTTTTTCCTCCCTGCACGCATTAAAAGTCAGTTTAGATCAGAGAAAAAAAAAGATTATATCTAATCTTTTGATGACCAACACTTGGGTGGGTGAATGGGTCACTCCAATTCATAATTTTCTTTGAGTAGTTTGCGCTGGAGTTTCTACCCACCGGCCTAAAAGTTTGTTATCAATAAATTAGAAGTTTCTCCTTCGTGCACGCATTAGAATTTTTTAGATCACAGAAAAAGGAAGTTATATCTTATTTCTTGATGTCCAACAGTTGGGCGGGTGGGTAGGTTACTTCATTCCATGATTACTATAGAGTAGTTCAAACTGGAATATCCACTTACCCTCTCAAAAGTTTGTTATCAAAAAATTGAAAATTTTTCCTCCCTGTACGCTATAAAAATTTTTAGATCAGAGAAAGAGGAGGTTATAATTAATTTCTTGGTGACCATGAAATGGGTGGGTGGGTGGGTCACTCCAATCTATAATAACAATCGAGTAGTTTAAGCTGGAGTTTTCTCCCACCCGCCCAAAAGTTTGTTATAAGAAATTGAAAGTTCTCCTCCGTGCATGTATTAGAAGTTTTTAAATCACAGAAAGAGGAAGTCATATCTAATTTTTTGATGAGCAGCAGTTGGGTGGGTGGGTGGGTTACTCCAATTCTTGATTACCATTGAGTAGTTTAGACTGTAGTTCCTACTTACCCTCTTAATAGCTTGTTATTAAAAAATTGGAAGTTTTTCCTCCATGCACGCATTAAAAGTCTTTAGATCGGAGAAAAAAGTGATTATATTTAATCTCTTGATTACCAACACTTGGGTGGGCTGGTGGGTCACTCCAATTTATAATTACCAACAAGTAATTTGCGCTGGCGTTTTCTCCCACCCGCCCAAAAGTTAGTTATCAAAAAATTGAAAGTTTTTCCTCCCTGTACGCATTAAAAGTTTTTAGATCAGAAAAAAGAAGAGGTTATATTTAATCCATGATTCCCATTGAGTAGTTTGGGCTGTAGTTCCCTCCTACCATCCAAAAAGTTTGTTATCAAGAAATTGGAAGTTTTCATATCAAATTTCTTGATGACCAAGTGTTGGGTGGGCAAGTGGGTTACTCTAATTCATGATTACTATTAAGTAGTTTAGATTAAAGTCTTACTTACCCTTCCAAAAGTTTGTTAACAAGAAATTGGAAGTTTTTCCTCCCTGCACGCGTTAAAAGTCTTTAGATCAAAGAAAGAAAAGCTTATATGTAATCTCTTGATGACCAACAATTGAGTGGGTGAGTGAGTCACTCCAATCTATAATTACCATCGAATAGTTTAAGCTGTTCCCTCCCACTCGCCCAAAAGTTTGTTATCACAAAATTAGAAGTTTCTCCTCCATGCACGCATTAGAATTTTTTAGATCACAGAAGGAAAAAGTTGTAGCTGATTTCTTGATGACCAACAGTTGAGCGGGTGGGTGGGTTACTCCAATTCAGAAATACCATCGAGTAATTTAGACTGGAGTTCCCACTTACCCTCCCAAAAGTTTCTTATCAAGAAATTGAAAGTTTTTGCTCCCTGCACGCATTAAAAGTCTATAGATCAGAGAAAGAGGGTATTATATTTAATTTCTTGATGACTAACGCTTGGGTGGGTGGGTGGGTCACTCCGATCTATAATTACCATTAAGTAGTTTCGCTGGAGTTCCTTCCTACCAGCCCAAAATTTGTTATCAAGAAATTGGAAGTTTTTTTTATGTGCACGCATTAAAAGTTTGTAGATCACAGAAGGAGAAATTGATATCTAATTTTTTAATGACCAACAGTTAGGTGGGTGGGTGGGTTACTCCAGTCTATGATTATCATCAAGTAGTTTAGACTGGAGTTCAAACTTACCCTCACAAAAGTTTGTTATCAAAAAATTGAAAATTTTTCCTCCCTGCACGCATTACAAGTCTTTAGATCAAAGAAAGAAGAGGTTATATTTAATTTCTTGATGACCAACATTTGGGTAATGGGTGGATCACTCCAATTCATGATTACCATCAAGTAAACTTTGTTATCAAAACATTGAAAGTTTTTGCTCCCTGCACGCATTAGAAGTCTTGAGATAAAAAAAGGAAGTGGCTACATCTAATTTCTTCATGACGAATACTTGAGTGGGTGGGTAACACCAACTCAAGTTATCAAAAAATTAAAAGTTTTTTTTCACTGCAAGCGTTAGAAGTATCTATGTCCAAAGCAAAAAAGGGTTTGTCAACAGAAGTACTTATTTATGCAAATGATTTTGACACTTTTTTTAAATTAGATTTAGATATTAGGTAGTTTAAGCTGAAGTTTCCTTCCATCCGCCCAAAAATTTGTAATTAATAAATTGGAAATTTCTCCTCCGTGCACGCATTAGAAGTTTTTAGATCACAGAAGAAAGAAGTCATAACTAATTTCTTGATGACCAACAGTTGGGTGGGTGGGAGGGTTACTCCAATACATAATTACCATCAAGTAGTTTAGACTGAAGTTCCCATTGACCCTCCCAAAAGTTTGTTATCAAGAAATTGAAAGTTTTTCCTTCCTGCACGCAAAGTCTTTAAATCAGAAAAAGAGGAGGTTATATTTAATCTCTTAATGACCAACAGCTGGGTGGGTGGCTGGGTCACTTCAATCCATGATTATTATCAAGTAGTTTGAGCTGGAGTTCTCTTCCACCCACCTAAATATTTGTTGTCAAGAAATTGGAAGTTTCTCTTCCGTGCACGCATTAAAAGTCTTTAGATCAGAGAAAGAGAGTATTTTATTTAATCTCTTGATGACCAACAGTTGGGTGGGTGGGTGGGTCACTTCAATCCATGATTACCATTGAGTAGTTTGCGCTGGAGTTCCCTTCTACCAGCCCAAAAGTTTGTTATCAAGAAATTGGAAGTTTCTCCCCCATGCACGCATTAAAAATTATTTAAGATCACAGAAGAAAAAAGTCATATCAATATTCTTGATGACCAAAAGTTGGGTGGGTGGGTGGTTTACTCTAATCCATGATTACCATCAAGTAGTTTAGACTAGAGTCCCACTTACCCTTCTAAAAGTTTGTTATCAAGAAATTGGAAGTTTTTTTCCCTGCACGCATTTTAAGTTTTTAGATCAGAGAAAGAGAAGGTTATATTTAATCTCTTGATGATTAACAGTTGGGTGGGTGGGTGGGTCACTCTATTCCATAATTACCATTAAGTAGTTTTTGCTGGAGTTTCCTTTTTGTTATCAAGAAATTGGAAGTTTCTCCTCGGTACACGCATTAGAAGTTTTTAGAGCACAAATGGAGGAAGTTGTATCGTATCTAATTTCTTGATGACCAATAGTTGGGTGGGTGAGTGGGTTACTCCAATCCATGATTACCATCGAGTAGGTTAGACCCACTTATCTTCCCAAAAGTTTGTTATCAAGAAATTGAAAGTTTTTCTTTCGTTCACGCATTACAAGTCTTTAGATAAAAGAAGGAAGTGGTTATATCTAACCTCTTCATGACCAATACTTAAGTGGGTAGGTAACACCAACTTAAGTTATCAAAAAATTAAAAGTTTCTCCTCACTGCAAGCGTTAGAAGTTTCTATGTCCAAAGCAAGGAAAGGTTTTGTCAGCAAAAGTACTTATTTGTGCAAACGATTTTGACAGTTTTCTTAAATTAGATGTAAGATCGATAAAATTATTTAACAAAAAATCTCATGATAACTAACGGTGGGAGGGTGAGTGGTAAGACAGTTTAATTGTATGCGAGTTACTTCTTCTACTGTGACCCACCCACCCGCCCAAGTGTTACTCATCAAAGGATCTATTGTTTATCCCACCTCTTGTGAGCTTGGACTTAGATACTAGAAAATTGTTTAACAATAAATCTCTTGATAACTAACGCTTGCGTGGGTAGGTAAAACAACATTTGATTTGTATGCGAGTTACTTCTTCTACTGTAACCCACGCACCCGCCCAAGTGTTAGTCATGAAAAGATCCATTGTAGTCCCACCTCTTGTGTGCTTAGATTTAAATACAAAAAAATTGTTTAACAATAAATTTCTTAATAACTAACGCTTAGGTGGGTAAGTGGAAACAAAGTTTGATTTGTATGCAAGTTACTTCTTCTACTGTGACCTACCCGCCCGCCCAAGGGTTCATCATTAAAGAATCTATTGTCTGTCCCACCTCTTGTGTGCTTGGATTTAGATATGATAGAATTGTTTAACAATAAATCTCTTGATAACTAACGCTTAGGTGAGTATTTGGGAACAAAGTTTGATTTGTATGAAAGTTACTTCTTCTACTATAACCGACCCACCCGCCCAAGTGTTCATCATCATAGGTCTATTGTTTGTCCCACCTCTTGTGTGCTTGGATTTAGATATGAGAAAATTGTTTAATAGTAAATCTCTTCACAACTAAAGCTTCGGTGGGTAGGTGGGGAGTTTCTGAAAGTCGATTTTTGCTTATTAAGCGCAGATTTATTACATTTAAGGTTAAATTTGTTAAATTTTTTGCTAATTGTGTTTTATTTTAGTCCGGATCTGCTGTTTTAAGCCCCAATTTGAATGATTTTTCAATTAATTAACTATTTTTGATCAGTTTTGAGTTACAATTCAACTTAATAGACGCTTTTTGTGTCCAATTTTAGTTAAAAAAGGTATTTTTGTCAAATTTTTGCAATTTTTCTTTATTTTATGAGAAAAATGAGTTTGTTGCGAGATTTTTAATAGTTTTTAAGCGTTTTTGGGACAAATTTAATAATTTTTTTTGAAATAAATTCTTATTTAAGGAAAATTTTATTATATTTTTTGTTGGTTGTGTTATATTTCAGTCTAAATCTTCTGTTTAAAGCTCTAACTTTGTTATATAATTGAGCAATTTTTGATCAATTTGAACAATTTTTTCAAAATTAATTTTAAAAATGTTTTTTTGTCTAATCATCAATCAATAAACGCAATTTTTCTTGTGTTTCATGATATAAATAAGTTTTTTGAGCATTTTTTATAGAGTTTTTCGAATTAAATCCATTTTTAGCAGTTTTTAAAACATTTGGAGCGACAATTTAGTGTTTTGTTGAATTTGTCCAATAAATAGTTTTTTTCGAGCATTTTTTTGAATTTATTTTTTTACCAACGATGTTTTATTTGCATCGCTTTTTTGGACTTTTGTCTTTTATTTTTTAAGTTCCCTTTTGTCGCTTGTTGGTCTCTTGAAGGAGCCATCGCCAATTTGGAAATAAACCAAAATATTCTAACTGCATGCTGCATTTGTTGGCAACGACTTTAAAATTTATCATAGTATTGCGATGCATTTAAAATATATTGATTTTCTAGAAGTAAAACTATATTCGACAGTTCCGGCTATAATACTTGTAATAACTAAAGTTCTCAGTATTTTATTATAAATTTTTAGATTGAATTTGTGCAAACTTCTTGCCTATTAATTTCATTTAAATATGACGATTTTAATACAAAAATATGTTATTTATTAGCAATTCTATTGGATGCAAATTTATTATAATATTAAACCACAAGTATAGGCAATATAACAATGATAATGCAATAAACTAAAAGTAGTAGTAGTGTTGGTAAGAAAATGATTATATTTTCCCGCACACAACTCATACACATATCGCATTAGGTAATAGACCACAAAGTGAACAACAAACGGCAAACTATAAACCAAACAATAATAAAACGCCGTGAATACCATCAAAAAGCCTACCTCGTATACACCGGTACACAAACTATTAACAACAATATAAAGAAACTATGCAGCAGAATAACAATCTTCTTTTGAAATAAATCACAATAGGATATGGAATCATTTGAAAAGATAATTACTGAACGTGGAAATATTAATATACAGAAAAATGTTTCAAAACAAGTAATATTAAATATTAAATTTATTATATAATAAAATTATGTAGAATTCCAATTTTCATTCATGCTGTAATTAAGTGTATTGAGACTAAAATATTCACACAACAAGCAAACCCAACAAACAGAATTCCAATAGCACAGACACCTCTCCCGTCTATATAATTGCAAAAGGCAATTTAGCAAGTCGCTCCTTCCATATTTAATGTCCCATTAAGAAGACAAAGACACGAAGTCCGTCGGTAAATAACTATGCGTGTTTTCTGCCCGAACCCGGTATGTGAATCGCTTGTATCCACGACTCCTCAGCCCTGTGTAAATCAGCATTAATGAAGGAATTAATAAAGTTGCATGCATAATAAACATGCCCGACTTTATACTTCTTCTTATTATATATATAAAAAAAATAATCTGGATAGTTTATTCGCATTCAGCACGCACACGCTTCGGATGGAAAGTGTCCAGAATCTAGATCGCATTTTTATTATTATTATTTATGATAATTAGCATCCTGTATTCAAATTAATTAACAGGTTCAAGAAACCTATAAAACGATTGGGCAATTTTCATCTTAATTTAATAAGAAATGCAATCTGGGTCAGCATTAATTGTTTTTATTTTTTTGGGCGCGCCCATACACATTTTTTTCCATAAAGCTGTTTTAAACTTAATTACATGAAAACGAATGTTGTGTTTTAGTTGAGTCCAAAAATGTAATAATATTAACGAGCTCGCCTACTATGAAAGTATTTTTTTAGTTTAGAATCAGTAAAATGCATTTGTGGTGGGTTGGTTGGCTTTGGTAGCCTCGAGTATTTTATATTTGCAGCTGGTTAAGCTTGATGTTTAATCTGTAATAAATCAAACTTTACTGTTTTGACTATATTGGTATCATTAGCGGACTGAGTATGAATTAATTGATGTTTCATTTTTAATTATTTATAAAATTTATTATTTGTTTTATTGTTATTAGATAACAGAAATGATTAAAAATCAGGCACATTAAAGCAATAACAATAATTTATAACAAAATTGATTAATATGTTTTATTTATTATTTAATTATTAAAGGTAAAAGTCGATAGCGACAATAGTTATTAGATATATTGCAATTTTTAACGAAAATGCGTCTAAAATTGTTCGAATTTTAACATATTTTTTTGCAATATATGTGAGAACCATAGTCACTAGAGGTAGAGGTAGATTGATTAAAAGCTAGAAAAGTATTTCACAAAGCTTAGAGTGTGTTTTGCTAAGTTAGGAGTGAATTAAGGGTAAAAACTGTATCCAAAAATATCATGACCTGTTTTCATTAGCTTATAATTTTGTGAGTGGAATAATAATTACTACTCTATCAAATTTGTTGTTTATATTTCTTATTACAAGTCACCAAGATTTCTTACGAAGTAATCTTTTAACGGTAAACTACTAAAAAATCGAATGCAAAATCCTAAAATAAACAATGTTTAAGTAATAATAGATCTAATCCAACTCGGAGCAGTTTAAAGTGTTAAACTAACATAAAACGTCTCTAATCTCTAATGGCAAGATTACTTTGTACAAAACTAAAATTTAAGCAATCTGAGAACATTGTTGAGCTGCTCTAGTCTACTATTGAACTGCGCAGAATGCAATGTACCAATGGAGAACCAACCCAGTTGGCTTAGAACAGAATAGAACTCCCGAAACAAATAAGTCATAAAAACTTTGGGATGTGTTTAATATGTTTGTTTAGACATAGACCAAGGAAGTTTTGGGGTGATTAATATTCAGTGAACTGTAATAGTCGGTACACACTTGCAACAATCTGCCGTACCGCAACACCGTCGCGTAACATCCTCGCGCAACATTTCCTCGCAACATGGGACTTTTCTAGCGTCCCATCGCTTGTCGGTTTTATGCCGTCGGATCAAAGGAACGTTGCGCGACGATGTTGCAGCTCTCTTTACAAGTTAGTACGGCAGGGCGCAACAATACGGCAATGGAACGGCATTGTGTTGCGGGAATATGTTACACGTCGATGTTGCGGTTCGCAGTTGTGTTGCGGAGTGATGGTACGCGACGATGATACGCGACGGTGTTGCGATACGGCAGATTGTTGCAAATGTGTACGCACTATAAGCAGAGTTTTGATAAATACATTGGTGTTTGGTATACAGTATATATTTGTTATAGTAGCACTGCGACCTACAGGTTGAATACTAGAAAGAATATTTACTAATTGAACTGTATAAATAAATAAATAAATAAGTGCAGGTTATTTATTTAATTAATTATTAAAAAAAAAAATGCTTGGTGTGCTGGAAGACCGGTTCATTGCGTGACTTATTAAATAGAAACAACAAAAGATAATATTTTATAATTTATAAAAAGAATAACTACAAAACAACATAGATCTAAACTAACTCAGAAATTATTGTCATTAGTTTGGAAATCAACCTTTTACTTTTTTTGGAAGTAAAAAATGTCTCAATAAGAACAAAAAAATTAAATTGATAGCTTTTTTGCTCATTGCAAATGTTTGCTTTAATAGCCAGTTTTTGACCAACAAATAATATTTTAACGTTTTTCTTAAAATTTGTAAAGTTTGTAGAGAGGTTAAAGTTAACTAGGTTTTTGGCAGGTTTCTTGATTGAGGTTTTGGTAAGCTAAGGCATTTTTGCAGCAGCTGAAGAAGACGCTAAGGTCTTTATGAACTTCTACGTGTGGAGGTCGAGGCCTTTTGGTAGCATGGGTACCTGAGAGATGCAACAAAAGTCATTATGAAAGCTGTCGCTTTGCTTTTTTTTATTTTTTGCATAATGTTCTCACAGTAGCCAAAAAATTTTTTTTTATGTCCAGCCTTAAATTGACTCAATCTTGTAGACGTGTGGTTGTCTTAGTGTTTGAGATCCAATTTCTTCAACACTTGAATGGGTGGGTTTGAAAATTAATCCAACTGTATGGGAGTTTAGTTTAAACTGGTGTAACCCACCCGCCCGCCCAAATGTTGGTGATCAAGTTTCTTAATACAAAACTCTTGGTTAAATTGTTGAGTAACTTATTTAAGTTTTGTAGGTTTAAAAAAAATAGTATCTTAAAGGTTGGTTATCTTTTTCTTGAAATTTTTATGGTTTTATTAGTAAAACTACTTAAAATATTATTTTGTGCCTTAGATGTTTGAAATTAAAACAAAATTTGCAGATTTTTGTCTTCAAAGCTAAGAAAAAATGTATTTTAAAAATTTTTTAAGCTTCTTAGAAGTAAAATTATAATATTGTTTTGCGCTTTAAGATGATTTAAAACTAAATAAAAAAATTGCGGATTTTCATCTTTTTAAAGCCAGTTTTTGATCAAAAAGTAGTATTTTGAAGATTTATAGCATTCTTCTTTAAATTTTTAACATCATTAATAGTAAAACTACCCCAAAAATTACAAATGTTTGTTTCTTAAAACCAGTTTTTGAAAAAAAAAATTATATTAAAGATTAAAATTGTTAAGATAATTTAAAGCTAAATAAAAAAATGCGGATTTCCGTCTTTTAAAACCAGATTTTGATCAATTAGTAGTATTTTAAATTTTTTATTCAATATTTTTAAATTCTTAGTAGTAAAACTACAAAATTATTGTTTTGTGCATTAAGATAATTCAAAATTTGATTAAAAATTACAAATTTTTGTTTTTTTGAACCACTTTTTGAAAACAAAAGGAATTTAAAGAGTTATAACTTTTTTCTTGGCATTTTTTAAATCCTCAACAGTAATTTTTTTTTTTAAATATTGTTTTGCGCATTAATTAAAATTAAAGTAATCCAAAAATTAAATTTTTGGTTTTTAAAGCCAGTTTTGACCGACAAGTAATATTTTAAAGATTTATAGCATTATTTTAAAAAAATGTAAGGTCCTTAGACTCGATTAGGTTTTTGACACGCTTTTTAGTGAGGTTTACGTCAGAGCGTTTGGAGTTTTGGTGAGCTAACGCATTTGATCTTATAGACCTCTACGTAAGAGGTCAGTGCCTTTTGGTGAGAGATGCAACAAAAGCCATCATAAAAGCGGTGGCTTTGCTCTTCTTTATTTCCTGCATAATGTTCTTACAAAAGCCAAAAAAAAAATCCTTTATGTCAAGCCTTAACATGATTCAATCTTAATGTTTAAGATCTAATTTCTTAATCACAAACACTTAGATGGGTGTGTTTAGAAATTAATTCAACTTTGTAGGCGTGTGGTTTAAACTCGTATAACCCACTTACAAGCTCAACTGTTTATGATCAAATTTCTTAATACAAAACTCTTGGTTAAATTGTTGAGTAACTTATTTAAGTTATGTAGGTTTAAAAAAAATAGTATCTTAAAGGTTGATTATCTTTTTCTTGAAATTTTTATGGTTTTATTAGTAAAACTACTTAAAATATTATTTTGTGCCTTAGATGTTAGAAATTAAAACAAAATTTGCAGATTTTTGTCTTCAAAGCTAAGAAAAAATGTATTTTCTTAGAAGTAAAATTATAATATTGTTTTGCGCTTTAAGATGATTTAAAACTAAAAAAAAAAATTGCGAATTTTCATCTTTTTAAAGCCAGTTTTTGATCAAAAAGTAGTATTTTGAAGATTTATAGCATTCTTCTTTAAATTTTTAACATCATTAATAGTAAAACTACCCCAAAAATTACAAATGTTTGTTTCTTAAAACCAGTTTTTGAAAAAAAAAAAATTTATTAAAGATTAAAATTGTTAAGATAATTTAAAGCTAAATAAAAAAATGCGGATTTCCGTCTTTTATAACCAGATTTTGATCAATTAGTAGTATTTTAAATTTTTTATTCAATATTTTTAAATTCTTAGTAGTAAAACTACAAAATTATTGTTTTGTGCATTAAGATAATTCAAAATTTGATTAAAAATTACAAATTTTTGTTTTTTTGAACCACTTTTTGAAAACAAAAGGAATTTAAAGAGTTATAACTTTTTTCTTGGCATTTTTTAAATCCTCAACAGTAATTTTTTTTTTTAAATATTGTTTTGCGCATTAATTAAAATTAAAGTAATCCAAAAATTAAATTTTTGGTTTTTAAAGCCAGTTTTGACCGACAAGTAATATTTTAAAGATTTATAGCATTATTTTAAAAAAATGTAAGGTCCTTAGACTCGATTAGGTTTTTGACACGCTTTTTAGTGAGGTTTACGTCAGAGCGTTTGGAGTTTTGGTGAGCTAACGCATTTGATCTTATAGACCTCTACGTAAGAGGTCAGTGCCTTTTGGTGAGAGATGCAACAAAAGCCATCATAAAAGCGGTGGCTTTGCTCTTCTTTATTTCCTGCATAATGTTCTTACAAAAGCCAAAAAAAAAATCCTTTATGTCAAGCCTTAACATGATTCAATCTTAATGTTTAAGATCTAATTTCTTAATCACAAACACTTAGATGGGTGTGTTTAGAAATTAATTCAACTTTGTAGGCGTGTGGTTTAAACTCGTATAACCCACTTACAAGCTCAACTGTTTATGATCAAATTTCTTAATACAAAACTCTTGGTTAAATTGTTGAGTAACTTATTTAAGTTATGTAGGTTTAAAAAAAATAGTATCTTAAAGGTTGATTATCTTTTTCTTGAAATTTTTATGGTTTTATTAGTAAAACTACTTAAAATATTATTTTGTGCCTTAGATGTTAGAAATTAAAACAAAATTTGCAGATTTTTGTCTTCAAAGCTAAGAAAAAATGTATTTTCTTAGAAGTAAAATTATAATATTGTTTTGCGCTTTAAGATGATTTAAAACTAAAAAAAAAAATTGCGAATTTTCATCTTTTTAAAGCCAGTTTTTGATCAAAAAGTAGTATTTTGAAGATTTATAGCATTCTTCTTTAAATTTTTAACATCATTAATAGTAAAACTACCCCAAAAATTACAAATGTTTGTTTCTTAAAACCAGTTTTTGAAAAAAAAAAATTTTATTAAAGATTAAAATTGTTAAGATAATTTAAAGCTAAATAAAAAAATGCGGATTTCCGTCTTTTATAACCAGATTTTGATCAATTAGTAGTATTTTAAATTTTTTATTCAATATTTTTAAATTCTTAGTAGTAAAACTACAAAATTATTGTTTTGTGCATTAAGATAATTCAAAATTTGATCAAAAATTACAAATTTTTGTTTTTTAGAACCAGTTTTTGAAAACAAAAGGAATTTAATGAGTTATAACTTTCTTCTTGGCATTTTTTAAATCCTCAACAGTAATTTTTTTTTTTAAATATTGTTTTGCGCATTAATTAAAATTAAAGTAATCCAAAAATTAAATTTTTGGTTTTTAAAGCCAGTTTTGACCGACAAGTAATATTTTAAAGATTTATAGCATTATTTTAAAGAAATGTAAGGTCCTTAGACTCGATTAGGTTTTTGACACGCTTTTTAGTGAGGTTTACGTCAGAGCGTTTAGAGTTTTGGTAAGCTAACGCATTTGATCTTATAGACCTCTACGTAAGAGGTCAGTTCGTTTTGGTGAGAGATGCAACAAAAGCCATCATAAAAGCGGTGGCTTTGCTCTTCTTTATTTCCTGCATAATGTTCTTACAAAAGCCAAAAAAAATTTCCTTTATGTCAAGCCTTAATATGATTCAATCTTAATGTTTAAGATCTAATTTCTTAATCACAAACACTTGGATGGGTGTGTTTAGCAATTAATTCAACTTTGTAGGCGTGTGGTTTAAACTCGTATAACCCACTTACAAGCTCAACTGTTTATGATCAAATTTCTTAATACAAAACTCTTGGGTGAGTTGTTGGGTAACTTAAAAGTTTTGTAGGGGTCAGGTTTAAAAAAAGCAGTATTTTTAACCTTTATCTTGAAATTTTTAAGATTTTTAGATGTAAAACTACCCACAATATTATTTTGCGCCTTAGATGTATTGAAATTAAAACAAAATTTACAGATTTCTACCTTCAAAACGAATTTTGGTCTAAGAAATGTAGGTTTCTTAACATTTTTAAAGTCCTCAATAAGCCAACAATCACAAATTTTAGACGTTTTATACTAATTTTTGACACAAGAGTAAACTTAACTTAACTCAATTTTGTAGGCGTGTGGTTAACTTGGTGCCTTAGTATTTGAGATCCAATTTTTTTTTTTATCAAACACTTGAATGGGTGGGTTTGAAAATTATTTCAACTTTGTGAGCGTGTTGTTTAAACTGGCGTAACTCACTCACCTGCCCAAGTATTTGTAATCAAATTTCTTAACACGAAACCCTTCGGTGAGATGTTGAGTAACTTATTTAAATTTTGTAGGCGTTTGGTTTAAAAAGAGTAGTACCTTAAAGGTTTATTACTTTTATCTTAAAATTTTTAAAGTCCTTAGCAGTAAAACTACTCACAATATTATTTTGCGCTTTAAATGTATTAAAATTAAAACAAAATTTGCAGATTTTTGCTTCTAAAACTAGTTTTAGTTAAAAAAAAAATGTATTTTGAATGTTTCTTAAAATTTTAAAAATTCTATGTAATCAAAATATAATTTTGTCCTTTAAGATAATTTAAAACTAAATTAAAAATTGCGGATTTCCGTCTTTTAAAGCCATTTTTGGTTAAAAGGTAGTATTTTGAAGATTTTTAGCATCCTTCTTTAAATTTTTAAGATCTTTAGTAGTAAAACTACAAAACTATTGTTCTGCGCATTAAGATAATTAAAATTATACCAAAAATCACAAAATGCCTTCTCTTAAAACCAATTTTTGAACAAAAAAATAGTATTTTAAAGGTTTATAGCTTTCATCTTAAATTTTTTATAGTCTTTAGTAGTAGAACTACCTACTTAGATATACTTAAAGCTAAACCAAAAATTGCAGATTTTTGTTTTTTAAACCCAGTTTTAGGTCAAAAAGTAGTATTTTGAAGGTTTATAGCATTTTTCTTCAAATATTTAAGATCCTTAATAATAAAACTACAAAATTATTGTTTTGAAAGTTCCACTTCTTAAAACTAGTTTCTAAACAAAAAAATTGTATTTTAAAGATTCATAGCTTTCTTCTTAAACTTTGTTAAGTTTTTAGTAGTAAAACTGCCAAAAATATTTTTTTGCGCATTAATATAAATTGAATGAATCCAAAAATTGCAAATTTTTGCATTTTAAAGCCAGTTTTTGACCAACAAACCATATTTTAAAAATTGAAAGAATTCTTTTTGAAACTTGTAATGTCCTTAGAGAGGCTAGAATCAACTGGGTTTTTGGCAGGTTTCTTGAGTAAGGTTTGGGCCGGGGCGTTTGTAGTCTTGGTTATTTTTGCAGCAGCTGAAGAAGTCGCTAAGGTCTTATGGACTTCTACGTAGGAAGTCGGGGCCAACTGGTGAGAGATGCAACAAAAGCCATCATGGAAACGGTAGCTGTGCTCTTTTTTATTTCCTGCATAATGTTCTTACCAAAGCCGAAAAAGATCTTCTTTATGTCCAACTTTAACATGATTTATTTTTAATATTTGAGATCCAATTTTTTAATCACAAACACTTGGAGTAGGTATGGAAATTAATTCAACTTTGTTGACGTGTGGATTAAATTGGTGTAACTCACCCATCCGCCCAAGTGTTTGTGATCAAGATTTGAATACAAAACCTTTGGGTGAGTTGTTGGGTAACTTATTTAAATTTTGTAAGCGTCTGGTTTAAAATAGTAGTATCTTAAAGGTTGATTACTTTTTCCTTAAAAATTTTATGGTCCTTAGTAGTAAATCTATCTACAATATTGTTTTGAGTCTTAGATGTATTAAAATTAAAACAACATTTGCTTATTTACGCTTCCAAAGCTAAGAAAAACTGAATTTTAAAAGTTTCTTAATTTTTTTTAAAAAAAGTCTTTAGTAGTCAAAATTTTAAGCTAAATCAAAAATTGAAGATTTCTGTTTATTAAATCCAGTTTTTTATCAAAATATAGTATTTTGAAGGTTTATATTAAGATAATTAAAATTAGACCAAAAATCACAAAATGTCTCTTCTAAAATCCAATTTTTAAAGAAAAAAATAGTATTTTAAAGGTTTATAGTTTTTATCTTAAAATTTTTATTGTCCTCAGTAGGAAAACTACCTACAATATTGTTTTGCGCTTTAGATATATTTAAAACTAACTCAAAAATTGCAGATTTCCGTTTTTTAATTTTATTGCCTCTTTCTTTAAATTTTTAAAATTTTTGGGAGTAAAACTACAAAATAATTGTTTTGCGCATTAAAATGTTTTAAAATTAAACCAAAAATTACAAATTTTTGCTTTTTAAAACCAGTTTTAGAACAAAATAATAATATTTTAAAAGTTTATAGCTTTTTTCTTGAAATTTGTATGGTCTTTAGTAGTAAAACTATTCACAATATTATTATGCGCCTTAGATATACTTAAAGCTAAACCAAAAATTGCTAATTTTTATTTTTTAAAGCTAATTATTGATAAAAAAATAGTATTTTAAAGGTTTCCAGCTTTTTTCTTAAAACGTTTATGGTCCTTAGAAATAAAACAACCCACAAAATTATTTTACGTCTTAGATATACTTAAAACTAAATCAAAAATTACAAATATTGGTTTTTTAAAGCCAGTTTTTGATCAAAAAATAGTAATTTGAAAATTTATTGCATTTTTCTTTAAATTTTTAAGATATTTAGTATTAAAACTACAAAATTATTGTTAAGCGCATTAAAATAATTTAAAATTAAATCAAAAATTACAAAGTTCCGTCTTTTAAAACCAGTTTAAGAACAAAAAATTGAATTTTAAAAGTTTATAGCTTTTTTATTCAAATGTTTTAGTCTTTAGTTTAGTCTTTAGTTTTGCGCCTTAGATATACTTAAAGCTAAACCAAAAATTGCAAATTTTTGTTTTTTAAAGCCAATTATTATTGACCAAAAAGTAGTATTTTAAAGATTTTTAAGATCTTTAGTAGTAAAACTACAAACTTATTGTTTTGCGCATTAAGATGATTTAAAATTAGACCAAAAATTACAAAGTTTTGCTTTTTAAAACCAGTTTTTGAACAAAAAAATAGTATTCTATAGGTTTTTAACTTTCTTCTTGAACTTTTTGAGATTTTAGCAGTAAAATTACCAAAAATATTGTTTTGCGCATTATTATAAATTGAAATAACCCAAAAATTGCAATTTTTGGCTTTTTAAAGCTAGTTTTTGACCAATATATTATATTTTAAAGATTTATAGCATTCTTCTTGAAATGTTTAAGGTCCTTATAAGAGCTAAAATCAACTGGGATTTTGGCAGGCTTTTTGAGTGAGGTTTGGGCCGATTCGTTCCAAGTCTTACCGAGCTATAGCATTTTTGCAGCAGCTGGAGAAGACGCTAGAAACATCTACGTAAGAAATCAGAGCCAGAACTTCTAGTGGATTGGGTAGCTAGAAAATGCAACAAAAGCCATCATGAAAGCGGTGGAGGCGGCTTTGCTTTTTTTTAATTTTTTGCATAAAGTTTTTACGCAGGCCGAAGAAGATTTCCTTTATGTCCAACCTTAATTTTCTAGGCGTATAGTTAACTTGGTGCCTTAGTATTTGAGATCCAGTTTCTTAATCACAAGCACTTGGATGGATGGGTTTAAAAATTAATTCAACTTTGTGAACATGTGATTTTAGTTTGTGTAACCCACCCACCCGCCCATGTCTTTTAATTATAGTAATTTAATAGTAGATAATCTGCCATTATTAAAGATGCATTTCCTTTCCATACAAAATCTCATTCTGATTCAAAATGGTGCTGTCATGATTTGCAAATTTTGTCCAACTTTAGGTAGGCAAAACGTTCTAAATATTTGTAGTATTGAAAAAAAGTATTCAAAAAATTTGGGTCAATTACTTATGTTAGACCCATTAGGCTGAATGAATCTGGCAGAAAATATCACGGCAATTTGTTAAAAAGTAGCAAAAATTTTAGAAATTTCTATTCGGCATCTTGCTCAAAAATTAAACGTTTCAAGAAGCAGTATTCATGTCGTGAAAAAAAGTACTCAAAGCTACAAACCATACACAAAAGAAGTTTGTCAGTTATTTTTCTAACAAAATTATTTTTAGCAAACAAACTGCCTCATTTAAAAAAAAATAACAAAAATAATAAAAAAGTAACTGGGATTTGACAAAAATAACTAAAAAACCAACATTTGACAAAAAAGTAACTACAAAAATAAAAAAATAAACCAATATTAGTTAAATTAACTAAAATGATAGAAAAATAACTAAAGAAGGCAATATTTCACAAAACAAATAATAAAATTGACAAAAAAGTATTTAAATAAACCAATGTTTAACAGAGAAGTGACCAAAAAACCAAAAAAAATATTAAAAAACCGACATTTGACAGCAAAAAAAAATAAAAAACCAATATTTGATTAAAAAACGGAAAACCCAACATTTGACAACTAAATAAAATGTGGAAAAAAAAACTAAAAAATTCATTCTTTACAATTTCTTTTCAAGAAGCAGTATATCACAAAAAGTTTGCATTTCCATGTCAGAAAATGTGTACAAAAACTACTCAAACCTACAAACCATAGAACACAGAAAAAGTTTGTCAGTTAGTTTTCAAAACAAAATTATTTTTAGCAAACAAGAAAAATTGCCTCATTTGAAGCAACATAAACGTAAATGAACAACATAACTGACATTTGACAAAAAAATTAATAAAATGGACAGAAAAGTATCTAAATAAACCAATTTTTAACAGAGAAGTGACCAAAGAAACAAAAAAAATAATTAAATAAACCGACATTTGACAGTAAAATAACAAAAAAGAGAAGAAAAAGACGATATTTGAAAAAAAAATAAACAGAAAAGTACCTAAATAAACTAATTTTTAACAGAAAAGTAACAAAATATACAAAATAACTAAAAAAAAAACAGAAAAGTAACTAAACAAACAACATTTGACAGAAAAAAAACTTAAAAAACCAACATTTGACAGAAAAATAACTAAAATAAACATAAAAGTAACAAAATAAACTAATAATTGAGAAAAATAACTTAATAGAACAACATTTGTCAGAAAAATTAAAAAAAAAACAAAAAAGTAACAAAATAAACCAAAATTTGACAAAAAATAACTAAAAAACTATTATTTAACAAAAAATAACTAAATAAACAGACATTTAACAACAAATAACTAAAAAAAAAACAAAAAAGTTACTAAAAAGACCATATTTGATAAAAAATCAACTAAAAAACCAACATTTGACAGAAAAATGACTTAAATGGACTAAATAATACCTAAACAAATTAATAATTAAGAAAAAAAAAACAGAAAAATAACTAAATAAACCAACATTTGTCAGAAAATAAATAAAAGCATAAAAAAGTAACAAAATAAACCAAAATTTAACAAAAAAGTAATAAATAAAATTAGAAAGTTACTAACTAATCGAAAATGTTACTAAAAAGTAACTAAAAAACTACTATTTGACTAAAAAATAACTAAATAAACAAACATTTAACAACAAAATATCTAAAAAAGATAATATTTGACAGAAAAATAACTAAAATGGACAAAAAAGTAACTAAATAAACTAATAATTAACAAAAAACACTAAAAAATAACTAAATAAACTAACATTTGTCTGAAAAATAAGTAAAAAAACAAAAAGTAACAAAATAAACCAAAATATGTTAAAAAAGTAACTAATAAGACTAGAAAGTAACTAACTAACCTAATATTTCATAGAAAATTAACTAAACAACTAATATTTGACAACAAGAAACAAAAAGTAACTAAATGAACCAACTTTTGGCACAAAAGTATCTAAATAAACCAAAATTTGATAGAAAAATAAATATAAATTAATAATTACTAGATAAACCAATATTTGACACAAAAATATTATTGTTTGACCACAAAATAACTAAAACAGACAGAAAAGTAACTAAATTAACCAGTATTTAACAGAAAAGAGAATAAAAATACAGTAATGTATCTTAATGAAGCAACATTTGACAGTAAAATAACTAAAAAGACAAAAAAGTTACTAAAAAGACAATATTTAACAAAAACTTAACTAAAAAAAAAAGATATTAAAAATAAACAACAAAAAAATAACAAAAAATATAACTGCAAAGAAAAAGAAACGCATAAAGACGGCGCATATTCTGGCTCAAAAACCTAGGAACCTGGTTCTTAACGACCACTACACAACTATTCAGAGCTGCAGCCAATAAAGTGATAATAACAAACATCCGAAACGAATAACCTATCCCTAAGAAGAAGAAGATATTAGGTCTTTGTTTGATAGTTGGTCTCAATTTAAAGGAATCAATAAACCTATGTTAAAATGTTGGGCTAATATTAGGGCTTTTCATCTAATAAGAACATTAAAGTTGTCAAAGTATAAATTTGTTGTCTATTTTCTTCATATGTTTACTGCAGTACAGCTGAAGACATTTTTTATTTAAGCTGTACTTTGATCATTGACATCATTTTTTGGCAATTAACATTAAGCTTAATTTATCAGTCAAATTATCAAATTTTTGGTCAAGCATTCCTAAAAGGGTATGTAGACTGAAAACATGTGTGTAAACATTTGAATTGACAGTTTTGTGTTTCCTTAAGGTTAACAGAAACGTTTATGCAATATTTTAAGAAATATTATTCTAATGAATAAAAAGAAATTGGTTGTTCCAACTTTTTAACATATTATTTCATGCATAAATAAGCAACAATAAAATAATCCAATAATATCCGCTTCATTAATTGAAATCAAACCAATTAAATTTATATTACAACTACCAACATGCTATTAAATTCAATAATTATTTAACCACAAGAGAAATTTCTCTTGTCCAAAATTACTGTTTTAATTTTTTTTTAAATAAACCAAAGATAAATAGATTTCCTTCCTGCTTTCGACACTTCCTGCACTAATAACAGTTCGGTTATTGATTGTTCCAAAAGTAACAGATCACGAAATTAACTTGTCTGACAGTAATGGTAAACCGCTAATGATTAATGAACCTGCCATTTTCCATTCTGTGTATATTCACGTCAAGATATGATACTAATATGTACATATTCTGACAATACATTGTTACTTAACTAGTGTAATTTATATAGATTACTCAGCCTTCATTAAAGTAACATGTATTAGATGATTATTTATTTTTTTTACAATTTGCAAAACTATCTTCACTTCACACAACCTCGACATTTTTATTTCAAAAACAAAAATGATTTATCGCATTTTTTAGCTTGCATGTTGTGGAGATTGAAAGAAAAAAGCGAAGAAATAAATAAATTAAAAAGTAAAGGAACGAGCTTGGCAATAAATTACCATTAATACCACCTTTTGCCGGTCGAGCGAAGCCGTAAAGAGTCATTTTTACTTAGTCGCCGTGACATAAGAAGGGGTCATTTGATAGAGCAAGCAAGTAACTAAATACTTATCCTACGCTCGGAAACTCGTTTACTATATGTATATTTTTAGATGCAATTAAATTGGATCGAGTTTCCTACACATGTGTGACACTTTAATGGAGTTTGATATAATTCTTCCTCATTACATATAGGAAATTGAGATTATTATGAGCATGCAGATAATTATGTTACAGCAAGAGGTTAATTGATTCTAGAAATTAATTGCTATTTCTCGACAATGTGGAATATTTCTGCATAAGTTTCCATTAAATTTAAAAAATCTTTAGTTTAGTTTTAACAAATACAAATATATCTAATATTTATAAGTAATAAAACATAATAACTTAAAAAGAGTTTGGATTCCAAAAAAGTTGCTCAGTCTATCGCAAGAGAAAGTGTTAACAAAAACTATTCCAAGGCACCTGCTTGTCAAAAGCAAACTCCTGTAAAAACGCCTGTAAAAACGACAAAACTTCAAAAAAACACTTTGGTTTGGTTTTTTTTAGTAATTTTTTTGTAGCTCTAACGGGGCGTATGAAGTATTTACGGGGCGTAAATACTTCATAGAGCCTGTTCTAAGTATAAAATGAAATAAGACATGTATGACTTGATTGTATCACCGTCCGATGATGGTCTTGTAAAGGTTGAAACATGTTAAGGTTATAAATATATTCGTGATTTAGTACATAGTAAATGTATTAATTTTATTATGAATTATCACATAGTAACGGCCAACACCATTCAATTTTTAATAACAAAAAGCAACAATAATCAAAAATTAACCTTAATACATAATCAAATTTTCAATTCAAATATTTAATACAATAATTCCCGCCCCTTATCTTAAGAAATTCGGATAACGCTATGAATTATATTAATTCAAGCAACTAACTCCCTAAAGCAGCTTGAAATTAAAAGAAATAATAATATACAATTAGAAGTAATAATCATACTCAAGTAAGTTGGTTTGGGGGCCCTACAGAGAGCTAATTATGTTGTCGTAAGTGTAAACAAAACATTCCGTAATTAAGGGACTTTTTTAATCTCAAACTAACGACTTGTCTTGAAGAAGTAAAAAATATATATCAAGAGATATAAATGCAAGATGCTTTATACACTTTACGATTACTATAAGATAAATCTCGCCTCGTACAGTTCTATAAGAACATGACAAACTGCATTCCTCGACGTATTAACCGGAGCAATCTGTAATCACCACTCCGCGTCGAGTAAAAATACTCCGGGGTAAATCTACGTCTACGTAACCGGACTGTCCGTCTTATTCCAACACATGTATATTACAAGTCCGCGGGATTAATTAGCTTTCTTATAATTAAAAATAATAACCATTTATTAGTTCGCTGATTATATATTCTAATATGGATGCGGGGCTTAGAAATATAGAACTGAACTTAATTGCATCATGCGTGCGTGTGGATACGATACCGCCGTTCGCTCTTAATTCACACCTACATTAGAAAAAACTTAATATTTTCGCATCGTAAATTAATCAAGGATGTAATAAAATCGGATTTTGTTGTGTAATTATTGTCGATTAAATATGTTTATAGTTGACACTTAACATAAACATCTTTAGATATAAAAATATTTTTATAATACTTAAATTTATCTGATTTTGTTAAAGTGTTCAGAAAACATAAAACGTGCTGATAATATGAGTGGAAAGTAACATTAAATATATTATATTTTCAAATCAATCTTTGTAACTTACAAATTTGTACTATTTAATGAGTTTATGAATTATACCCTTAGGTAAGCACTTACTTGAAATTACCATCGATTTCTAATTATTCATGGTTTATTTTAACAATGTTTAGAAATCGATAGTATTTGGACAGTCTGAAGACTATTTTACCTAGGGCACGCATCAAAAATGGTGGTTTTCGAGTAATAGATATATATATATATACAGCTAGACACGAATAGTGTGGCCGGTATAATAGACAACTTAATATACACAAAAATTGTGTTATACCTATGCCTTTGACCGTTTTAGTATTTTTAACTTGCGCTTACATTTTACATATTCTAAATTTATTAATTGGGTGGGTGAGCGGGGTCGCAATTTATTTTTTGCAAAACAGTAGTTGCAGCTGAAGTTTCCGCCCACCCACCCAAGTGTTTGGAATCTAATTTTTTAATCACAAACACTTAGGTGGGTGGGCGGGGACTAAATTCAATGATTGCGCAACAGTAGTTTTAACTTTAGTTCCCGCCCAACCCAAGTGTTCATGATACAATTTTCTTATCACCAACAATTGAGTGAGTGGACGGGGCATTAAGTTTATTAATTACGGAATAGTAGTTTCAGTTTTAGTTCCCGCCCACCCACCCAAGTGATTGTGATCCAATTATCTAATCACAAACAATTGGATGGGTGGGCGGAACAATTCAGTGTTCAATGATTATGTCATGGTTGAAGTTAACTGAGGTGGTCCTTTGCAACGTTTTATTATTAAAGTCATTAGTGAGATGACCTCAATAATACATTTTTTTAATAATGAGGTCATCTCATTGATGAATATTTGTGAGATTATTCAAAGGTTTTATTGTTAAAATCATGGTTGAGGGTAACTGAGGTAGTCCTTTACATTTATTTTATTAATGAGGTCATCAGTGAGATGACCTCAACAATATAAATTGTATTACTGAGGTCATCTCACTGATAAATATTTGTAAAGTTATTTTAAAGTTTTATTTTTGAGGTCATGGTTGAGGTGGTCTTTAGCAATGATTAATTATTAACGTCATTAGTGAGATGACTTCATAATACATTTTTTTATTAATGAGGTCATCTCACTGATGAATATTTGTGAGGTTATTTAAAGGTTTTATTGTTAAAGTCATGGTTGAGGGTAACTGAGGTAGTCCTTTACAATTTTTTATTAATGAGGTCATCAGTGAGATGACCTCAACAATATAAATTGTATTACTGAGGTCATCTGACTGATAAATATTTGTAAGGTTATTTTAAAGTTTTATTTTTGAAGTCATGGTTGAGGTGGTCTTTTGCAATGTTTAATTATTAACGTCATTAGTGAGATGACTTCAATAATACATTTTTTTATAAATGAGGTCATCTCACTGATGAATATTTGTGAGGTTATTTAAAGGTTTTATTTTTAAAGTCATGATTAAGGGAAACTGAGGGAGTCCTTTACAATTTTTTATTAGTGAAGTCATCAGTGAGATGACTTCAGTAATATAAATTAAATTACTGAGGTCATCTCAATGATAAACATCTGTGATGTTATTTTAAGGTTTTATTTTTGAGGTCATAGTTGAGGTTAACTAAGGTGGTCCTTTGCAATGTTCTATTATTAACGTCATTAGTGAGATGACTTTAATAATACATTTTTTTACTAATGAGGTCATCTCACTGATGAATATGTGTGAGGTTATTTAAAGTTTTTATTTTTAAAGTCATGATTAAAAAAAACTGAGGGAGTCCTTTACAATTTTTTATTAGTGAGGTCATCAGTGAGATGCCCTCAGCAATATAAATTGCATTACTGAGGTCATCTCACTGATAAACATTTGTGAGGTTGTTTTAAAGTTTTATTTTTGAGGTCATGGTTGAGGTTAACTGAGGTGGTCTTTTGCAATGTTTAATTATTATGACTTCAATAATACATTTTTTTATAAATGAGGTCATCTCACTGATGAATATTTGTGAGGTTATTTAAAGTTTTTATTTTTAAAGTCATGATTAAAGGAAACTGAGGGAGTCCTTTACAATTTTTTATTAGTGAGGTCATCAGTGAGATGACCTCAGCAATATAAATTGCATTACTGAGGTCATCTCACTGATAAACATTTGTGAGGTTATTTTAAAGTTTTATTTTTGAGGTCATGGTTGAGGTTAACTGAGGTGGTCTTTTGCAATGTTTAATTATTATGACTTCAATAATACATTTTTTTATAAATGAGGTCATCTCACTGATGAATATTTGTGAGGTTATTTAAAGTTTTTATTTTTAAAGTCATGATTAAAGGAAACTGAGGGAGTCCTTTACAATTTTTTATTAGTGAGGTCATCAGTGAGATGACCTCAGCAATATAAATTGCATTACTGAGGTCATCTCACTGATAAACATTTGTGAGGTTATTTTAAAGTTTTATTTTTGAGGTCATGGTTGAGGTTAACTGAGGTGGTCTTTTGCAATGTTTAATTATTATGACTTCAATAATACATTTTTTTATAAATGAGGTCATCTCACTGATGAATATTTGTGAGGTTATTTAAAGGTTTTATTTTTAAAGTCATGGTTGAGGGTAATTGAGGTAGTCCTTTACATTTTTTTATTAATGAGGTCATCAGTGAAATGACATCAGTAATATAAATTGAATTACTGAATACATCTGTGAGGTTATTTTAAAATTTTATTTTTGAGGTCATAGTTGAGGTTAACTGAGGTGGTCCTTTGCAATGTTCTATTATTAACGTTATTAGTGAGATGACCGCAATAATATATTTTTTTTATTAATGAGGTCATCTCACTGATAAATATTTGTGAGGTTATTTAAAGGTTTTATTGTCCGTTTTTCCGCTAGTGGACGCGGAAAATAAAGTATATATGGGTAATTCCATTGCTTCTCAACTAATTTGAAAAAATCGACCTCTTTGATTTTGCTCAAATTTTCAGGGATCAAAATATGGATGAAAAAAATGAGATTTCCAAAATTTTGGACCTTAGAGTATTGCCTGTTCAAAATGACACACATTTGAAGGTCAGAAATATTACAATTTCCGCTTATTTTGTATTTCAATTTTTGAGCTTTTGGAAGAAGATAAAAAGGTTCACGATGGCTCAAATTATTCCTTATTACATGTACTTTAAAACACATATTTTATGTTTAATATTGTAGCAGTCATTTTGATAAATTAAGCTTCAAACATTATTCCAAAAAACCCGTAAATTTAGCTTTCTTTAAATCGTTCTAACTTTTTCAAATTTTAACAAAATTTAATCCACGAGGTCTAGATTTTTTCGTGTTTAATCTCTTTTTAAAGTGATCTCACAAAACTTAAAGAATCAATACGTATACACCACTATTTTGATGAAGGAAGTTGCACATGTTTTCGCGATCTTCAAAACTTGAAATTTTCAGGTCCCGAAAAAGCAATTTTAGTCAAAATTTCAGTAAATACTCTTTAGACCACAAGAAACGGAATATCGGGCATTATCAAGAAGCCATTGAGAGCATTTTTCTACGAAAAACTGGTTCTTAGTAGCATTATATTGCAAAAAGCGGTAAAATTCTGACATAATTTGCTGTAAAACAAAAAGCAATCAAGCAAATTGAATAAAAATTTTTGATTAATAAGTCAAGATAATTCCAAATGTGTAAAAATTAAAAAAAATGCAAAATTGTTTCGAAAAAAATAGTTTTAATAAAGATTATACCTTCAAAAAACGGTAAAATTCTGACATAATATGCTTTAAAACAAAAACCAATTTGACAATTTTTATGAAATTTACTGGTTACCAGCTTAACATGTTTCTAAATGTGGAAAAAAATTAAAAACTAAAATATTCTTACGAAAAAATGGTTTTCAGAAGCATTATATTACAAAAACGGTAAAATTCTAACAAGATTTGATATAAAACAAAAATCAATCAAAAAAATTGCATATAATTTTTTGATTAATAAGCCAAAATGTTTCCAAATGTAAAGAAATTTTAAAAACTGCAATATTGTTTCTGAAAAATGGTTTTTATAAGTTTTATATTGTAAAAAACGGTAAAATCCTGACGTAAAAGGCTTTAAAACAACAACCAGTTTGACAATTTTTATGAAATTTACAGGTTACTAGCCTAACATATTTCCAAATGTGGAAATCAATAAAAAACCAGAATAGTTTTACGGAAAATTGGTTTTTAGAAGCATTATATTGCAAAAAACGGTAAAATTCTAACATGATTTGATGTAAAGCAAAAAGCAATCAAGCAAATTGTATATAATTTTTTGATTAATAAGTCAAGATATTTCCAAATGTGTAGAAATTAAAAAAAAACGCAATATTGTTTCGAAAAAATGGTTTTAATAAGGATTATACTGCAAAAAACGGTAAAACTCTGACGTAATATGCTTTAAAACAAAAACCTATTTGACAATTTTTATAAAACTTACTGATTACTACTACAACATGTTTCCAAATGTAGAAAAAGTTTAAAAATCAAAATTATTTTACGGAAAAATGATTTTTAGAAGCATTAAATTGTAAAAAACGGTATAATTCTAAAATAATTTGCTGTAAAATCAAAATCAGTCTAGCAATTTGCATAAAAATTTTTAAATAACAATCCCAGGAATTTTACAAACCGCAATTTTGCTAAGGAAAATTAGTTTTAATAAGGATTTACCGCAAAAAAATGATAAAATTTAGATATATTTCATTGTCAAACAAACAGCAGTTAAACAATTTGTATTAATTTTTTTGATTAACAAGCCAAGGTCTTTCTAAATGTAGAGACATTTTAAAAACCGCAATATTGTTACGGAAAATGGTTTTAATAAAGATTTTTCTGCAAAATGCGGTAAAATTGTTACATAATTTATGGTAAAATCAATCAAGCAATTTGTATGAAATTTTCTGATAAATAAGCTAAAATGTAGAAGAGTTTTAAAAACCGTAATATTGTTACTAAAAAATGGTTTTCATAAGTTTTAAATAGCAAAAACGGTAAAACCCTGACGCAATATGCTTTAAAACAAAAACCAATTTGACAATTTTTATGAAATTTACTGGTTATCAGCTTAACATGTTTCTAAATGTGGAAAAAAATTAAGAACCAAAATATTTTTACGGAAAAATGGTTTTCGGAAGCATTGAATTGCAAGAAATACGCCCATCACCTACTTAAGTGTGTGTGATTCAATTTCTTTGATTTCAATACTTGGGCTGGTGGGCGGTGACACTTATTAATGTTTCTAGGCGGGTATTTTGAATTTGTGTAACCCGCCTACCCAAAGTAAAAAACTGAAAAAACTGAAAAAATGGAAATTGAGACTCAGATTAAAACTTATTATTATTCAAGAGAGTATAAGACTATTTCGACAATCCAAAAAGCTCAGAACAAAAAACGCATTAGTAGGTCAGTCCTTATACAAAATTATACAAAAACGCATTTTCTTAACTATGTAGATACACAAGTTTTTGAAACCGCCCAACCCCAACAAAGCACGTTGATATACACATTAATAAAAATCATAAAAAGTACAATGATATAAATAAATATAAGATATTTGTTTATAATTTTATCCAGTCATAATAATATTAAAAAAAATCAATTTTGATTAATTTATAATTTATTAATCGTAATTTTGCAGTAGTAATTTTTTTTTCAATTTATGCTAATTTACTTGTAATAAACACAACCAACAAAATAGTTAACATATTTAATTTTATTATAAAAATACATATCATATAACCATTAACATTTAATATCAAATCCATTAGAGATTGCAATGTTGCGAGATAAATTTAATATCCACATACATTAAATTGGAATCACGAAGCGTTTTCCATTCGATTCGATTAATTATAAATTATGCAACGCACTATAAATAGCGCGCTAGTGCGCGAGTTGGCTTTAGTTTTTTTTTTCCATCCTTTTCAGTACAAAAATTTAATCGTTCCGTATGTTAATGAACCGAATGTTCGAATTGCGTCATGTAGAAGAGATAAATGGAAAACGAAATAGTTGCCCGTACCACACACACAGTTATATATCTCTCCATTCGATTTTTATTCCAGATTAAAAAACCTGATCCATATTCTACCGCTTCGCTCATGATTTATTACATTTTCAATTCGTCGTGCCCTACAGAACCAGTTTTATCGATATTGTATATTTTTTTACATTTTTTAATCTACTTATTAGGTTTAATTGTTATTTAGTGGGTGGAATTTATATGATAAATTATTTTATTTGATGTACGAGTACAAGTAGAGAGCTGCCAATTAGATTGATTACTATACAAAACGTAAAAACATTAATTATTTTAAATGAAAAACACGCGACTATACAATAAAGTTTGACAGAAATAATAGATAATTGTTGTAAGTCAGAAAAAAATGTTTAAATTGTTCCACTAAACCAGTGATCGGCCTTTTTTAAGTAAAAAAAATATTTGCAATTTCTTCAAAGAAAATAAGTTTTTGCAATTAATTCCCATTTTTGCTTTAATTTTATTAACTAAAACAATGTTCTTTTACTATCATTTCCCATAATTATTTTCAAAAATCAAGATTAACTTATAATAATGTACTAAAACCTGCTCATCATTTTACTTACAATAATTGTTTACTAAATTAAAATTTAATTTCCACTCCTAAAGCCCATTTAAATTTGGTACTAATCCATACAAAGATACCGCTCAATAATTCCTGTGTATTATTTTTGATGACCTAAGCATCTCTCCAGTACGAAAGCAGTTGAACTAGTATTGCTTTTAATTATAATTTTATTACAAGACTAAACTTCATTATGAAAAGAATGTTTATTTCTTCCATATTTATTTAGTGATACAAAAAAGCACCAATAATAATCGCAGACAACTTTTTCAGGTGTAGTTTAATTTACCTGGACCTCGACTAATCCACCGTCGCGAATTTACCAATTAAACCATTCCTTATGCGATCATCATTACTAAAAAAACTTCAACCCAATAACCATAAAAGCGATTTTTATTTTCAAAAAAAAAATCTAATTAAAATTTCCATCAACTTCAAATGTATTTGTTTAATTAAACTATTATTTAATTATATACGAAAATGATTTTAAAGTTTCTTTGATTCCAGCCAGGCTGTAATTATCCTGCCGACTATTCATCCGCATTGCTAAAAGGGACACAATTAAATCAAATATTCAGCGCGTTATTACTTTTTTATTCGCATCCCCTTTTGTGCAAGATTCTTTTCACGGAGAAAGAGAGTCAGACAGTCACGATTTGTAATTTAATTCTTTTGGATTATAAAAGCAACATGTGTAAATGCTGTTGATTAATTAGAGTCGTTAAAGCTGACACGGATTTTTTTTTTTTAAATTTAATATTAACATGTGTTGTTTGGTTTGTGAATAATTTTGACAAATTATTTCGATATGTAGTGAGTTGTATGTAAATGCGTTCAAGACAATACCGGCAGTTAATCTTTATCGCTTTTTAATCTTTTATTGTAAATGTGTGAGTTGTAAGAAATGATTTTTCATTCTTTTATATATATGGTATATGAATGTGGAGAGATTTAGAACGGGAGATTAATTTTATTGCAGCTCAATATATTTTCACCTTTCAACCTCGTTTATTTTTTTAACAGTTTTATTAATAAAAGTAAATTTTATTATTAGTAGGAATCATATTAAATTAAAACATAAATATATGACATAATGATGAACATTCACTTAATATTTGCGTTTGTAAACACCTGTTAGATTGTTGGGCGTTTATTAAACATAAAATATAAATTGAATAAAAAAGTAACTATGTATTAATTATGTAAGATTTATTTAATTTAACTAGTTATAAGTTTATTACTGTTAAGTTATATTTGATACCATAATAACAATTAAACATAACTAAACCCAATATCTAGAAGAAAAACTTTGTTATTCTTCTTTATTCATTAACAGCCAACCTATTTTAAGTCAAAATTTGTCCTAGTCTTTGTACAAAATAGAATTAAAAAAAACAAGAAATGTTCTTATAAATTGAATTAATAATTTATTCAAATACAATCCAACAATCATGCGGCCAATATGATATCCATGCATGTAAAAATGTGAAAAGTTACATAAGAAGAAAGTTGCTCTCATAATAACTTTTCGCTCTGTACTAACTGTTTAGTGTAGATAGTACTCAAGTTACAATAACCGATAAAGAAAGCCTCAGAGATTACCTTTAATGTAGAAACCACCAACCTCATCAACAAATTAAACAAAAAGTCCAAACAAGTTAGCCAATTCCATTAATAGATGTGGCATCTGCTGCAATTTTTAAATACATAAATAAAAACCTACTAGTAGCACCAGAAAAACTTAGCACAGACAAATAATAAACTTCTGAGCAGAATTAGACAAAAACCCATGTGGACGGATTAGTTTCAGCCCAGCTAAGATTGATAAATCAGTAATATTAGTATTTAACTCTTGGAAAATAAATAAATAGATAAATAAATATTTTACAAATTACATTTGTTTACACAAGATTCTGTTCTCAACCTTCACTTAAACTAGTTACAAAAAGTTTTTTCATCTTAAATAGCATTTGATTAAAAAAAATTGATTCACAATAACCCAGTTCTTCTTCTATTAAAGTCTGGCAAAATGGTATTCCTTAAACGTGCCATGGTCAATCGTATATGTAGTGACTGGTGACAATTAAAATTTCTAGTATTTCAAACTATTTTATATATATATATATATATATAGGTTTGGCTACAAATTACTCTCACAGCTCTTAACTGTAATAATGCAAACAGGAACATGAGCTAAGTAGCTCTTCAAACCTTTCATACAAAAAATACTGTTGCAAACCGTTTAGATAATTGATCCACATAGCACTCCCATCTCAGTCCTTAATATAAGTATACTCTAGAAAACCATTTTTAAATCTTTGTTCACCTAATACCTTCTTAATGTGAATATTTGGTATTCAATTTTTTGTTCATTTACGCCCGGTTTTTCATCTCTTAGTAAAGAAACAAGTAGTATTACTTGACAAATTAGTAAATTATAGTTTCTTCTTACCTACATGCTAACTAGCTTGCTAATAACTATCTATTCCCTACAGAATTTAAACTTAACAAACTAACAAATGCCTCAAATACAAAAGTTTCCATTCATTACTTAACGTAGTATTATACATAGAAAGACAGAAGTTACAAGTGAAGTGCCAAGTAACCTAACCTAAAAGTAGTTACTTTTCAGATTACTCAGCTATTTAACCTGAGGTAATATTTAAAGATGAAAATATTGTATATTTACATAATATTGTCACCCTTAAATACCAAAGTGTTAAATAGCTTTCAGGTATATAATACAAACATAATTGCCTCCCCCGCGGTAGTTGGTGATAAAATAATCTAAACCAATGTCGCAAAGGCACTATATCTATGGTTATTCTATACAATCTGGCAAATATAAGCAGATCCATACAAAAACAATCCAAAATAGTCAAAATCAAATTATCTGGTTTATTTTGCATAAAAATCTAAAAACCGCCGTGGCCAAAAAAATCTATTTAAACAAAACTCCAATAACACTCTCTAAACTATGCAGACGCCTGTTACTGTTAAACTTTCTCTTAATAAAGCAAGCAAACTATCTACCGCACTACTTCATATTATGGGTGATAAGCATATTTGTAAGAGTTTATGTTTAAAATAGCCATTTTTACACTATTTGCAGTTTTTTTGAGTTTTAGACCTTTAAAACCTAAATACACAAAACAGATTTATATTTTCTAACTAACTCACATTAAAATACGTCAACTTTGGCGGTAAAAAAAATTCTACTTTTTGTCCAGACCACTGGGACCAAAAAATTGATACATTGACTTAAATTGGCGGTGGGTAAGGGGTGACGGCAAGAAACACCAAAATATGTCCGGTCCAAATGTCAACCTCTCCTGCACGCGGTGCCCGCTGCTAGATAACTAACGAGGCTTTGGCGACCGAGTCATGGCGGTATAACCATTAAAATTGAGAATTAAGGAAATGTAATTCTACTCTCGGGGACTAGAAGTAAGGCGAAAACAAATCAACGGTCGTAGGGCAGAAGAGGATAGAAATCTCAATGGCTAAAGAGCGAAAGAATCAATACGAGCAGACTGAGCTCTCTAGTCCGGTAAGACGGTCAGTCTAAGGAAATAAACCCCGAATAGAAAATTCAAAGTCTTCCAAGATGGGGGTTGAGTTGCAAGGCTAGCAACCTGGCACTCGTGAAACAAAAACATATGCTAACAACGGAAATAACAGGAGACAACTTAAGAAAAGAAAACGGCTAATGAATATCGGAACATGGAACATCCGCGGCATCAATGGAAAGATGAAAGAAATCTATAAAAAAATGGAACAACGAAACATTTCCATATTAACACTAACAAAAACAAAGAAAAAGAGAACGGAGGAAACAGGAAACGTAATCCATATACTCAGCGGAGTACCAAAAAACGACAGAGCTAAACGAGGCGTCTCTATGTTTATAAATAAGAAATACAAACAGCACATAACAGGATGGAAAAACATAAGCAAAATAATAATGTCTGTTAACATGAATATATGGGAAACAAAAATAACATTACTTGTAGAATATGGCTCTAACAAAGACGAACTGCAGTTAAAGATCAATTTTATGAAAGTCTACAGCAAATAGTTTCGAACATAGGCAAAGATCGAGAAATAATATTGCTGAGAAAACGACAAGGCAGTAAAGTGATCGGAAACTATGGTGAAAACCGTATTAACAATAACGGTGAAAGACTAATAGATCTCAGTGAACAAAACGATTTGAGCATTACAAACGGCTTCCATGAACATCCCAATATCCACAAATTCACCTAGGCACAACCTACGCTGGAACTACAATCGGTCATTGGTTACTGCATTATTCGCCAAACAACACGACTAAAACTGCAAGATGTCCGAGCATTTAGAGGTGCAAATTGTGGGATAGACCACTTTTTACTTGGAGTTAAATTAATCTTACCCTATGCAAAACACAACAATAGATCTCAGAGTGCAAACGATAAGATGGAAAAGGCTATTCAATATAACCTGGACAGTTTGTTACCAACAACGACTTGATCAAAAACTGGATGAAGAACAAACATATACAACAGCAACAGAATTGTATGAACATATTAAATCAAGTATACATGGTGCTGCTAAGGAAGCACTGAGAGAAATCCAAAAAGCAACGAAGAAACCATTGATATATTGGTGGACGCAGGAAATAGAGGATGAAATAAGACTAAAAAAGGCCCTATACCACAAAAAGCTAAGCACGAGAAGCCAAGAAAATTATATAAAGCTTAAAGATGCCCAAATTAAAGTCAAGCAATTGGTAGCAACTGAAAAGACCAGAATGTGGGACCAAAAATGTCAGGAAATAAAAAATATGATTGAAGGAAGAAGGTGTACGGAGGCATGGAAATTCATGAGAAACACAAACAGAGATAGATCTACGCTCCAGATGATCCAAATAGATACATTCGATAAATACTTTGAAAAGCTTCTAACAGAAAATAGACCAGCATATAAACAGCCACCAGTGAAATATCCGCAAATAATAATAGAAAACGAAGAAATAATAATAAATCCTGTACAGGCAGAAAAAGCTATAAAAGGCCTGAAGAACAGAAGAGCACCAGGTAAAGGAGATATAAGTGCAGAACTCCTAAAATACGGTACCCATAAACTGACAAAGCTAATAGCACACATGTTCTTTATGTGCAACAGCATCTCAACCGATTGGAAGACGGGCGATAGGAGTCGGAAGAACAGAACGGCTTCAGAGCAGGAAGATCATGCGCTAATAATGTATTCTGCCTGCGTCAAATATCCGAAAAACAACTAGCTATGAGACAAGAAGTTCATCTTCTTTTCATCGACCTCGCCAAAGCATACGACAACTTGTGGAGATGCTTTGCTCGGAAACTAACTTAATCAAAGCGGTCCAGGACTTATGCAAAGGGTCCGTTTGACAAGTAAAAATGGGCAATAAAGTTTTAAACGGTATTATAGTTAATAAAGGACTACAAAAGGGTTGTTTCATCTCCCCCACTTTGTTCAATTTATACATAGAAAAAGCACTACAGACATAGAAAAACAAATGTAAAAGCATGGGCTTAGAACTTGACAAAACTCTCCACACGCTGCAGTTCGCCGACGATCAGGTTGTCATCGCCCAAAGCAAAGATAACCTAGAATATATGTCTAGGAAACTAAAGGAAGAATATGACTTGTGGGGATTAACCATGAACATCAGCAAGACCAGATATATGTCTATAGGAAGGGACAGTACTGACCTTGTACTCAATACTGGCAACATAATCCTCAGTTGCAAAGAATACAAATATCTTGCAATTACCTTTCAAAAGGACGGAAGGTACACGCGCAAAATCCAGATCCGCACAACGCAAGCCAGAAAACTAATAGACGCACTAAATGGTATCCTCTGGTCAACTAGCATCACAAAGAAAAGAAAACGACGCATATATGATGTAATGATTAAGAGCTGCCTCACTTACGTATTGAAACTATGGAATATGTCATCTGCAGATAAAAGAAAAGTATCTGCGATTGAAATGGATGCACTAAGAAGATCTGCTAGAGTATTGCTCCTTGAACATATCACAAACATAGAGATTCTAAACCGTATGAAAGTTTTAAAGGAAGAAACTATACAAAAAGTCATCAAGCGTAAACAGCTTGTATGGTTTGGACATGTTAACAAGATGCACGACAAACGTATTCCAAGGATGCTGCTTTACTAGATACCACAAGGTAGAAAGAAAAGAGGGCGCCCTAGAAAAACCGATATTCGAAGATCACTAAGTGAAAGAAATATCCAAGAAGAACTGTGGATGGATAGGAGGCAATGGCAAAGAGAAAGAGACAGACGCTTTAAAACCGATAAATATATATACTTAAATTGGCGCCAGAATTAGATTCTACGGAAAATTTCTGATAAAAACGGAAAAAAACAAATTGTAGAATTTTTTTAAGAGTCATGAAAATCTCATGAACTAATAAATAAACTACTAATAAGTTATAGAAACGGAAAAAAAAATACTAAAACAGATTTCTCGACACCCCCCAACTTCTGTTCTGGTCCGTTTGAAATGGATTTGCCCAGCTATGAGTTAACTCAATTGAAACACAACTTTCTTTTCTGGCAATTTCAAAAAGTGTGTTTTTGTAAAACGCAGATTACAAGAAAACTGTGTTCTTCCGATTTCTAGCTTGCTCCCAATCCGTAAGCATCATCACCGATTAACGTCCAAAGTGATTTTTGTGTTTTTTTGCAAATACAAAAAAAAATTACCGGGAGCAATTGAAAAGTTGACATACCGCAACAATTAAAAAATAATTGAATGTGGTTTTAAGAATTTTTAAAGATAAAACGCAGATTGGTAATGCAATATTTTATTGCAAACAAGCCTTAAGAACGACAGAGATGCGCACCCTACGAACGATAAAGGGAGTCACGCTAAGAGACCAAATCAGGAGCTCCACAATCAGAGAGGATCTACAAATACAGGATGTCGTACGCTGGACTAGAGACCGTCGGAGGCACTGGCGGGATCATGTGAAACGCATGATCCCACAACGAATCGTTAACTGAACCATGACACAAAGACCCAACAATTCAAGACCACCTGGAAAGCCACCAAAAAGACTCCTGGACATCCATATCACAGGAGATAAGAGACTAAAGAGGAACTTAAAGAAACAGGCACACGTGCCTATACAAAAGTCTAAGAAGAAGAAGATATTTTATTGCAAGGCACTCAATAGTTTAAACTTCTCATCTAAAATCATCATTCACCATCTTTATTTTCTTTTCTAACATAATGACTACTGAAATTTGCAAAAACAAAAAATATCCATTCTCTTGATAAAAAACACTTAGGCAAGTGGGAATAGCACTTTAGTATAAACTCTTAGTCATAAACTGAAGTGCTCCGCCTACATATTAGTTATAAAAAATAGATATTACCACTCTTCTGACTTCTGCTTCTCAATCTATTTTATCTTACTCGATCTACATTAAAAGACCACTTTTGGGTAAAAAGTATCATTTGCATTTAAAACCAACTGATACAAACATACAAAACAAACAATTATTTGCCAAACCAAATAATATAGCCAGCTTCGGCAACACAATATATAAAATTTGGATATTACCTACAATAAAGCTGGCATAAGTTTATAAAAAAAAACTATCATTTCCTAGTTTAACCTGTACATTATTATAGCCTAATCAAAATACTCTAAGCGTGAAACACCTAAAAAATATGATAATCTACACTGCGCACTGTGCATACCGACATGATGGACAAACTATTCTTCTTCAAAGTCAAACTGGAAGCTAAAGCCACGTCTAACAACAAGATGTATTCGTTTTTGAGAAAAACAGCCAAAACTAGCAAAAACGCAGCAAGGTAGCACATGTTAAACCCCAGGTAAGCCCAAAAACTTTGCAAGATTTAAAAATTTAACTACTTAAAAGCTCCCCAGGGGTTATTAATAATAAATCTTACACAAGCCAATTTGGTTTGATTAACTTTTAGTGTTTTTCTTGTCTCTTCTTCTTCATCCTGTATGTGTCCACTCTTGAACGTCAAAGACATTGTCTGTAGATCATCTGAATTTGTGCTGATGGGGACGACAGCGTCCGCAAATCTTAGGCGGTTAAGGTGTACTGCATCAATTGGGATTCCTATTCCAGTAGTTCTTTAAAAGATTTCCTCCATTGCAGCTGTGAATAATTTTAAGAAGATGGTGTCCCCTTGCCGTACTTTTCTCTTGATCAGTATTTTGTCTATTTTTGTATCGTCGTTCATTTGAACTTGTATTAACGCATTTTCGTATAGGTATGTTCTTTGTGAGGTTTTAATATCTTGAGTCAATTCTAGCTTTATCGAAAGTTCAGATTTCAACGGAGTAAATGGGTATATTGTCCTCGTTGATTTTTTCAATAAAGGTTCTGAGTGCCTTTAGTGGTGCTGTATCTCTTTTCAAATTCAGCAGTTAGTTAGGTAGTTTTCTATGTTGTTTTTGGTCTCATTTTTTATGTAGAATGATAGCTTCTACGTTTTGCCATCTACTTGGAATTGACTCTTCCTTTATACAGTTATTTAGTAAAATTAGGATACTTTTTTATAGACTTTCTCTCCTATTTTAAATATTTCAGTCGTTATGCGGTCTTTGCTAGGGCTTTTCTTGTTCTTCAATTGGTTTATAACTGCCTTTAGTTCTTTTCGGTCAATTACTGGGATTTTTTCTTGGGTCTGTGGTATTGACGGTTCTGGGAAGTAGAGCTGTAGAGAGTTCCGTAAAAAATCATTTACTTGATTTCTTCTTTATTTCTGGTCAGTGTGTTTTGTTTATTTTTCAGTACTGTTACTTTTGTTCTTCTGTGGGTCAATTTAGATCTCAGAACTTTCATGTTTTTGTTGGCCTTATTGGTATCTATTATGAGTTTTGTGTTATATTCTCTTAGGTCCTTTCGTATATTTTTGCTCATGTCCTTGTTTAGTATTTTGTAGTTATTGTTCAGGTTTCTGGTAATTTTTCTTTTTTGCTTTAACAGTTCATTAGTTTGTAGGCTCAGTTTACCCGTGTTTCTTTTTTGTGTTGCACATATTAACTTTGTTGCTGTTTGTATACTTTTGGTAATGTTTTCAGAGAATTCTTCTGTTCTCATTTGAGCTACCTTGTTTGTTTCTGTGTGCGTTGAAATTTGTTTTGGTTTTTACAGGTATTGTTGTTTCTTCAGTAGTTTGTTTCTTGGATCATGTGTTTAGCTTTATGGTTGCTCGGCCAGGTCGGTGGTCGCTGGCGGTATCAAATCTGTTCAGTACGGTGACGTCTTGGCAAGAGTTTCTTTTTTAGTGTTTTGTCTTTTGTTAAATTATCAAACGACTACGTAGAAAACTTAAACTACTCTAAAAAAATGTGCAATTTAATGTAGATTCACGTGGCTGACTTAGTTTATATAGACTCAGCAGAAAGTTTTAGAATAAAATGCAAAAAAACTGTCAAAAAGTGACACTTTTGATGCATTATTAATGTGTTTTATCTCCTGTTAAACGCCCATTTAACTAATTAGAACATTAAAACTAGTATCAAAAAATGCGTTATTAATGTAGATTCGATGTAAAATGGTGTTTTATCTCTCGACAAAAAATTAAATAATTTAAAAAAAACTCAAAAATGCGCATTTTTAAGTAGATTCACGTGGTTAATTTGGTTTATATAGACTCAGTTCAAAGTTTTTTAATAAATTTTAAAAAGCTTTCAATGTAAATATCATGTTTGTCTCTTTTAGTTAGAAACAAATACGTATAATAGCAAATTGAATCATATATAAACTCAGTTCAAAGTTTTTAAATAAAATCCAAAAAACTGCGGCACTATTGATGTAAATCTCAAAAAAATTAAAACTCATCGTAGCAAATTAAAACTTTTTTTTACGTGGCTTTTCCATTATTAAAGAGCAACAATCAATGCAAATTCTCTTTTGTCGCTCTGAATAAAATGTGAGAGTCTAGTCTTGTCCAGTCTCTTATGTTTTTTAAGCAAAAGTGTTTTCTTTGGCCTGAGCCCCGTCGGCCTTCTATCGTGCCTTCCAAGTTTGAGCAGACTTTATTTACTGTTTCTAAAAATGTGCCCAAGATATGCTGTCTTTTGTTTCTTAACAATTACCAATAGTTCTCCGTTTCTTCCCATGCGTGTAAGGACCTCAGTTTTTGTGATGTGCTCCACCCAAAATATTCTATGCATCCGCCAAAACATCCACATCTTAAAAACTTTAAATCTGTCTATGGTATTGACCTTCAGTATCCACTCCTCAAACCATAAAGCAGCACAGAGTGAATGTAGCATTTGACAAAACATTATTTTTATAAGCTTCGTTTGCATAGTAATTTTCTTATTTGTTCGGGCCGTTTCTATTCGCAATCTTACTTCTAAATCTAAATCTAGGTCTTCAGTTATCTAAGGGAGCAACCTGCTCTATTTGATTATCGTATACCGTAAATTAACTTAAACATTTGGTCTTCTACTGATCACCATAACTTTAGTTTTGGCCGTGTTTGGTTTTAGTCCAAGCGCACAACCTTCTAATGTGATTTGGTTAATCAAACTTTGTAAGCCCTTGGGGTTATCTGAAAATATTGCCGTATCGTCTGAATATCTGAGGTTGTTCAGTAGTTTTTCCTTAACCTTGATTCCTACCAGCTAGTTTTCTAGTGTTTTTAAAAATATTTGTTCTGGGTATATAATAAAAAGTAAAGATAACTGAATACTGAGCAATAACCAAGATAACATCAGCATAGATGGCAAAACCGTAGAAAACACAGATTAATATGTATATCTAGGCCACAATATCAAAGCAAGGAAATAGAACCAGAGCAAAGAATACAGCAGTGGCCACATACGGCCTAGATACTATGGCCCTGACCAAATCCATGGCAAAAAAACTTAGAACCAACCAAAGAGCTATGGATAAAGCCATGCTAGCGATTACATTAAGAGATAAGGTGCAAAACGACAAAATCCGAAGTAGAACGAGAGTCACATTGCAAGAACGATGGATGATAAGTGGACACAAAGGATAGCAACCTGGAGACCATGGGAATGCAAAAGAGGAATAAAAAGACCACAAAAGAGTTGGAGGGACGATATCACCTGTATTGCCAAAAAAAACTGGATAAAGAGTATCAGGGATAGAACAACATGGAAAGACTTAGAAGAGGCTTATATCCAACATTGGATAATAAATGACTAAAAAAAAAAGGGTGACAAAACGAATTCCTGACCCACCCCTCGTCTTATAAGAATATTTCTGGTCATATCGTCTTCGACTCTTATTGCTGCTGATTGATGTTTCTTTATGATGCTTAAGCAATGCTTTTTTGGTCATCAGAATCTTTATTAGTATGTCATGCTTTATAGCTAATGAAACATATACATACGTCCTTTTTATGATCTCTACATTTTTGCAGAAAAACAGATAACCCAAACAAAGCTTCCAAGCCCATTACGGAAACTAAATTGTTTTTGATTAAGGTCTTTACATTTCTTACGTATTCTGTTCTGTAGTATTTTAAAGAGTACTATTAATACCTCGCTCATGAGGCTAATTAATCAAAATTGATTACATTTATTGACGTTGAATTTTTTGGAAAGTGTTATAAATATTGTTTTTAAATTTGCGTAGTTTGTTAGGCTTTTAAAAGCCCAGTTTATTATTTCCAAAAAAAACATAGACAGAGTTGAAGCAACTAACTCAGTTGTAAACAATATAATTTATTGGTCTAAAGTTAAAGACGCTTATAGTTGCTTAGGATGGTTATGAACTATTTGTAATTTAGACAAGCTCTCCCCAGGAATCATTGCAACAGGAAAAATGATCTTCTACTGTATTTTATGCATATTACTATGTTCTTTAATTTCGCCTCAATATAGTTGATTGACAATCAATAAAATTAGTTTCTCTAACAAATTTTGGAAGACAACGTCTCGACAAAATGACTCATACCTTTTTGATTGTTTTTTAGAAAAATTAGGTCAGTTAGGTAGACTTCATTTATTTCAAAGGCTTTAGGCAAGTACAAAAGGTGAACCGACTGTATTTTTTTAGAAAACTATTGACCGTCATCATGCTCTGGACTTGCCCACCCATTTGCCCAAGTGTTTGATATCGAAATATTTATTTACAAAAACTCAGAAAAGTAGAAGTACACTTTCAGTTACAACTATTGATCGTCATCATGCTCTGAAGTAACCCGTCCGAGTGTTTGTAAACTAATCATTTGCTAAGAAACACTCGGGCCTGTGGGCAACTTCAGTTAAAAATATTGATTGTCATCATGCTCTGGAATTACCCTCCCAAGTGTTTGTAAACTATTCTTTTGCTAACAAACACTCGGGTGGGTGGCTTAGCAACTCTAGTTGAAACTATTGACCGTCATAATTCTCTGAAATTTCTCACCCACCCGCCCAAGTATTTGTTATCAAAATATTTATTTACAAACATTCAGGAGAAAGCAGGTACAATTTAAGTTGAAACAATTGATTGTCATCATGCTCTGGAGTTGCCCACCCACCCGCCCAAATGTTTGTTATCAAAAAAATTGTATACAAACACTCAGGCAATTGGAAGTACAATTTTAATTTAAACATTGATCATCATGCTTTGGAGTTACCTGCCCGAGTGTTTGTAAACTATTCCTTTGCTAACAAACACTCGGGCGGGTTAGTTGGCAACTCCAGTTAAAACTATTGATCATCATCCTGCTCTGGAGTTACTCGTCCGAGTGTTTATAAACTATTCTTTATTCAATATAATATTGTTTTATAAAAAATAAAAATATAGACAGAAAATTATAAATAAAAATGTTACCTTTCATTAGGTCTATTTCAATCTAATAATTCAATCATCTTGTGTAACTCACCTGAAACAAAACAAAAAAATGTAATACATTTTTATTACAATAAATAACATTTCATTAAAAATTAAACAATATTTAAGTAAGCATTATTATAAATAAATCTAAAATTCCTCCAAATTCCGTGTTTCCTACAATTGATTTTTAAGTCATTATCTGTTTACAAATATTTTGTTATCACACTGTTGTTACTACGTAATAAATCTACCATCCATCATACGTTCAAATGTTTCATTATTATTTCTTTATAATAAAATAATATGGCTACCCAATCAAGATTGCGTTGCTCTGCAGCGGGTTACTGTCCTGAGTGACCGTTGCAGTCTCCATGTACTTCTTATAAGGATTGCGTAACATTCACATTTTTATATTTTACAAAAATTAATTGGATTAAATTTAAAAAAATATGAATGCATCAATGCAACTTTATTTAAATATATGCTAAATAAATGACAAAATGCATCGACAACTTCTAATGCCTCAAGTGTTTCTTATTCGATGGAATAATTTGCATTTTGAGTTATTTTGCAGTAATAATATTTCCAATCAATCAAATAATTGATAGCAAAAAATGTTTAAGCTAAAATTGTCTTCAATAATAAGTCATGCTTCAGAATTAATAATAAATCAACATTTCCAATACCAACAAGCAAAGCTAATATAATTGAAAAGTAAATATAAGAAACATTTCTTTTTAAATCAATGTTTGTTTATAAGACGCGAAATTCAACAAGGTTTTAACGTACATTAATAACTGATATTTTCCCAACAGTGGCCAACCAAAAAAAAATTATCCTAATCCTTTATTTATGTCCCTAAAAATGATTTATATAATAAAATGCTGAGTAATAACTTATATACCCACAGAAGTATTTCCGCTTATAAAATATTCATAATCCATTCACCGATTTAATCCAAAACTTAAGCCGTTTTCTATTACGTAAAGTTTAAATAACAATAAAATCTGGTGTACATCTAAGGCAGCTGTGGTATAATACGAAGATCCTGTTAGCCTTGGAATCTTACGGGCAAAGACCGCACCAGATCGAACGTGCCTTGAACGTGTACGCGCGTTAGAAGGAGAGGGAAAAGCGGCACACCGCCAGGTGTCGAACAGAGACACCTAAATCATAGACGGTGGAATAGTTATAAATCATAAAAGAAAAAAATAATATCCTGATTCTGGTACAGAAATGAAAATATTCATAGGGTAATATATGGTGGGTGTTTGTTATATTGTGCAGCTGTTATTTTATTATGATTGTATATGTAGACTCCTTTTTTAATAAATGAAAAATGACTTGTGATTCTGACGCCTTTCAATCCAAACCTTTAGAATTAATAATCGTTAGCTGAGTATTGATATTTTACAACTGCCATGATTGAAGTGAATTATGACGCTATTTTAATTAATTAATTAAAGTAATTTTTTTAAGTAATAGGTAACAAGTGCAGTTATGTTTTCTACTAAAACAAGAAGTTGTGATCAATTTAACAGTGCACAAGTTCCACGGCACTTAAGTGAATTCACCAGATAGAATCTCGATTTATTCCTTCGGTTTTTAATATCTCCACTCACCCAAGTGGTGCTCTAGTAATTTCAAACAGCGTCGAGATGGATCTCGAAACCTGTTTAGCCTGAAGGACCAAACCACTGTGCGACAAGGATGCACTTGTCAGATATTGTAAATGTATGATAGAGATGGATTTGAATCTGAGCACGTGATGGCCGTAAATGACGGAGACGAGTATCTTGTAGATAGAGATGTATGTATGTTTGGTACGGTGGTATAGAACCGAAGCACCATACTAACTGGTTAGGAATATTTTAACTACTAGAAAATAGACGATTGGCTTCGATGATAAAAATATGTATATGTATGTTTTTCTTGTATAATTAGGGCCCGGACTGTTAGCTTGCTCCTATTTTATTTTAATTATCCTGGGAAGACAAGACGACATTTAAGTTATGTGCTTGAAAAAATTGTTTTATAGAGGCTCTAATTCAAGTAGTAACACCAAGTTAAATGAATTAAAAACATTATCATTTTTATAGTTAATATTTAAAAAAATATATAGGAAGTAATTGTTTTTGTAGAATGAATTTTTGTTTATGATACAGTAAACATTATGCGTAGTATAAAGGTAATAATCCACTACCCAATAGCTAATTGTTATAGGAACATAGTCCACTATTTTATACTTATGGATTTGTATTATTTAATCCTATAATATTATGAAATAAATTAATAGTTTTTTCAAACTCAATCGAACAATCGCAACGGCTAAAAGTCAATCACCGACAATTGTTTCGGTTTTACATACCTCGTCAGTGTGCCTTGTATATTGCAGGTTAGCAAAACATATTTATTTAAGTTTGTTGTTAGCTAGCCTGCATTGCCGTAGTCAAACAAGGCACACTAACAAGGTTTGATGATGTAAATCAAACGTTTTATCATTTAATTTACTATAGATTTGTTTAAAAGAAAGAATAAACCAACGTAGAGAGTTCAAAAAGAAAAATAAAAGAGAGTACAGAGGCAGAAATCAGAAAAACAAGATACCCAACTGTAGATCAGATCTCTTCCAGGACGACAACAGTAGAGACATAAAGCACGCTATTGCAACTAACAATGTAAATGCAGACCCAGCCTAAGTAAATGCGGAAGTAGAAAAAGCCATCTTATCGAAACTGTTCAACAAAATCTATTATAATGGCCAAATACCAGTAGACTGGTTAGAATCACTATTTATAGCACTGCCAAAAAAACTAACGCCAGCACGCCCAAAAAGTTAATTAGTTTAATGAGCTATGCCCTTAAAATTCTCTTAAATATTTTACAAAACCACATATACTCGCAAGCAAAAAATAAAAACATAAAAAATAAACAATTTGGATTCCAACAAAGCGTAGGAACCAATAAAACGCAATTTTGCATCTTACAAAAAAACGTGCAAATTTTAGAAGAATATATATGTCTGCTTCCTAGACTATTATCTCGATCGAGTTCACCATAAGCTACTTTTTGAATACCTAGACAAAATAAAACTATCCCAATTAAACGAGGAGTGAAGCAAGGATGAGTTTTATTGTCAACATTATTTAATATCTACTTTAAAAATTTTTCAAGAGACTGTAAACAATGGAGCAGAAGACGTAAAGATAAAATGGAAAACATAAAATTTGCAGATCATAATAGCCGAGAGTATGAAAAGTCTATTTAACGGACTTAGCAAGACAAATTCCAACAAAGGGTTAAAAGTTAACATTAAAAAAAACTAAATGGTAACTTATTATCTTAGCAGCTGAATGAATGTTGGTAAATAACTCCGATAAAAAGATCCTTGCGCGTATCAAGATGTTTTGAGCATTGAGATCATAATAAACTATTATAACTAATCAATACCTTCTCTTAAATCTTTGTAAAAAGATTTTCAAGTGCTAAGTGTGGTCAATACTGTTGTATGGATGCGAGACTTGGACTCTAAGAACAACAATTATGGTGCTATCGCCGCATACTAAAAATATCTTGAACAACGCACACATCCAATAAAGAAGTGTTAAATCTAATAAAAACCGAAAAAAGTTTTCAGTTTTTGCAGTTTTGATAGGTTAGGATGGGTTAGGCTAGGTTAGGTTAGGTTAGATTTTTATTAGTTTTTTTTTAACAAATTTTTTTGTTTTTGCATTTTTAATGATGAATCTGACATATAAAAAAAAAAAATTAAATTTTTGATATTAAGAATTTTACAAAAAAAATATTTTTGACATTTTATTATAGTTTCAATTTTAGAATTCTAATTGTAAATCTGAAATTTATATAAAAAAAATATTTTTTTTACAAAATTTTTAGTTGTAATATTTTTGATAGCACATTTGTCAATTTTACAAAAAATTTATTTTACTTTTTATAAAATTTTCAGTATTTGCGTTTTTGATAAAATTTTTAGTGTTTGCAATTTTAATAGATCTGTTATTTGGACAAAAAAATTTCTTTTTGATTTTTTAATAAATTTTTGGGTTTGCAATTTTGATAATCTAATAATTTTCCAAAAAAAATTTGACTTTTGACTAAGTTTTGAGATTTTGCACTTTTGATAGGTTAGGTTAGGTTATCTGTTATTTGAACAAAAAAATTTCTTTTTGATTTTTTAATAAATTTTATGGTTTGCATTTTTGATAATCTGATAATTTTCCAAAAAAAAAATTGACATTTGACTAAGTTTTGAGATTTTGCACTTTTGATAGGTTAGGTTAAGTTAGGTTATCTGTTATTTGGACAAAAAATTTTTTTTTTGATTTTTTAATAAATTTTTGGGTTTGCATTTTTGATATGTTAGGTTAGATTAAGTTAGGTTAGGTTTAACAAAAAAAAAATTTTAATTAAAATTACAAAATTTTCAGTTTTTGCAGTTTTGATAAGTATCTGATTCTATCTGAGCCCGTAAAACAGAATCGCAATTCATCGGAAAACAATACGCGACTCTAATCCACTATTGTCCAAGCAAAGTGTTCTTGTGCAAAATTCAACCTAGCAATCCGGTGTTCACGGGAAAGCCAATAGCTCTAGTTCGAGAATATAATCCAGCACCATAAAGTCGCCTTCTAACTGTCTACTCACTTATGTCTATATTTCTCACTTCTTGCAGATGATTTTGAAGGAAAACTGCCGTGACCGTTCGGTTTCTGAACGTACTAGATACGAGAAAGCGGTCATCTCTAGCTGTTGTAGTGTTGCTTCGCCTTGAACCAGGTCTATGATTGAGCAGACCAATTTCTTCGTACCGCCGCTATACTCGTTGCACACTCGAGAAACTTACGCTAACGTTTCTCGCAATTTTGCGCTGTCTTCTAAAGCCACAATTCGTGCCGCAACAACAAGATTTGTGCTCATTGGAAATCACTATCAATGACAACAATACACAAACAATTTGCAACAGACAGATATCATCACAGAAACAAAAATTATGTTTGTTTGTTTCAACAAAAGCATATGAAAGTAAACTTGATAATTTACATTACTTAGCACATCAAATTAAAATTGTTCGGTTTCATTACTTTCAATAAACTTTGAACAACAAAAAATTATGTTTTATACAAAATTTCTAAAAAAAAATTACAAAATTATCCTAATTTTATGCTGGGCAGTGTATAAAAATAAGTGGCAATATGTGTAAACCAGAATTTGAAACGTTTGTTGCTCAGAAAAATAGTTAGGGATAAGCAAAATTACTATGTATTTTGATTGGATTAATCCACATAGGTGCGGTAAAAGTTTTTTAAATCATCACCAACTGCAAGAATAGATGGAGCTCAGTCGTTGTCAACTCCGGACATTTTTGATTGCATGTACCCTAAATTTGCCCGTTAATTTTTTGCTTTGATAAGTTTACTCATTGAGATTTTTTGTGTATGCGTATCGATGTGCTACGCAAGTTAACCTTTCAAACAGTTTATGCATCAAGATCTGAAAATTTGCCAAAGTTATAAAGAAGACCTTTGGGTTATCAGAGCAGTTATGACTAAACTACTGCTGCGTCTTAATCTTTGTTTTAAATTTCTTAGTTTGTTGAAATGGTCTTCTCTATTACAAACTGTAAGCTTTGGTTGTTGTAAGTGTTTTTATAGATTTGCATTAGAAATTAATTTGTGTTATTTGTAAAATTAATAACAGAAAAGTTTCATTATCTTAATGTTTCAGAAAAGAGTTTGCAAATCGTTTGTTTTGTTTTAAAAAAAAACTTTCAAAAGTTAAATATTGCACGAAAATGCACAAAATCGCTCTTAAATCAATAAAAATTGCCTTCAAAAGAAAACTATTGCATAAAAATGCAAAAACTTGCTTAGAAATGTTGTAGAAATGATTATTATCAATTAAGTATTTAAATAAAATGCTAAAAAATGTATGAAATTGCTTTAAAAATAATAAAAATCACTTTCAAAAGCTAAGCATTGCATGAAAATGCACAAGCTCGCTTAGTAGTACACAAAAATTGTAAAAATCATCAAAACATATAAAAATGCACAAAATTGACAAAAATTGCGTTCAAAAAGTCATCTATCGTATAAAACCATACAAAATTTATAAAAAAGATTGTAATAAATTTAATAAAAATGGCTTTCAAAAATACACAAAATGCATCAAAATTATACAAACGTTGTCGGAATGATTGTAAATAACTCTAGTATAAACTAAATTACGCTTTATTATTGAACTACTTACTTAAAGCTGATTTATATAAACCAGATTACAATAGACAATTAGGAAAGAACAGATAATGAACTTAGTAGCGGTCTCGTAAAAACCTTGACTATAAATAGTTGAATAGTCAATATCGACCCCTGCTAAAACCAACACAATCGCCCAAACAAGAGATAACATACACCAGAATCTACTACTATTGCCAGAGTTAAAAGATAAAAATAACATCTCAGAATCTTTAGCAAAGATAACCAAATCCACCCCTGACCGGCTTACTCAACAATCAAACAAAAACAAGATGACAAGAATCCGCAACTTGCTGCTGGATGTGTATATGTAACTCTCTTCAGTAGCAAGTGTTTTTTTGTAAAAGTTAAATTTATTGAATCAAAAAAAATTAAAATCAAAAATTATGATTAATTAAAAATTGCATAAAAATCAATTTCATCGCTATATTTACTAAAATTGAAACAATTACCTTATTTGTGCTTTTTTCTATTCTCCTACCTATTTCTTGATTCTTTAAATTAACTGACATTTACATAAAGCCTCTGTTATAAATAGTTTTTCAATTTTTGCATCAAATGTGAGACTTTCTCACATTAAGTACGTTTGAAATTTTATCTATGCACACCACTAAAATAATGCTAAAACATGATTTCCCGGGCAGATATTGTCAGGTATTTTATTATTGCCTGAAAAAAGTCACTGATCTACTCAATAAGTGCTTAATTAACAGAAGCATTGCACAAAAAAAGAGATAACCAAGTTAGAAAATTACCAACCTATCACTCTCATGTTAAACCTACTTAAACTACTATCAAAATCAAAACCTCCAGAACAAGTAAGTTTTAAGGCAAACTACGAAACAAACAATCACATAAAAGGTGTCCAAGAAGTAGGAACAAATATTAAAATGCTATAGAACTTATTGAAAATGTAATTTTTTTACAAACATATTAAGTAACATCTCCTATTTATGTACAAAAAATTATATCTTTCATATGACCACCCAAGGCCGCGCGGCAATGAGCAATGAGTTCATTGAAGGTTTTGATGACGCGTTCACAAACATCTAGAGGGATGCTGCTAATAACCCTTTGAATTTAAAAAAGTCACAAAGCGTAAGATCGCATAATCTGGAAGGCAATTTCTGGTTAATTTTTTGAAGAAATTTTTCATTCAGCAGAGCAATCGTTTCACGGGATGAGTGACATGTCGCACCATCTTGTTGAAACCAAAAGTCCAATGAAAATGACTCATCCACAACAAAGAAAAACCAATCAGAAAGCATGTTTCTGTAACGGTCGCCGCTCATAGTGACGGCATTTACTTCATTTTCAGAATAAATACGAGCCGATCACTTCTCCCGCCCAGAACCCACACCACACAGTCGTGCGTTGTGGATGCATCTCATTTTCCACAGTCACTTGCGGATTGTTGGTACCCCAAATTCTGCAGTTCTGCTTATTGACAAATCTACTGAGTGAATGTGCGCCTCATTTGTGAAAATTCTTTTTGTGAATTTATTGTTCTCCGCTTGACGAGCCAAGACCCACTGAGCAAATCGATGTCTCTTTCCATAATTGGGCTTGTCGAACCAATTTTCTGGGGCTTTTAGTTGCATTACCACGCACGACAGAAATGTTTTTTGTGATTAAACAGAACTCGGTCGTCCCGTTTTTTTAACATTTGAAGCAGAACCCGTGGTCTCAAACTTTCGTATTAACTTACAACCTGTAAATTCGCTTACGTCCAAGTATCACACGCAATTCACAAACGGTTGCCGTGGGACTTTCACTGTTTTTGTAATAACTTCTCATCACTTGGATATGTTGCTCAGTTGACATCTGCTCCATGACAAAAGTAAACATCAAACAACAATGCTCACCGAACAAAAACAATCAGGCTACTAATGGGAAGGTTATCAGATAACAAACATGAAATACTCACGGCTGCCAACCGTCACAGAACAAAATGACGCCAAATTTAAATTTGTCCCTACTTCCTGGAAACCCTATACAATTAAAATAACGTTAGAAAATATAGTTTCCCACTGTATTTTGCATTTGTTGACTACAAAAAGACCTTTGATAGCATAACAATAGACTACATGGTCTACACAGCTTTAGCAAACAACTGTAGACTAATGGTACATTATCCTAATAAAAGAAATAAGTCAAAATGCACCAAATGTAATAGCATTTACAAAAAAAAAAATGTTTTCCAAATTTTTAACTCTTTAGGATATGATCTCAATGTTTAGGAACCTCTTAAATAAAAAAAAAAGTAATTTATAAAAAAATCTCATTTTTTTGGAGAAAAAAATCTGAAAATTTGGGAAACATGTTGTTTTGGTACCTACTATCATTTATTTAATTTTTATCTAATTTGGAGATATTCACTATTTAAGTATGATCAAAAACCAAAAATATAAGTAGGGTAGCTTTAAAAAACTGGCACATATTTTCCAAAACAATTAACACGGGTATTTGACCAGTGCATTTTACTTGTTCCACACGATAAGAACAAACATAAAATACACTCGAACAAAAAAGAAATAAATTGGCATAAATTGAAAAGACAGATATTACCAAAGTAACAAACATCATGTTTGTGATTATTTAACAGCAATATACTGAAATCGCTGGATTAGTCGAGGTGAGCCACACGCATGGTCTGCTCGATCCCCAGGCTTAAACCGCCTGGATTATTTCTTATGGGGCTATCTGAAGTCATTAGTTTACGCTACTCCAGTGAAGAATTTAAACGACTTGCAAAATCAAATAATTGCTGAGTGTAACTGAATTAGAAACAATCCTGGTGTGTTTAAAAGAGTTAGGTACTCAATGACAAGAAGATTGTATCTAAGCTGGCGGAAGTTATTTTAAACATTTATTGTAGATTCAGCAACTTTACATGTACTTTTTGATAATAAAATGTTGTAACGGTAGCAAATTTTGTTTACCCAGTATCTTCAAAACAAAGGGGTTTTTCAGAAACCATCATAGGACAAAATAATCTGAGAATAGACCAACCTCTTAAATTTTTGCCGCATGTTTACCTAACACCCTGTATAATGGAAACACATACCAAGAGGTTTTATAAAATAACTAAATCATTATTTAATAGTCACACATAAATTCATTTATTGTTATTATTAATCGCTAAACTATTAATTAATTTTACATACAACTAAATATAACAATTTCAAACAACTTCAATGTATATAATTTCATAAAAAAAGTTTCGAGCTTACTTACACAAAACGACTTAATCATTGAGCACTGGTCAGGAAAACTGACACTACCCGAAGGCAATACATTCACTACAAAAATATAATACATATATTTTGACAAATTATTCACAAATTTTGAATACGATCCTTAAGCAATCCGCAGGTGTTGACCACCACACAAAATCCTTTGTCTCGAAAATCGTGCAGTCTCGTCAATCAATCAATACACAATTAGGATCCTCACACTTTCTAGCAAAATAGAATTATGCAATAAATGATAATAATGGAAGAAATTAAATTTTAACGATACATAACACGATGCCTAATACGTATCCAGTATCCTTTAACGGGGATCGACAATAAAATAATATTCTGTTACAAACTTTCCTTATATGTTACGCTATGCATAATTTGTCAGATGGAATTTTCAATGCTTGTTAAGCTACTAAATAACAACAAATATATAACAATTTCAATTAATACTTTTAATTTGATAGGAAATGCTGAAAACTGGAATACCCCATGTCATGACTGAATAAAATTGTAAAGTTATTAGGTCAATCATCAATACAAATAGAATTAATCCATCAAATTACAACAATTAATCATAATTTTAGGAAATTGAATTTTACATCCTGTGGGTGTATTAAGCAGAACTACAGTTGAATTAATTATTCATCCTTTTCGGCATTTTTAATTGCATATTAACATTTACAACGAAGGAATAAGACGCAATTGCACACACGCACCGATTCGATAAATCAAGCAACAATTAATATCCTTCCAAGAAACACGTTATTTTCAATAACAAAATTTAAGTGAACTCATAAATATTGAAAGCTTAATTATATACTCATTCTGATGGCATATAAATTGTTATTAATAAATTAATAGGAATTGTGTAATTGCAAATTATTCCATTGTGCATTCCGAATGCGCTAAATAAAATGCAAATGTTTATGTAATGTAAATTTTCCATTGTTAGCATATTATTTATTTTTTATAATTGGAATTTTAATTAATATTTAAATATATTGATGATTTATTCATATGTACGGGAATTGTTCGTGATGGGGAATGTTTATTGCTTGCTTATACACTTTATAGAATTAATATAAGATGGGATTTTATGATCAATCTATATTTATTTATGGGATTATTTATTTTAATTAATGGGAGAATGTTTCGAGATTGAGGATGGGCCATTTGTGCTAATAGATTAATATCCGCAAAGCTACTCCATATTTGGGTTTACATTTTATAAAATAAAAATATGGAAAAAATGATATTTAGTAGAATTTTGTTTTAATCGAGTAATTAAGATTTCTACCAAAAAATATAATCGTATTATTAAAACTTGTAACAAAAATTTGTATTTACCAATAAGTAATATGTAAAACTATAAGAAAAACCTACATTTATAGCCTAAAACCATTTTCAAAGATAGCTAGGTCATTTTGAACTTTGAAAAGAAGACGTTAAAAATAATAGAAAATTTGTGTAAAAACAAAGCATTTACGGATAACTTTTGTCGAGAAAACAGCAAAAACTAGTCTATAAAAACTTCACATTATGTAAAAACAGAGATTGTCAATGTTTTCACCCTCAAATTTTTTTTTTTTGTAAATTTTGAGTTATAAAAGCTCCTAATTTTTTTTCCTGTGCAAATATCGAGTTGGTAAAAAATTGCAAAAACGTAAAGCATTCTTTTTAGAATATTTTACAAATTCTCTTTTCAAAAATAATTTTTATCTGAGTCTTTGAGATGCATTCGACTAACAAAATAGTTTTTTTTACTAAAAATTTAAAAAACTTTAGAAACCTCAAAAATTACCCATGTTTACTATTTACAACACTCTGAACTGTTTCCTACGAAAGATTTAGATAGAAAATATATTTTTTTATAAATATTTTTAACTTGAGTAGTTTTGATCAAAGATAAGTTAAAAAAGAACCTAAAATGTTAGTTTTAATAACTTTTTTTGTAATTATCCTTATTTTATTTTGTCACTGACTACTTAAAAGTCTCTAAAACTAGAGCGGGTGGGTGGGTTACTACAAAACATGAGTACAGGCGAATTATTTGAACTGGAATTCCCGCCCACCCGCCCAAGTGTTAGTTATCAAGAAATTTATAGTTTCACTTCTCTGTCAGAGTTAAAAGTCTTTATGTCAAAAGAGGTGTTGGTGATTTCCAATTCCTTAATGACAAACACTTGGGCTGGTGTGTGGGTCACTCCAAAACATGAGTATAGACGGATGATTTGAACTGGGGTTTCCGCCTACCCGCCCAAGTATTAGTTATCAAGAAATTTTAAGTTTCACTTTTCTGTCAGCGTTAAAAGTCTCTATGTCAAAAGAGGTATTAGTCATATCCAATCCCTTAATAATAAACAATTGGGCGGGTAGGCCGTTCACTCCAAAATATGAGTACAAAAGGATGATTTGGACTCGGGTTCCCGCCCACCCGCCCAAATGTTAGTTATCAAGAAATTGAAAGTTTCACTTCGCTGAAAGCGTTAAAAGTTCCTATGTCAAAGGAGGTGTTGTTGATTTCCAATATGTTGATGGCGGACAGTTGGGTAGGGGGGTGGGTCACTTCAAAACATGAGTACGGACGGATGATTTAAACTGGACGCCCAAGTGTTAATTATCAAAAAATTGTAAGTTTTACTTCTCTGTCAGCGTTAAAAGTCTCTATGTCAAGAAAAGTAATGGTGATATCCCATTCTTTGGGCGGGTGGATGGAAACGCCAGTTCAAATCATCCGTCCGTGTTTGTGTTCTGGAGTTACCCACTCGCCTAAGTGTTGGTCAACATAAAACTGGTATCACCATCGTCCCCTCTCACATAGTGATTTTTAACGCTTAGAGAGGAGCAACTTTTAATGTTTTGATGTCGGACACTTGGCCCATAAACACAGGGAGCATATTTCAAAAGTAAATGCTTTTATCTCAATATTTTGCGGTGAAGCTCAAAAATCCTAGCTAAAGCCAAAGTGTGTTTTATGAGTCAAACGGATTTATATCCCAAAATAATTAAATGACGCCTTTAGAAAATAGAATCATCATCCAGAAAACTTCAAAAAATGCATGAAAACATGGCGCTCTATAAAACGGGAAAAGTTGTTAACGCGTTCTGACGGTGGTCCGTGCACTTTGAATGACATCACATAAAGACGTATACTCAATGGTTTTGAAAACCTCATAACATTTTTATCTTAGCAAACATCAAGTCGAGATAGAAGTTGTAAGAACATTCAAACATTCTATAGTTACAGATTTCTTTTTCAACAATATATTTTATCTCTATCTTTCAGATGCATTGGCGTAACAATTTTTTTTTTTTCAAAAAATTTATGGCAAAATTTTTGGTTTTTAATTTTTTTTATAACATCTTTTTACTTTTGGCATCTAACAAAATTTTTTGGAAACCGACTGTTCGTTATCAAGAAATTGAATCACCAACACTTGGGTGGGTGGTCGGTAAGTCTACTTGAAACTACTGTCCCGCAACTAATGATCTGAGTGGCCAGCCCGCCCGCCCGACTGTTTGTTATCAAGAAGTTCAATCACCAACACTTGGGTGGGTGGCCGGGTACTCTAGTTGAAACTACTGTCCCGCAACTAATGATCACCAACATTTGGATGGGAACTAAGAGTGTTTTGCCCACCCACCCAACTGTTTATTATACATTTTAAAGTTAACTAACACTTAAGTCGGTAGGCGGGAACTCAAGTTAAAACTATTGTCCCGGAATCAATGATCTAAATGCCCCGCCCACCCCCTAACTGCTCGGTATCAAAAAATTGAATCATTAACACTTGGATGCAAAACTGAATGCTCAACCCATCCACCCAATTGTTTGATATCTATTTTGTAAATCACCAACACTTGGGTGGTTAGGCGGGAACTCTAGTTAAAACTACTGTTGTGTACTGTACTGTGTATCCACCCAACTGTTTGTAGTCAAGAAAATAGATCACTAACACTTAGGTGGGTGGACAAAAACTCTAGTTAAAACTACCGTCCCTCAATTAATAATCTGGGTGCCCCGCCCACCCGCCCGACTGATTGTTATCAAAAAATTAGATCACCAACACTTAGATGAGACTTATGAGTGCTCAGCTCATCCATCCGAATGTTTGTTATTCATTTTGTAGATCACTAACACTTGGGTGGATGGGCGGGAAAACCTGTTAAAACTACTGGCCCGCAATTAATGATCTGAATGCCCCGCCCACCCACCCAGCTGTTTGTTATCAATAAGTTGAATCACCAAAACTTGGGTAGGTGGACTGCAACTCCACCTAAAACTACTGTCCCGCAATCAATAATCTAAGTGCCCCGCCCTACTGTTCATTTTTAAAAAATTTGATCACCAACACTTGGGTGAGAACTGAGTGCTCCGCCCATCCACCCAACTGTTTGTTATCCATTTTGTAGATCGCTAACACTTGGGTGGGTGGGCGTGAACTCTAGTTGAAACTGTACGACTGTTCATTATCAAAAAATTAGATCACCAACCACCCGACTCTTTGCTATTCCTTTTGTAGATCACTAACACTTGAGTGGGTGGGCGGGAATTCTAGTTGAAACTACTGTCCCGCAATCAATGATCTGAGTGCCCCGCCCACTCACCCGACTGTTCGTTACCAAAAAGTTGGATAACCAACACTTGGGTGGGCGGTTGGGAATTCCAGTTAAAACTACTGTCCCGCAATCAATGATTTGAATGCCCCGCCCACCCGCCCGACTGTTCATTATCAAAAAATTGGATTACCAACACTTGGGTGAGAACTGAGTGCTCCGCCCATCCACCCGACTGTTCGTTACCAAAATTTGGATCACTACCACTTGAGTGGGTGGGCGGGAATTCCAGTTAAAACTACTGACCCTCAATCAATGGTCTGAGTGCCCGCCCGACCACCCAACTTTTTGTTATCAAAAAACTGGATCACCAACGCTTGGGTGGGTGGACGGGAACTTTAATTAAAACTACTGTCACGCAATTAATAATCTGAGTGTCCAGCCCACCCAACTATTTGTTATTAAAAAATTGACACTAACACTAACACTTGAGTGGGTGGGCGGGAATTCTAGTTAAAACTACTGTCCCGCAATCAATGATCTGAGTGCCCCGCCCACTCACCCAACTGTTCGTTACCAAAAAGTTGGATCACCAACACTTGGGTGGGTGGGCGGGAACTCTAGTTAAAACTACTGTCCCACAATCAATGATCTGAGTGCCCCGCCCACTCGCCCGACTGTTCATTGTCAAAAAATTGGATTACCAACACTTGGATGAGAACTGAGTGCTCCGCCCACCCACCTAACTGTTCGTTACCAAAAAGTTGGATCACTACCACTTGGGTGGGTGGGCGCGAACTCCAGTTAAAACTACTGACCCGCAATCAATGATCTGAGTGCCCCGCCCGACCACCCAACTTTTCGTTATCAAAAAATTGGATCACCAACGCTTGGGTTGGTGGGCGAAAACTTTAGTACTACTGTCCCGCAATTAATGACCTGAGTGCCCCACCCACCCGCCCGACTGTTCATTATCAAAAAATTAGATTACCAACACTTGGGTGAAAACTGAGTGCTCCGCCCACCCACCCGATTGTTTGTTACCAAAAAGTTAAATCACTACCACTTGGGTGGGTGAGCGGGAACTCCAGTTAAAACTACTGACCCGCAATCAATGATCTAAGTGCCCCGCCCGACCACCCAACTTTTTGTTATCAAAAAAATTGGATCACCAACGCTTGGGTGGATGGACGGGAACTTTAGTTAAAACTACTGTCCCGCAATTAATGATCTGAGTGCCCAACCTACCCAACTATTAAAAAATTGAATAACCAACACTTGGATGGGAACTGAGTGCTCCGCCCATCCGTCCGACTGTTATTTATTTATTTTGTAAATCACTAACACTTGGGTGGGTGGGCGGGAACTTCAGTTAAAACTACTGTCCTGCAATCAATGATTTAAGTGCCCCGCCCGCCCACCCGACTGTTTGTTTTCAAGAAATTAGAACAGCAACACTTGGGTGAGTGGGCAGGAAAACTACTTGAAACTACTGTCTTGGAATCAATAATCTGTGTGCCCCGCCCGCTTACCCAACTGTTTGTTATCAAGAAATTAGATCACCAACATTCCGGTGGGTGGACGGTAGCCGTAATTGAAACTACTGTTTGCAATCAATAATCTAAGTGCACATTTTTGGTCGAAAAAAATGCTATTTATGGGTAAAAGTTTTTTTACGCCAAAAAATAAAAGTATCCAGAAATTCAACATAGAAGGATGCGCATAGTCTAATTTAGATGAGAAAAAAAATGTTTGTTGTTTAAATTTTCTGAGAAATTAACCAAATTTTTAGTGGAAGTGCGAATAAAAGAATCTACCAAGCGTATCTCAAATTGAGAGCTAAGTTATACATCTGTAGAAGGTTCAAGTAGAGCCGAAACTAGTAATGTATTCGTAAGAATAAATTTGTGATAAAAACAGTAAAGTATTTTATTATTTCATAAACATTTGTATGTATTTGATTCTTGGCCGTTGTGGTTGTTAGAATGAGTTTAATTTAAAAAGATTATAGCCTAACTGTTGAAATGCTAACAAAATCTTCCACTATGGAATGTAGACCATTTGGGTAATAATCCTGAATATTTACTTTCAAAAAAAGGTTCTCAAATCAAGCATATTTTAACTCGTTTGCATTTCATAAATAATGTTTTAATAATGGTTTTCAAATTTGATTTAATATTAAAAATAATGCTGTAACGTTAATCCGACAAATTTCAATAAAATTGAGAAATCTAAAAATTTCACAAGCAAATTAAATAGCTGGAGGGCTTATTGCAAGCAAGGTGCCTTTCCACCAATTACTCCTTTTTAAATACACATTTATATTTAAATACATATAGAAAAAGAGAGAGAAAGATAAGAACTGTATCGCCATATAATTATATAATAATGATCTTCCACGTTCCTGAACTCGTATTACATGTTATTACTGACGCTGCATTACATGTGGCTTCTGCGGTAGAAGAGAAAGAAGAAGAGCTTCGTTATAAAAAAGAATTTTATCATTTAAAATCAGTCGTGCTTGAAAATAACAAGTCGGACGACTTTTTTTTATATACATCGCGACTTTAATTCCACTTATATTCATTCCTTCAACCACACACACTCGACACAAAAAAAAAATGTAATTTCTATACAAACAAAAAATATAAGTTTAATTAAAACATGCACTTATTGCATCACTCAATTTTTATGACCATATTAATCAAGGTTTTTTATTTAATCCACATGTGAACGTTTTAATCTCCAAGCTTAATCTGGCTCGTATACCGGATTTTATGTTGAAGGAAACGGCCTATAAATTGCAGAATTAAAACATAGAAAAAAAAACCAGTTGGATTAAAATTCTTCTGTACTGAGAGAAGAATTTATTAGCATTGTAAATGAAATGTTGATTCAAATATTTTAATGGTGGGAGATTCATATCTGGATAAATATTAATAATTAATTGTGCGGAATTAGTGAAATGGCAATGTTTTTAGTGCGCTTATAAATCGTTGGTTTTTATTAGTTTTGCTACCGAGCGATAAGGTGCGGTGATTTTAAATGGGATGCCCGCAGTTGCAAATAATTTATTTAAATAATGCGATGCATAAATTTTATTTAATGTATTCTCATATTTCCAACCGTTAATGTCTTATAAAATTAAGAAGTTGTAAACTTATTTACAAATCTAATATATCTATGGTTGATAATTTATTTAATTTATCAGATTTTTAAAATATTTTTACTTTTTTAATTTGCATTCAAAGACAGGAAAAAAATTGTACATTTATTGTTTAGTATGAATACCTAGTTTTCAAAATTGTTAATAAAGTTGATGTCGGTTTTATTCTTCTTATAGTGCCGTGCTCGCTACGAGCGAAAGCACCCCTCTCGTATGTTTGTGATGTGCGATAATAGTTCTACACAAACATGCGGGACCTACTGTTTAACGAGGAATGCGAACCACACCACTAGAGGGGTTTACTAGGCAAATACTTTGCTGGTTTGCCATTGCCTTGCGAAGGAGACGACCGCATCGAAATATATTTGACAAATTAGATATTGCCGCTGCCGGGAATCGAATCCGAGGTGCCTGCTTAACAGTCCTCGCACTAGACCATTGTGTTACGGTGTTTCATTAGTTAAAAAAGGGAAAAAATAGAAGTAAACAAGTACAAGCAGGGCAGAATGACTATACCCTGGTTTGTCGGGTGAACTGTGAGTATTTTTTTTTTATTTTCTTATTTTCTCAAGTACATACTACGCCGTTGTTTTCCGTTATTTTTTAAAAATTATGTCGTCCAAGTGGTGGCTTAAGCGGGCAATACAGACGTTGAGGCGTTCCACAAAGTTTTCGCCCACTCTCGCCAGCAAATTTTGAGAGATTCCGGCAATTGCATCCTCAATTGTATCCTTTAAAGCTTCCAAAGTTTGAGGTCGCGCTTTCTGAACCTCACCTTTGAGGTATCCCAACAGAAAAAATTGCGAGGAGTCAAATCTGAGGATAGAACATCTCCTCGCAACAAGGATTGCATTGCATTGAAAGCATCTGTACGTCTCACGCAGTTTTGTGGGTTCAACTCCTGGACAGTCATCATCTTAAGGTATGTGTGTAAAATTTGGCGTATTATTCTAAGTAAAAACCCAAAAGCAGTGGCATTTTTCTGTGCAAAACGCGTCGGAGACTGTTCAATAGACGCGATGTTTTTGGGTGTTCTCACACTCTTGAGTCGCCCAACAGGTTTATCACAAAGTGCACATCTCGTCTTATTTATATTACTGATCCATTTGAAAACTATTTTAGAGTCAAGAACTCTATCGTGACAAGTTAAACTAAACCGGCTGCAAAAGATTCTTTTTGTCGCTACCACACGTTTTAAAAAAATGAGTTAACAACAAAGCCGCGTTGCTCTCCTGACCACGACAGGATTACTACTAAAAATGGCGTTATTGCCCCAACCTAACCACACTTCCCCTACTCTTCTACCTGCTCTGGGGACCCGTCAGCGATTGGTTAAAACTAAGGAGTTCATTCTGCCCCACCTTGTACTTAAAGCAAAAAAGCAGACCAACGGAAGAAATAAAGAAAATACACAAAGGTAACAAGGAAACAAAGAAACTAAGCCAGAGATAAAAGAAAATACTTACGCAAAAATGTTACAAAGCATCGTAATCAACAAACAAAAACAGCAAAAAATGTGGTGCTGCACTGAAAGCAGAGATCAAAATAGCGTAAATCGAGATCAAAATTCTGTCTCAGCAGACAAACATTTTTGTAAAATATATTGTTGAAAGCACCACCGAGGAAAAGGTAAAACTGGCGGTGGAAAAAGCCATAAGAAGCAACATTAAGGACAAGGCAATAACCATGTCTAAGAAATTAAACACTAAAGGCGTTTCATACGATATAATAGCGTTATAGAACCACATTGCACAAACCTTGATAAAAATTCAAAACAGCGATGGGGCGCGGAGGAACTGGTAAACCCACCAAAATGCTTTAAATGCCAAATACGATACAAAAAGGTTATAAGGTACTCCGATGCCAATAGAAAAAACGGAGAAAATGACATATTTTTTTTAGAGTCTCTTTGATCTTCTAAAAAACTTGCTTTCCCCGTTGCATAAAGACAAAAACAATAAGAACAAAAAGAAGAAACAATAAAGAAGATACCAATCTAAAGATAAGTGAAGACAGAAATGCCAAGAAAACTATAAAGCTACAGATAGTTAAAGCAAAAAAAAATTTGGGGCTACAAAATCATCACAAACAAATGGAAGAAGTAAAAAAGGCAATAATTCCGGAACAAACCAAGATCAAATGGGTAAATACAAGACCGGAGGAGATTGCAACTACAAAAATAACGACAAAAGAACTGCCGCAAGTATGATAGAAGCTAAAAAAACCTCAAAGAAAATTATCAAAATATTAACTAAAAAAATCCCTAAACAAATATTAGCCCTCTAACCACAATATAGACAAAAAAGAGTTCCCGACCCTGTGTGAAGAAGACAGCAAACCTTAAATTAATCAAAAACCCTAATAAAAAATGTAAAAAAATTAATAAAATCTTAAAAATAGCAAAATTTGGTTATAAAGTATAAAAATATTGTCAGAAACATTCAAAACCCGGTCAAAAAGTACAAAATTTTATTCATAGAACATCAAAAGTAGCAAAGTCTAACCTTAAAGTATAAAAATATTGGCTTTAAGTAACAAAATTTACCATAAACTGTTAAAAACTGCAATATTATATTTATAAAAAGTCAAAAAGTGTAAAATTCTGTTATAAAATATTAAAATATTTCCAAAAAAATAAAATCCACCCAAAAACAGTTGAAAAATGCAAAAAATTATTTATTAAATTCCAGAAATAGCTTACTGAAAACTTTAAAAACAGCGATAAAATATTGAAATACTGTTAGAAATAGCAAAAATCTGGTCATAAACTTTCAAAAGCGCAAAATTCTATTAATAAAAAATACAAAATTGAACATAATTTGTCAGAAAGCATCAAAATCTAGCTATAAACTGTTAAAACATACAAAATTCTATTCATAGAAAGTGAAAATTAACAAAATCCGGCTATGAACTGTTAAAAAGTGTAAGTTTTTATTCATAAATAATCAAAAATAACTAATACCGGTCAAAAACCATAATTTTTTTTAGATAGAATTAAAATTCAGTTTAAAAGTGCAATATTTAGTTTATAATATGTTCAAAAATAGCAAAATCCGGGTTTAAACATCAGAAAATTGTTAAAACGCACTAAAATTTGCCTATAAACTGTTGAAACATTTTTATGAAATAAGCAAATGTGTCTGTTGAAAATCTGGTTATAAGATATTACAATATTATCAGAAAGTACTATAATCTGCTCATAAACAGGTAAAAAGTGCTTAAAATATCAAAAATAACAAATTTTTGTCATAAAATATAGAAATTATGTTAAAAAGACCAACCGATCAAAAACTGCAAAATTCAATATTATGTAAAAAGTCAAAAATAGCCAAATCCGGTCCTAAAATATTAAAATTATGTCATAAAGTCCAGCCAAAAACAGATAAAAAGTCTTAAATTGGCATAAGCTGTTGAAAAGTGCAAATGAACTAAAAAAATTTCGGCTATAAACTGTTGAAATGTACAACATTCTTTTAAAAGATTGTCAAAAATAACACAGACCAAAAAGAAATATTGGCTAAAAACTGTCAAAAAATAAATCTGGTTTAAAACATCAAAATATTGTACCGAAAAGCTTCCCAAAATTCCAAAAATAGCAAAATCTGGATATAAAAAAATAAAATATTATTAGAAGTATCAAAATCCGACCAGAATTTGTTAAAAAGTGCAAAATTTTCTTTATAGAATGTCAGAAATCCGGCCATAAAATATAAATATATTGTAAAATGCACCAAATTTTGGACAAAAACTGTTTAAAAATGCAAAATTCTATTTATACAAAGTCAAAAAGCATAAAAATAACAAAATTTGGCCAAAACAATTAGAAACTTCTAAACTATGTTCATAAAATATCAAAAATAACAAAATCTGGCTTAAAACATCAAAATATTGTCAGAAAGTACCGAAAAGCTCCCCAAAATCCCAAAAATAGCAAAATCTAGATATGAAATAATAAAATATTATTAGAAGTAGCAAAATCCGACCAGAATTTGTTAAAAAGTGCAAAATTTTTTTTATAGATTGTCAGAAATCCGGCCATAAAATATAAATATATTGTAAAATGCACCAAAATTTGAACATAAACTGTTTAAAAATGCAAAATTCTATTCATAAAAAATCAAAAATAACATAAAAAAACAAAATTTGGCCAAAACGGTTAAAAACTACAAAACTATGTTCATAAAATAACAAAATCTAGCATTGATATTTTAAACAATTGTCAAAAAGTACCAAAACCCAACCATAAACTGTTAAATGTGCAAAAATCTTTGTAAAATCTTAAGATTAGCAGAATCTAGCTTTAAAATGTCAAATGTAATATCAAAAATACGGTCATAAATTTGTCAAAATAAACCACGATCAATGCCAAAAACGCGTTTAACACGGCAGCATAAGATAAGACAATTAAAGTCTTTAAGAAGAAAACAAATAGTTCAATCGTGAATGAAAACGGAGAGAAGTACGAGATAACGGTACCACAAGGCTCGGTACTTCTGGGAAGTCCTGTATAACAAGCTACTAAGGGGAGACATCCCCAGATAAGTGGCCTTCTTGGCATACGCAGACGACTTAGCAATGCTATCTGTGAAAAAAACTGCGGACGTAACAAAAACCACAGCAAACAACAGCCTAAAAATATTAACTACTGGATGGCTTACCACAAGCTTGAGTTGAGCAACAGTAAAAACAAAATCATTTAGAAACATCGTAAGCAAAAAATGCAGAAAGATAAGTTTCAAACTGGGAACAGATATAATTACACCCAAAAGCAGTTAGATTTACCAAAATATAACAATCTACAAATTTGGGAAACACATCAAAAGAACTTTAAAATACGACAAATATGCCGGCATACTAAACAGCCTACAATGGTATTGATCAAAACAATACCATACACACTACTGGCAAAAGAACGACGTATTACTTGAGCCATGGACAAACAAGATAAAAATCAAACAAAATCCAAGACGATTCAAAAAGACAAGACGCTAAATCTTGTGCAACACTTTAAAGTTCCAACAACAATAAATTTTCTTTGACGCAGAACCGCTTCTAAAATATTCAAAAACTAGTTCAATAAATTTAGCACTAACAATTTTCATTCAGTATAAGCTTATGCACAACCTAGGTAAGCCAAACTGTAAATTGTCAAACATATTTTAATTGATAAAAGTGCTCAACTATAATTTCTTAAACTGTCCAACTGTAGAACTGTTATACTGTAAACTGTCAAACTAGTAACATGCTTAACTGTAAATTGTCAAATTGGCAAACTGTAAACTGTCAATTGGTCAAACTGTTCAATAAATTGTTAAATTGTTGGCTATAAAAGAGTTTAGTAAATTAATAGTTTTAAAAAATCCAATACATGTTAAGCTATAATTAACGCTAGAGAATTGCCGGGTTTAGTCGCCCCGTCCTGTTGTGCTGCCACTAGTATTATTGTTATGGAAAAATATTAAATCCTATCACATCTACGAGAATATCGGTGAACCTTCCTTTCTAGAAAAATATTGTCACGTACAGCGCCGTTTTTAAATTAAAATTGTTTCTTATACGACAAAACGCCAACCAACTCCAAACGATAAAAAATTTATAAAGAACTGATTAAAAACGTCACTTTTTAAAAATTAATTGCAAAGAAACGACTTATTGCATCAAATTTCTACAAATTTGAGGACACAGATTGGACTTTTTTCTACAATGCGTGAAAATTTTATTCAATTATATTCCGGCGTTTTCTTGTTGAGTTGGATGCTGTAAACCCTTATAATAGCGCAACTATTCTTTCCCCTTAATATATCAACAGTTATAGTCAAATAAATCAATAATAGAATTTTATAATTATTTCTAGTCATACATATGATGCCAACAATAACTTCCCAGTGTTTATGCATCTAAAAATTCAATAATTACAAAATCCATCTAAAAGCTTTCATAATGAGAAAACACATTTTATGCAAAAAATATATACATCCTTGAATTATCAATGTTTAGTTTAAATTTGTAATTTACCATTGCCATTTTCTTTCAATACAATTTAACCTGAGGCAATCATCAACATAATGGAATACATTAAAATCAACAAACGTTAGGTAACATTTAAATAGTAATTATTTTTTATAAATATAAATTGGTCGCAGCATTTAAGCAATAATTAAATATCATGTTAATTGGCAATTGTTATTAATTAACATTTAAATGATAAAGAAAAAAATATTAAAAAAAAAACTCAGTGAAAGTAAGGCAAGGCAACAAAGGACATTCAATTAATTCCCAATTTACAGAAAAGTTATTAATCATTTGACTCTGTCCCGACAACAATGGGAAGAAATAAGAACCCAACGACAGGTCAGCAGGTATAAATCCAGGTATATTCCCTTATTTAAAGAATCGTTTTTTGTTTGATCAAAGGGTTTGTTGCGGCTAGCAAATAATAGATGACTTCTGTTGGGTACAGTTTAGACAAAACCTCAATTCACCATATTCAGCAATGAAGAAATTATTGTAAAACAAAACTTTATAGCATTTTTATTGCTTATATTTTGGCATAATTTAATCGTAAAAGTAATAAAATTACCACAATAATTGTTTCCTCTATTGAGGTTATAAACCTTTAGCATTGCGCCCCAGGATTTTATTTGTTTATTTATTTAAGCGAATCATGCTGGCTACATTTAACTAACAGTATTATGTGGGTGGAAGGTATGGCAAACACGTATTGACAAACATTAAAAAAAATTAATATTATGAAACATGAACCGAACTAATAAAATTCGGCTTCTGTATTTCGAATCCACCTTTCACTAAATATTTAAATTTAATTTATATTCAAATTTTTTTCTTAAAAGAGATTTATTATGATTCGATCTTGGTTGGAATGGAGACAATTTAAAAAAATTTACATTCGATCCGGTGCCGGGATTTATATGTAATTATTAAGTGTGCGCGCGGAGCAATCATATTTTCGAATCTTGTCTGTAATTATGGAATAAATTGATAGATGATTAAATATAATTACGGTTGAAAAATTTGGATTGGGTTTTGGCCTTGGCTGTTATATTTATTAATCTGGCTTGCATATGGAATGAAAAATAATTTTATTTTCCAGCATGATTTGTGAATATTTCATTTGTGCATTTTTTAAATTTAATTATATTTTTGATGAAATCTCAATGTCATTTCGTGCATAGATCTTTTGTAGAGTTTATTGAATTCATTTATATAGCCTTGTAAATCTAAAAATATAGTAATTAATGATGATTTATCTATAAAATATTAGTATTAAATTGATAAACAATAATCAAATATTGGAACCATTAAAAAAATCCGTTCTTTATAGACAAAAAAAACTGTATAAATCTTCTAACATTTTTTTAGATAGATATTTACACATTGTCTGATTCTAGCTTGTGCATCGCTTTTTGGAAAAAAAATGTATATATTTTGTCCACAACCCATTTTATGACCTTCCAAAATTATTAAATTAATAATTAAAAATTAAAATTACCGCTAATGCAGACACAAAAACTTTAGTAACTAGTAGAAAAATTAAGTAAAAGGTGTTGGTCATTACGTCGGGCTTAACAAATTTTATTCTTGCATGACTATAGCTTAGGTACTTAGTTCATTACTTTCAAGCCAGTATTTTTAACTTGAGTTCCCAACCACCCGCTCAAGTGTTAGTAATCCAAAAATATTTTTTCTTTTTTCTCCAAATATAATTTGTCATTAAATAGACACCTCTTGTGTTCTTGGATTTAGATACAAAAGAATTGTTTAACAATAAATTTCTTGATAACTAACGCTTCGTTGGGTGTGTGGGAACACAGTTTGATTTGTGGGCGAGTTACTTTTTCTACTGTGATCTATTGTTTGTCCCACCTCTTGTGTGCTTAGATTTGGATATGAGAAAATTGTTTAACAATAAATCTCATGATAAGTAACGCTTAGCTAGGTGGGTGGAAGGGTAAGAACAAAGTTTAATTTGTAGACAAGTTACTTCTTCTACTGTGACCCACCCATCCGCCCAAGTGTTACACATCAAATGATCTATTGTTTGTCAAATCTCTTGTGTGCTTAGATTTATATATAAATTATTTCACAATAAATCTCTTAATAACTGACGCTTGGGTGGGCGGGTGAGTGGGAACAAAGTTTAATTCGTAGCTAATTTACGTTTTCTACTGTAACCCACCCACCCGCTCAAGTGTTAGTCTTCAAAAAATCTATTGTTTGCCCCACCTCTTGTGAGCTCGGATTTAGATATGAAAGAAATGTTTAACAATAAATCTCTTCATAACTAACGCTTGGGTGAGTGGGTAAGAACAAATTTTAATTTGTGAGCGAGTTACTTCTTATACTGTGACCCACCCATTCGCCCAAGTGTTAGTCATCAAACGATCTATTGTTTGCCCCACCTCTTGTGTGCTTGTATTTGGATATGAAAGAATTGTTTAACAATAAATCCCTTGATAACTAACGCTTGGGTGGGTGTGAGTAGTAACAAAGTTTAATTTGTAGGCAAGTTACTTCTTCTACTGTGACCAACCCATTTGTTAGTCATCAAAAGATCTATTGTTTGTCCCACCTCTTGTGTGCTTGGATTTTGATATGAGAAAATTGTTAAACAATCTCTTGATAACTAATGCTTTGGTGGAAAAGTGGGAACAAAGTTTAACTAGTGGGCAAGTTACTTCTTCCACTGTTATCCACCTACCCGCCCAAGTGTTAGTCATTGTTTGTCTTACTTTTTGTGTGCTTGATTTAGATATGAGAGAATTGTTTAACAATAAATCTCTTGATAACTAACGCTTGGGAGGGTGGATGAAAACAAAGATTAATTTTCTCTACCATTTTTAATTAATTTCTTGCAATAGAAAGGTTTTAATGGATTTCTTTGATAAGTAAGCAAGTTCTACCCATTCTTAATATATAAAGTATCTTTTGGGGACGTCTTTTAATGAATTTCATGCAATAAATAAATTTTCTGTTTATTGCATGATCAATTTATTGCAAAAAAAGTGTTTTACTTTCATTTTTTATGAATTTCTTGCAGTAAATAGCTTTTTTAAAATAAATTTGATAAACTAATTTTTTTGTAAATTTTTTGGTAAATTTTAAACAAAAATAAATTTTTTGTTTGCATTTCTATCACTTTTTGCAAATAATTTTTTTTTCAATATATCCATGTAAAATTTTTGCGGTAAAAAGGTTCTATGCGCAATTTTAAGCAAATTTAAAGCAGAAATTGTACAATATCTAATAAATTTTCTACGATAAAAACTTTTTTATAAATTTAATGCAATAAAAGTATTTTCTGACTAATTATGCATTAATTTTTGCGATAAATAAGTTCTTAAAGACAATTTTAACAAATTTGCGGTTTTTATAAACTATTTTTTGTTATAAATCGGTTTTTTGTACAATTTTTATAGGTTTTTTGCGGTAAATAGGTTTTATGTGCAGTTTTCTGCAAATTTGTATGCAAATTTTGAGCAATTACTCGCATTCAAAGTGTTTTCTGTTTATGCGCGATTTTGAGCAAATTTATCATGAGGAATGAAAAATACCATCTACTGCAACTAATCCTGCAAGGAAAAATAGAAGGAAAAAGATCAGCATGTCACCGAAGAATATCATGACTAAAGAATATAAGAACATGGACCGGAATAACAACAAATGCAACAGATTAAAGTGAATAATCAATGTGATTGCCAACATCCATAGAGGCACTTAAAGAAGAAAAAAACAATTATGCTTTAATTTTTTCGCTAAATAAGTTCTTTAAAACAATTTGAACAAATTCGCCGTTTTTATAAACAATTTTTAATTTATTTTGTGCAATAAATAGGTTTTTTCGATTAAAAGTTATTTGCCGGAAGTAGATCTTCTTTGCAATTTTTGGCACATTTAAGAATTACAGTTTTTATTAACAATTTGTGATCACTTTCATGCAATAAATGATTTTTTTGTGCAACTTTTGATCAATTTCTTGCAATAAAAAAGCTTTATTTGCAAGTTTTTATAGATTTCTTTGATAAATAAGTTTTATTTGGTAAATTTTATGCAATAAATAATTATTTTGTGCAAATTTTGATTAATTTCTTGCAATTAAAGGTTTTCTTTTTAAGTTTTTATAGGTTTTTTGCGGTAAATAGGTAAATTACTTGCAATAAGAGTGTTTTCTGTGCAATTTTTAAAACAATTTTAGTTAATTTACAATATTTATAATCAATTTTTGATTAATTTTATGTAATAAAGGATTTTTTTATTTTGGTAAATTTTAAATAAATAAATTTTACGCGATTTTAGTGGATTTAAGATAAAAATGTTTTTTACAAACAATTTTTGATAAATTTCATGCAATAAATAATTTTCCTGTGTAACACACAATCAATTTCTTGCAATAAAAAAGTTTTTACTTGCGTTTTTTATGGATTTCTTGGGGTAAATAGATTATTAAACAATTTTGAGCAAGTTCTGAAAAAAATCTTGTTTTATGATCAATTTTTTATTGTTTTTTTGCGGTAAATAATCAAATTTGTACAATAAATGTTTTCTTTGTGCTTTTTTTATAAATTGTTTGCAAGTAAAGTTATTTTTTTAATTTTCTACGCAATTTTTGGCAAATTTAAGATATAAAAAAGTTTTTTATAAACATTTTTCGATGATTTTTATTCAATAATCAAATTTTCCGAATATAATATTGAACACAAATTTATTGACAAAGTTAGTTCATTGGTTGCAAATCATTACTTTTAACTGAAGTTTTTTTTGGGTAAATAAATCTTTTATCAAAAAGATCAATTTAAAAAATAAAATAGTTTTTAAAAATAATTTTTATTGAATTTCATGCGATAATTAAATTTTCTGTGCAATTTTGATTATTTCCTGCAATAAAATAGCTTTCTTTGTAAGTTTTAAAGGATTTCTAAGGTAAATAATTTTTTTATTAAAATTTAAAATATAATTTAGCTTTTGTAGACATCTGTTAACAAATTTCATAAAATAAATAAATTTTTGTATATCCCACGATTAATTTATTGCAATGAAAACGTTTTATTGGCATTTTTTATAAAATTACTGCGGTAAATGGGTTTTTAATAAACTTTTTATAGCATTTTTTGGTGAATTTTATGCCATAAATATTTTTTGTGTGCAATTTTTGATCAATTTTTTGCAATAAAAATGTTCTGTTTGCAAGTTTTTATAGATTTCTTGCGGTAAAAAGGTTTTATTCGCAATTTGCGACAAATTTAAAGCCGTCTTCTTGTAGCTAGACATCAGAGTTTAATTATGAATCACTTGATAAGTAATGCTTGAGTGGGTGGGCGGACACAAAACTTATATTATAGGCAAGTAGCATCTTTTACTATGAGTGATTGAGTAATTCATGGTTGAACAATTCTCTGATGTCCAACTCACATTTGACATTCATTTTTTTGTGTCAAATACCTTAAAACACAAGCGGTGGCGGCATTAAATTTTGTTCACTCAAAGTTGCGTTTTTTTAAATCAAAGCGGTTCAAAGAATTCTAAATTTGAACAAATTTAGGTTGTTATATTTTGAACAAAAGCAATTATATACTTTTTGAAACTACGGCACTGCTTAATCGGGCCACGTAAAAAATAAAATAAAAGATCCTTTCTTTGTCTACAAATTCTTGTTTGTTTAGTTTTAAAAATTTCAATCTCCATCCACAGTTTTTAAGAAGAGTTAATGCACGATTTCATAGATCAAAATTTTGTAATAGTAGCACAATTTCAATATGAAATACTAAGAATTAATAAAACAAAAACAACCTCTTTTTTATTCAAAAATTTGTAATTAATAATTTTTTTTTATGAGAAAAACTTTATAAATATTGTCAAAACATAATAAATAAATTTTCTACGCTATTTTCTAGATCTAAAGTAATTTTATTGACATTCTTTTAATGAATTTAATTTAATAAAAAATTATTATGTTTAAATTTTTATAATTTCATGCAATAAAAAGATTTCTGAACAAGTTTTTATAGATTTCTTGCGGTAAAGAAGATTTTGGACAATTTTCTACAAATTTTGATAAACTTTGTGCATTGAAAGAGTTTTTATGCAAATTCTGATAGAAGTTTTGCAATAAAAAAGCTGTTTTCATTGAATTTGAGCTTTAAAAAAGGATTCTAAACATTTTTAACAAATTTACAGTTTTTATAAAGAATTTTTGATTTATTTTGTGATATATTAGATTTTTGAACAACTTTTTATAATTTTTTTGCAATTTTTAATTAATTTTTCTGCAGTAATTAAATGTTTCTTCATGTTATGGTAAATTTGATATAAAATAGTTTTTTTATAAACAATTTACAATAAATTTCCTGCAATAAACAAATTTATGTGCAATTTTTGATCAAATTTCTTACATTTAGATTTTATATGAATTTTATTGCTTCAAAACAAACAAAAAAATTCTTCTTTTGATCTTCGTTAAATTCTTGCAATAAAAACATTTTTCGGGCAATTTTGGGCAAACTTAAAGCTTAAGTTAATTTTGAAGGACTATTTTTGATGATTCTTGTACTATAAAAGTATTTTAATAAATCAAATTTTTTTTGTAAATAACTTTTATTAAAGATATAACGTCAAAAACAATTTCATTTTGTGAATGATATGATATTTATTTATTTTATTAACTACTCATAAGACATACTCCCACAATTAGTTGTGACGTCAGTTGTGGGCATAGAAGGTTGTTATGTTGGCTTCACTATGCGACAATAAAAAAATAACACATTTTTTGCAAAAAAATGACTAAAGAAACGGATTTATCTTAAACAATAAATCATGCTGATAATTAAAATTTGTAAAAAATCAACAAAAAACTCATTGACACTTTAAATATCGCACATTTAATGCTAAAAATTTAGCAAAACTGTGCTCAGTAATATATGTTTTCTGCACAAAAGTGATTTGGAATAGTTTTTATTTTGAATATTAACATGTACTAACTTTAGTAAATTAACAAAAAAAAAATTACATTTATAGCTTTTTATTACGCACATTTGAAAGTTAAAATTTAGCAAAATCAATTAAAAAAACGCTTAAAATTTCTTAAAAATGCTATTTCTACACACAAAAAAATAGATTTTTTTTAAATCGCTCTAAAGAGTGCCTTATATGCGCATTTCCAGTAAGATTGCACATCTAATGCTTAAAATTAGTAAAAAAATCAATAAAACAGGAACAGGCAGAACGGGTTGAGCAGTTTTAACTGTTTATAAAAAACTCAGCAAGAAATACCATTTTATATGCTAATGCAGTTTTGAAAATAATGTCCTCCAGATGGTGGCCGTTAGCAGCAATACACCGTTCACATATTTTGCTAGGTATAGCATCAACTTCAACAATAATCCGTTATTACCTCTCAGAGAGAGAGAGAGAAGATGAGAAAACAATTATCTTAAAATATTGAGTGAAATAAAGGCCACAACTCCACCAATTCCTTTTCTTCAGCAATTTCTGCCAATATGATCCACAAAAAGTTGTTTTGCATTTTCACATTGGTTTTGTAGTAGAATTTTTAAAAAATCTTTAAACTTCTGTATTTTTTGTGCAATTATTCATTAATTTTTTGCATTCTAAATCATAGTTTAAATAAGGTTTCTACCAGTATTTAAAACATAAAATAATTTCGTGGACATCTTTTATTAGATACAAATTTAATCTTCTTAGCAGAAGCTACTTTCTTTGCTAATGTTTTCTATGGTTTAGTTTGCTTGTGTTTTAATAGTTTTTCTTCTAGCTAATCATTTTAATGTCCTCAACATTGGATAAAACTTAAAAAGTTTAACTCTCTGCTCCTTAGCCTCAACTTTACCTTCTCTCTTTCTCAAAGACAAACTCCTTCTTAAGAACAGCAACAAACAAATTCAATTTTAACATTTGTGGATAGACTGTGGCGTTTTTTACGGTGTACAAACTTCTTAACAAGTGCACAAAAAACCTTTAGCCTTTCATAACCTTAGAAGCTTATTTCCAACTTTCAAAAATTGCATCTAACTTTGCAAATGCTGGTTGAGTTCAGTACCTCCAGGAGCCAACTTAAGCAAGCAAGCTTAGCTACAATGATAAAGTTAATAAACTTTATGCAATATATGAATGTGTATTGCATTTTTATAAATTTCTTGCAATAAATAGACTTCTAAACTTTTTTTACGTTGAAAATTATGAAATAAACTTAGCTAGTCATAAAGCATACAATTGACGTCAGTTGTGGGCATATAAGGTTATGTTGGCTTCACTATGCCACAATCAAAAAATAACACACGGTCAATAACTGTAAATGGTTAAAGAAAACACTCACAACAATTTGTAGGTTTTTCAACGAAACTCTTAACGACTTTCAGTAGCCTCAAAGAGTCTTAGCAAATGATTATTGGCAGCACAATAAGCAAGTATGTTGGCCATGTCAGTCTAATACTTCCAAAAACCTACAAAAATTTATTTTAACCTCCTCCTTATCCATTTTTTTACTATAACTAAAAAACCTTATAAATGTTATCAGAGCATGATAAATAAATATTTTATTTTTCTTGATTTAAAGTGATTTTATAGACAACTTTTTAAAAAATGTATGCTGAAAATAATTTTTTTGTTCGATTTTAAATCATTTTTTTACAATTTTTATAGATTTCTTATGGTAAATGTGTTTAATTTGAGCAATTTTGTACAGCTTTTGATAAATTTCATGCAACAAAGAGTTTGTATGCAAATTTTGATAAAAGTTTTGCAAATTTATGAGTAATTTTTGATCAACTTCTTTTATTTTTTATAAATTTATTGCAGTGGAAGGGTAATTAAACATTTTTTGTCAAATTTATAAATAAAATTGTTTTTATAAATAAAGATTTTAGATGAATTTGATGCAACAAAAAAAAATCTGCTTAATCTTTGTTAAATTCTTGCAATAAAAAGATTACAGAGTAGATTTAAAGCATAAGTTAATTTTGAAGTACTATTTTTGATAAATCTTGTGCGATAAAAGAATTTTAATGCAAATTTTTATCAATTTCTTGCAATAAAAGTGCAATAACTTTATTTTGTGATAAATTGGTGTGCGTGTTGCGGTTGCGTGCATCGGAATAGCATTTTTAAGCAGTAGTGTCTCGCCGAGCGTCAAAATATTTAAGTAAAATAACGTCGCAGTGGCTTGTTGCGATTGCGCGCATCGGAATAGCATTTTTGGAGTACTTAATATGATAACCATGCAGGTATAACTACTAATTTGTACAAAATAAAAGTTTTTTTCTATACCTATTGAGTCTTACTAATATTATGCTTAACTTATTTATTATTAATTGCATGTTCTAAAATTGAAAGTATAAAATATAAAGTGTTTTGTTACCTAATATCATTTTTCATATTTAGAACGACTACGTAACTTCTCTTATCATATTTTTTATAACACAACATTATCTTTTTATTACTGGCTTATTATTAATTTAATTAAAATATACACTCATTCCATTAAAAAAATGTATACCGTATTATCTCTAAGAATCTAAACATCACATGAGCTGTACATATATGAAGTAACTTGTTATTATAAAAGATCCTTAGGCCATTCGATCTCGACTTTAACTCAAAATAATAAAAAAAGAATCATCTCGTAGGGTTGCTCCTATAAAAATTATTACCATCAAGATACGGTTTAGAATGTGAGAGCATGAGGCATATGAGCAGGTTCAACGTAGCAGTCATAGCTTTGTCCTCGGGCCTACCATAATATATTCCACCTGCCAGAACGACAAGAGATTTATAGTAATTTAGACGCAGGGGAAAAATATAGTAAAAATGTAGCGTGTGTTTGTATTTGAATGTTTCATACAGGATTGAATAGTTATTAATTTATTTTGTTGTTTTATGTAAGAAGAATTACCAATGTATTAATTGTACAAAGAATTATGTGTTAATAGTTAAATTCAATTAAATAATATATTCCATCTAATTAAATTTAATTCGTTATAAACATTTCTTAATAGAACCAGTTGTCGTTTTGATTTATCTGATTCAGATACCAGTGCAGGAGTTGTATTACATTTTCCAAAGATAATCGCAATAAACGTTTGACAAGACTAATCATTTACCTAGTAAGTAGTTTGTTATCTAAGTACGTTATAAAAAAGAGCAAAACAGGATACTATAAACTGAAGGTGAACCAAAACAAGCACTTACAAAAAATATCAATTAACAGATAACGCGTCTTTATAAGTTAACACGGATGTCGGTTTATATATAAAAAAATTACTAAAACCGCACTGATGTTAATCAATTAATATTAATGCAAATCCTGGTTGGATTTTTTTGTTGCTGTGTGAGAGAGAGATGAACTCAGCAAGGGGCACGCCCAATACTAGTTTTGAGATGCAACTTCTTCTCTTGGGATTTTATGTTCCATATTTTATAGACAAAGCTACCGTTGCATATTAAGCAGGAAACACCTAGTGTGAAAATGGTTTGGGCTGCAATTAAGCTTATTATTTTGTTGAAGGTTTTTAAAATGTGGTCGTAAACATGAAGGGTTCATAAGGACTGTATAATTATGTGAATTGGGTAGAAACTATTTGTAGAAATTATTTATGAAATTAAAGTATAATATAATTTTTACTATAGAGCAGTTAGATAAATTACAAATTTTATCTAAATTAACCATCAATTTTAATAAGAATTAGTTTAAGCTACTAATGTTAGACCTCCCAAAATATAATAACTTTGAGCTGCACATACTTGTAATTAAAAAAAAAAAAAGGTGTGACTTCTTATCAGAACTACTGATCAATATTAATAAAATTAATTTCTTAAAATTCCCAGAAGCTCCAAAATACAATTCCACTAAATCCTTGCAACAAAAACTATTTTTATAACTGGCATTTCGCGTTACTCACAAATTTAATTAAAATTTAAGTCACGACTTTTCTTTCGGTCATCTATTTATTAATTCACTTTACGCTATTCGAATGTACATTACTTTTTTTAAATATATTTTGGTTATTACCCATTGTCATTGTTTGCGGTTTTTACATGCCGACAAAAACATAAATAATGAGATCATTGATTGATATGCGAAAGGTGTATTATATTTTGGGAGTGCTTGTATAATTGGGTCGCTTGGTGTGTGGTTATTTATTTATTATTATTTAACGCCCGCGCTATGTTATAGTTACTTTTTATTGTCTGGAGAAATTTGCTTTGGAAGGAACGGTTGCAAAAAATGTGCAGCTCTCTATATTATTGCATGGTGAATTTGTCGGCGGAAAGATTGGATGTAGATTGTTAGTGATTATGTTGAGGTGTTGCTGGCTTTTTGATTTTTATTATTTTCTTAAATGTCGAAGGTTGTGGGAGAATTTATTGTTATATATTATGTATTATTTTATAGTAACACAAATGTATAGGCAAAGAGTATCAATTGTTGTTGGAAATATTGATTGATTAATTATTTGGATGAATTGTAGTTGCACAATATTGGTCCATAATATAACCTTCTATTATTTGAATTAATATCATTGCGTTTTAAAAAGGTGGCCTTAAGATCTCACTTTTTATTTGGTGTAAATAAATAATTATCTTCCTGGTGCTTCATGTTTTTTGAAATAATTTATTATTCCGTTTTGATACAATCGCATTTGCACGTACGAACAAGACAAACATCTTCCAAATTGCAATTTTCTAAAAAATAAATATGTAAAAAGAACGCTTTTCGTTGTCTTCAATTTTCCAAAAAGTAAATGTTGATCATACTTAAACTCAAAACCTTAAGTACAATAATATTGTAGCTTGTAACAAACCGTACCAAAACGGTACAATTTTTGCGGAGGCGATTCAAAGATGTCTTTCATTTTTTGATCAACATAACGCACCATCCCGCCGAACAATTCTCCAATTAATCAAACATTTAAGCCTATTAGGTCAGTTTAAATCCAGAAGTGACCTGTGCAGCTTGAAGTAATAAAAACATTGTAGCAGTTAGTCAGCAATTGAGATTTTCACAAAATTTTGAATAAAGATTTGCCTTTGTGACAAAATGACTTCTGCTTTAATCTCTTGATGACAAACAATTGGGTGGGTGAGATAATACATAGCATGATAATGAGTCAGTAGTTTGGAATGGAGTGGCCCACCAACCCACCCAAGTGTTAGTTTTCAAAATTTTAGATCGCAACCTTCTCTAGTGACAAAATGATTTCTGTTGCTCGCAGAGAGGTCAAATATTTAATCTTTTAATAACAAACACTTGGGTGGGTAGGTGGAATAATCAATAGCATGATAACAAGTCAGTAATTTGGATTGAAGTGGGCCACCCACCCACCCAAATGTTAGTTATCAAAATTTTAGATCATAACCTTCTCTGACTTTCAATGCTCGCAGATAGGTCAAATAATGAATCTCTTAATGACGAACACTTGAGTGGGTGAATGGGACACTCCATAGCATAATAACAAGTCAGTTATTTGGATTGGAGTGACCCACCCAAGTGTTAGTTACCAAAATATTAGTTTGCAACCTTCTCTTGTAACAAAATGACTTTTGATGCTCGCAGAAAGGTCAAATATTTAATCTCTTTATAACGAACACTTGAGTGGGTAGGTGGGACAATCCATAGCATGATAACCAGTCAGTAGTTTGGATTGGAGTGGCCCACCCACCCACCCAAGTGTTAGTTTTCAAACTTTTAAATCGCGACCTTCTCCTGTGACAAAATGAGTTCTGATTCTCGTAAATATTTAATCTTTTGATGCCAAACACTTGGGTGGATAAGTGGGACACTTTATAGCATGATAACGAGTCAGTAATTCATATTGGAGTAGCCCACCCACCCACCCAAATGTTAGTTACTAAAATGTTAGAACGCAATCTTCTCTCGTGACAAAATGACTTTTGATGCTTGCAGAGAGATCAAATAATTAACCTCTTGATCACAAACACTTGGGTGGGTGGGTGGGACACTCTATAGCATGATAACAAGTCAGTAGTTTAGATTGGAGTGGTCCACCCACCCCCCCAAGTGTTAGTTTTCAAACTTTAAATTGCGACCTTCTTTTGTGGCAAAATGATTTCTGATTCTCGCAAATGTTTAATCTTTTGATGACGAACACTTGGGTGGCTGGGTGGGATACCTTATAGCATGATAATAAATCAGTAGTTTAGATTAGAATGGCCCACCCACTCATCCAAGTGTTAGTTACCAAAATAATAGATTGCAACCTTCTCTTGTGACAAAATTACTTTTGATGCTCGCAGAGAGGTCAATTATTTAATCTCATAATGACAAATACTTGGGGGTGGGTGGGATACTCCACAATATGATAACAATGCAGTAGTTTGGATTAGCATGATAATAAATCAGTAGTTTAGATTAGAATGGCCCACCCACCCATCCAAGTGTTAGTTACCAAAATGTTAGATCGCAACCTTCTTTTGTGACAAAATGAGTTTTGATGCTCGCAGGGAGGTCAAATATATAATCTCTTTATGACAAACACTTGGATAGGTAGGTGGGATACTCCATATTATGATGACATGTCAGTAGTTTACATAATGTTAGATTGCGACCTTCTCTTGTGACAAAATGACTTTTAATGCTCGCATAGAAGTCAAATAATTAACCTCTTTATCACAAACACTTGGGTGAGTGGGTGAGACACTCTATAGCATGATAATGAGTCAGTAGTTTGGATTGGAGTGGCCCACCCACCCACCCAAGTGTTAGTTTTCAAACTTTTAAATCGCGACCTTCTCTTGTGGCAAAATGACTTCTGATTTTTGCAAATATTTAATCTTTTGATGACAAACACTTGGGTGGGTAGATAAGACACTCCATAGAGTGATAACAAATTAGTAGTTTAGAATGAAGTGGCCCACCCACCCACCCAAGTGTTAGTTTTTAAAATTTTAGATTGCGATCTTCTCTTAAGACAAAATGACTTTTGATGCTTGCAAAAAGGTCAAATATTTAATCTTTTGATGACAAACACTTGGGTGAGTGGGTGGAACACTCCATAGCATGATAACAAGTTAGTAGGTTAGATTGGAGTGGCTCACCCACCCACCCCAAAAATTAGTTTTCAAAATTTTAGATTGCGGCCTTTTTTGGGACCAAATGATTTTTGATGCACGCAGAGAGGTCAAACATTTAATCTCTTGATGACAAACAGTTGGGTGGGTGAGTGGGACACTCCATAGCATGATAACAAGTCAGTAGATTGGGCGCACTCACCCACCCAAATATTAGTTTTGAGAGAGTAGTTTCGACTAGAGTTCCCAAGTGTTAGTGATCCAATTTCTTTATTTCAAACACTTGGATGGATGAACGGGTCACGCAATTCATTGATTGCGCGACGGTAGTTTGGACTAGAGTTCCCGCCCACCCAGCCAAGAGTTTGTGATCCAATTTTTTATCTACAAACACTTGAGTGGGTAGGAAGAGCACGCAGTTCATTGATTGCGCCACAGTAGTTTCTACTGAAGTCCCCGCTCACCCACTCATATGTTTGTGATCCAATTTCATACTAACAAACACTTGGGTGAACGGGGCACTCAGATCATTGATTGCTCGACAGTAAAGTTCCCGCCCACCCACTCAAGTATTTGTGATCCAATTTCTTGATCACAAACACTTGAGAGGATGGGCGGGGCTCACAGTTCATTGATTGTGCGACAGTAGTTTTGAATAGAGTTCAAGCCCGCCCACCCAAGCGTTTGTAGTCCAATTTCTTGACTACGAACACTTGGGTGAGTGGAGAGGCACTCGGATCATTGATCATTTTTGCTATTAAAACGGAATCGGTTGGCAACATATAAAAATGATTTATATAAATATTTTTGGAAATTTAATTCTACACAATTTATTTTTAAAACAGTTTTTTTGGAAAGTGAGTAATAAGAAAGTTATTAATTAAAATCATTAAAGTGAGGTTAAATCAGTTTTTTGTTATTAAAACGGAATCGGTTGGCAATATGTAAAAATGTTTTATATAAATCTTTTTGGGAATTCAATTCTACAAAATTTAATTTTTTTACAATTTTGTTGTTAAGTTGGTAACAAAAAAGTTATGGATTAAGTTCATTAAAGTGAGGTTAAATCAGTATTTTGTTATTAAAACAAAATCGGTTGGCAATATGAAAAAATGATTTATATAAATCTTTTTAGGAATTTAATTCTACACAATTTAATTTTTAAACATTTTTGTTTTAAAGTTGGTAATAAGATAATTATGAATTAAACTCATTAAAGTAAGGTTAAATCATTTTTTTGTTTTTAAAACAAAATCGGTTGGCAGTATGTAAAAATGATTTATATAAATCTTTTTGGAAATTTGAATATATAAAATTTAATTTTTATACATCTTTGTTGTAAAGTTGATAATAAGAAAGTTATGAAATAAATTCAATAAAGTGAGGTTAAATCATTGTTTTGTAATTAAAACAGAATCAGTTGGCAATATGTAAAAATGATTTATATAAATCTTTTTGGAAATTTAATTATACACAATTTAATTTGTAAACATTTTTGTATTAAAGTTGGTAATAAGATAGTTATAAATTAAACTCATTAAAGTAAGGTTAAGTCAATTTTTTTTTTTTTTTATAAAATCGGTTGGCAATATCTATAAATGATTTATATAAATCTTTTTGGAAATTTAATTATACACAATATAATTTTTAAACATTTTTGCTGTAAAGTTGCTAATAAAAAAGTTATGAAATAAATTCAATAAAGTGAGGTTAAATCATTGTTTTGTTATTAAAACAGAATCAGTTGGCAATATGTAAAAATGATTTATATAAATCTTCTTGGGAATTTAATTATACACAATATAATTTTTAAACATTTTTGCTGTAAAGTTGCTAATAAAAAAGTTATGAAATAAATTCAATAAAGTGAGGTTAAATCATTGTTTTGTTATTAAAACAGAATCAGTTGGCAATATGTAAAAATGATTTATATAAATCTTTTTGGAAATTTAATTATACACAATTTAATTTGTAAACATTTTTGTATTAAAGTTGGTAATAAGATAGTTATAAATTAAACTCATTAAAGTAAGGTTAAATCAATTTTTTTTTTTTTTTATAAAATCGGTTGGCAATATCTATAAATGATTTATATAAATCTTTTTGGAAATTTAATTCTACAAAATTTAATTTCTATATATTTTAGTTTTAAAGTTGGTAATAAGAAAATTATTAATTAAATTCATTAAAGTGAGGTTAAATCAGTTTTTTGTTATTAAAACGGTTGGCAATATGTAAAAATGATTTATATAAATCTTTTTAAGAATTTAATTCTACATAATTTAATTTTTAAACATTTTTGTTGTAAAGTTGGTAATAAGAAAGTTACGAATTAAATTCATTAAAGTGAGGTTGTATCAGTTTTTTGTTAAAAAAACGGAATCGGTTGGCAATATGTAAAAATAATTTAAAAATTTAATTTTTATCCATTTTTGTTGTTAAGTTGGTAATATGTATGTTATTAATTAAACTCCTTAAAGTAAGGTTAAATCAATTTTTTGTTTTTAAAATAAAATCGGTTGGCAATATGTAGAAATGATTTATAAAAATCTGTTTGGAAATTTAATTTTACAAACACTTTTGTGAGTGAGTGTGATAATCCATAGCATAATAACGAGTAAGTAGTTTGGATTGTAGTGTCCACCCACTCACCCAAGTTTTAGTAACCAAAATGTTAGATCGCGACTTTCTCTTGTAACAAAATAACTTTTTCATGCTTGCAGAGTGGGTGGGATACTTCATGGCATGATAAAAAGTCAGTAGTTTGGATTGGTGTGGCCCACCCACCCACTCAAATGTTAATTATCAAAATGTTAGATTGCGACCTTCTCTTGTGACAAAATTACTTCTGATGTTCGCAGAGAGGCAAATATTTAATTTCTGCAAACACACAGTGCCAAACTTTGTAGGCCACTCCATGACATAGTTACCAGTCAGTAGTTTGCACTGGAGTGCCCACCCACGCGCCCAATTGTTAACAATTCAGAAATTAAAGTTTCTCTTTTCTGCCAGTATTGGAAGCCTCATAACCTACACTTGGGTGGGTGGGTGGGCCACTCCTTAACATAGTTACCAATCAGTAGTTTGCATTGGAGTGCCCACTCACCCGCCCAAGTGTTGGTGATCCAGAAATTGGACTTTTTCTTTTCTGCCAGCGTCAGAAACTTATTTATCAAAGAAAGCCACCCGCCCAAGTGTTGGTTATCCAGAAATTGGAGTTTCTCTTCTCAGCGTTTGAAGCCACTATGTCAAAAAAAAACGATTATGATACAAATTTTTGGATGACTAACACTTGAGTAGGTGGGGGTGCCACTCCATAACAGGGTTACCAGTCAGTAATTTGCATTTAAGTTTCAGACCAAGAATGAATAAATCAAAGCATGAGGTTGAAGACTAAGGAAACAAAAGAAGGGTGTGTCATATACACTGGGAATCAAGTTGAAACCAATTTACCGTAAGAATGATAAACAATAAAAAAATTTGCAAGATTTGGCATGATCCGCAAAAAGCTTGGTTTCATCACAAAAGTTCTAAAAGATCATATTATGTCCTTCATAATACTATGAGCCAGCATAGCATTTTAATGCAAAATAATGCTAGAAATTACGCAACTGGATTTGTCGAAAAAAAATCCAAATAAAGTGAGATTAAGACGATTTAAGTTAGTAAGTCCAAACATAAATTCCATAAAGCATGTCTAAGAAGAGTTGGAACGACGTATTAAAAAGCATACACCAGTGTTTTCAGAGATTATGTACCACATTTTGCCAAAACAACAAAAAAGTTCTTATTTTTTGTTGATAGGTATATTCAAGTGGAAATAAATCTTTTGCACCCTACTTAATGTTGGTAAGCAAGTATCCCCAAACAGTCGCGTGGTTTCTTAAGATTTTGCAGCTTTTTTAAAGAATATGTGGGACAGTTTGCCAACATTGTTTCTTCTATAGACAAATAAGTTCTGTTCTCAATATTGTTGTTAATGTATCACCTTAAGTGAAAACTAACTTCTCGCATCCTACTTAAAGTTGGTACGCAACTATCCCTAAACCGCCACCAAGAAGCAATGCAACTTTTCAAGATTCTGCAATTAACTGCCCTTTTTCAGAAAACAAAAAAGTTCAAATAGAATAAAACTACGGAAGCAACTATGGAGCCCATAAAAAGGCTTCTGCTGTTATACTATCTTTATCTATAAAGGCCAAGCCTGTCAAAACAGAAATTACCACAAACTTGAATGCTTAGTAATTATTTCGGCAATTCTCAAATTTAGAAGACCCTTTTTGTTGCAAACATACAACACAATTATTGTATAGCTTGTAAGTTCTACAAACGCCAAAGTTAATACGCAAAAACTAAAAAATAAGTACGCGGCTCCTTAACAATTTTCAAAAAAAATGTTCTTCAAAGAATTTCAAAAAAAGTTCAAATAACATAAAACTATAGAAGAAGCTGCCAAGCCATAGTAATGAACTAGAGTATTTAGCAAATATATGGCCAATAAGCAAATTTGGAAAATAAACCCTTCTTGCTGTAAAAGGACAACAAAACTGTTGTATAGCTCGTAAACTCCACAATTGCCAAAGCAAAGTTTAAACAGTGATCCTTACTGTTGCAAATTTCAATTTATTGTAAAATAGACCAAGAAAGAAAACTTCCAAACACGTTGTGACCTGGCAAATAAAAATTTTATACAATTGTAGAAGAAATTGCACAAGTTACCATGCTTTGAACACTCTAGCCTTGGTACTAAAAAAGTTAATAGATGTGCGCACAAACCCGTTACTAAAGAATCTTCTTCTTCTTTAAGAGCTTTCTTCATTATTGAAGGTTGGCAACAATCATAACAATTTTTCCCCGATCTTTTGTTGCTTTGAATAAGATGTGGGACTCTAGTTCTGTCCAGTCTCTTATGTTTATGAGCCAGGAGTGTTTTCTTTGGCTTGCCTTCTATCTTGCCCTTATAAGTTTGAGCAGACTATATTTATTGCTTCTAAGGATGAGTCCAAGGTTTGCTGTCTTGTGTTTCTTAACAATTCCCAGTAGTACTCTGTTTCTTCCCATGCGTGTAAGGACCTCAGGGTTTGTGATGTGGATCACCCAAAAAATTCTATGCGTCCGCCAAAACGTCTACATCTTAAACGCTTTAAGTCTGTTCATAGTATTGACATTCAGTGTCCACGCCTCAACACCATAAAGCAGCAAAAACAATATCTCAGGTAAAGGTTTAGACTTTGTTTGCATTTTGAAGAAGGTTGTTCTGGTCATTTCTATTTGCAATCTTACTTCTATATCTAGATCTAGGTTATCTAGTTATCCAGCAGCCAAGGTATCTAAAATTAGCTTGAACATTTAGCCTTCTACTGATCACCATGGTTTTGGCCGTGTTTACTACCCACAACAACTGGCTAACCTACTTTAAGCAGTTTAACGCCTTTGGAATGCCTTGTATTGCCCAGGTTACTACAGCCAATCAACCCAAAGTAGTAGCCTAGTATGCGGAACAACACCTGATGCCCAGAAACAATAAATGACCTATCAACTGCCAACAAATTCTACAAAAAATCAAAAAAATTGCAGGCAGGCAAGTAATATATAATAAATTCAGTCAAACCGACGGAAACTGCTTCTTAGCTAAAATCAAAGAAGTTGGCTATTTCAAGGTCATCCAGAATTAACCAAAAAAACTGAGAACCACATCTACACCATTCCCTCTCATTCCCTTCATACAGTCGTAGATCTACATAGAAAAAAACACATCAAAGAGAAGAACAAGAAGCTGAACACGACAATACGTAAATGACAGTTCCCTCAAACTTCATGTAAGCAAAACCACTAAAAATAGACTTAGAAAGATTACGTCATGGCTTGAACAAACATCACTTTACAAAACGTGACCCTGCGTTCAAACAAGTTGCCACAGCGCTGAAGTGTCTAATACATCAAGTTCGCGTGCCGGTAGACGTTTTGTATTCTGGAAAAGTGTACCACCAAAAGAGAAATAGGCAGTGAAACCGCTACATAAGCTTGGGACCTAACAACTTTAGACAAATACGTGTCGCGCAAATGATTCTGACAACTCAACACTCAAAACTAGAGAGGGTTTTAGTCAGTAGGCACTTTCCTCTTAAAAATGAATTAGACACTTTAAGTCTTTAGAAGATTTCTCTCCTAAACTTAAAAAAAAGAAACGGATTCTACAGTCCAGAATTGTCTATTAGCACCTTGAAAGAAGAAGTCAAGTGATCTAGTGAGGCTTCTACAGTTTTTGGCATTGCATACCCCGTCAAAGGTAACGTTTGATACGGTCAATGTAAGAAGCTTTAAGCTCCTTCATTCGTACCACATAAAAACCTAAACAGGTTGATTTAAAAATCAGCGCTCCAAGTAAGTGCGTACGCAAAGATAACACTTTGAGTGTACAGCAATACTTTTATTTGTTATAAAAATGCTAAATTAACAAATACACTCACCGAAAGCCGCCCAATCGTTTTTGGATTTAGAGCAACAGCCTCAGCCACCCCCTTTGAAAACAAACCAGTAATGACTTTATATCTTATGCTACTTTAAGACTAATCACAAAAATTGCCGCTTCACTCTAACCCAATCTTGGAAGTAACCCATAACAAAATCTTTCTTGATACCAGATCTTCTGTAAATATTTTTTTTAATCGCTGCTACAATGGCGTATTTGTTTCTAACCACAAAGAAATGGAACCGGCACAACAACCCCCCCCCCCCCCCAAAATGTCAAAACGGCGGCTTCATCCTCCCTAAAGCGGCCTACCACGGAAGACTCCCTATTAGAGCACAAGAGCAAACTTGCCACCACCCACCTTTAGGTCGTCTTTATAAAAGACATCATTACCGCCGATATCTTAGACCTCACAACCCCAAAAATGACAATTCCCAAAAGTGCCCCAATTGCCTTCAGAAATTGCAAATCAACAGCCATCAGTGAGTAATCTTGCCGGCTCTTCAAGCCAAAAAACACAAAAGCCTCCTAAAAAAAAGCGCCGCCCAGCTAAAAAAATATGTGTCAAAAGGGCATTCAGCAAGGTAAAGTTCAATAATTCGGACCTCAACGCCGCCGGTTACGATCATTTATTCGACCCTACCAACCCACAAAAGCAATTGCCTACCTCAAATTAAAATGGGCACATTTTTACACGTAGCCGACCGACTAAAATCGCTGCTTCAAAGTGGTATTGGGGCATATACCAAAATACCTAAACGTAAAGTTAGACCTTAGGCTTAAATGAGAATCCCTTAAATTTTCTCCAATTAATGTTCACAGAATGAGCAATAAATTTGTCCGCTTTTTACAACTCTTAAAGCAAGCAAAACGTGCAAAAATTACAAATTTAACCAACCTATAAGTCTTATAGGTAACTGTAGAGCTCAAAAAACGGGGCGTCGGCATTCTTCAATGTCAAAAGTGTCGGACATACCTCCAAAAGGTGCCACATAAAAACACCAATCAGCAAAAACTACTTGGATAAAAAACAATTATAGCATTTTTGTCGCTTTGCGATTAATATTGTTGACTCACAGTATGCATCTAGCATCAAGAATGAACAATTTGGTTGATTTACGATTATTAATTGAGTCACGGCATGCATCTAACGTAAAAAATAAAGAAATTTTATTTGATTGCTTCGCAATTAGTAATTGAGCATTTAATCTAAAAAACATAAATCTATTTTGTCGCTTTGCAATTAATAGTTGTGTCACGGTATGCACCTAACCTAAAAACAATAAATATTATTTTGTTGCTTTGTGAGTAATAATTGAGTCACGGTATGCATCTAATTTAAAAAAACATAAATCTATTTAGTCGCTTTGCGATTAATAGTTGTGTCACGGTATGCACCTAACCTAAGAAACAATAAATTTTATTTTGATGCTTTGAGATTAATAATTGAGTCACGGTATGCATCTAATCTAAAAAAAACATAAATCTATTTAGTCGCTTTGCGATTAATAGTTGTGTCACGGTATGCACCTAACCTAAAAACAATAAATATTATTTTGTTGCTTTGTGAGTAATAATTGAGTCACGGTATGCATCTAATTTAAAAAAACATAAATCTATTTAGTCGCTTTGCGATTAATAGTTGTGTCACGGTATGCACCTAACCTAAGAAACAATAAATTTTATTTTGATGCTTTGAGATTAATAATTGAGTCACGGTATGCATCTAATCTAAAAAAAACATAAATCTATTTAGTCGCTTTGCGATTAATAGTTGTGTCACGGTATGCACCTAACCTAAAAAACAATAAACTTTATTTTGTTGCTGTGTGAGTAATAATTGAGTCACGGTATGCATCAAATCTAAAAAAAACATAAATCTATTTAGTCGCTTTGCAAATTAATAGTTGTGTCACGGTATGCACCTAACCTAAAAAACAATACATTTTATTTTGTTGTTTTGTGAGTAATAATTGTTTCACGGTATGCATCTAATCTAAAAAAACCTAAATCTATTTAGTCGCTTTGCGATTAATAGTTGTGTCACGGTATGCCCCTAACCTAAAAAACAATAAATTTAATTTTTTGCTTTGCGGTGAATATAATTTTGTCGTTTTATAATTAATAATTAAGTCATGGTCTTTGCGATTAATATATTTTGTTACGGTATGCATCGTAACCTAAAAATCTTATTTTGTTGTTTCGCGATTAATATAATTGAGTCACGGTATGCACCTAACCTAAAAATTGATCAAATCTATTTTGATGCTTTGTGATTAATATAATTGAGTCAAGGTATGTATCTAACCTAAAAATGCACTTAATTTAGCATTATTGCATTCATCCTGTCTACCTTTTTGAGTTTATACCTGACCAAAAACGTTTGCCTTTTAAGTGAGCCTAATTTTGATATTTAAATCATTTATTACAACTTTTACTTCCAATTAAAACTGCTATTTCTTCCTATAAAAGCCATAAAAGTAAAATGTTTAATCAAAACTCATTACAACAGGAATGAAGAAATTATTCTCGCATATTATTCTAACATCTAGGATAAAATTGCATAACATTATATTATATAACATAATATAATAGAACATTATCCTCTTTCTCCGGTTCATTATATCTCGATTTAAATCCGCTTTTAACATTTCCCTGTACACACATGCAATTTAACAAAACCACCAACGTAATTGGCAATATTTTCCTCGACACATCAGCATCAATTACAAAGAAAGCCGTCTTGATGAAAACATATGACTATACAATAACAATTAATTGAAAAGAAACCCGTTATTAAAAACTCATTACTTTGTGCCAGTTTTTGCACCTGCTAATAATATGCAAAATACAATTCGTGTTCAAGTTGGAAGCCACACATACACACACAATCAGTAAATCTAAATGATTTCCGGAAGTCCGCGTCCGAGTAATACAATTGTACTTTTTTTTAATAACAAACGTTAATTCGAAGCACCTAACCGTATCGTTTTACAAACGGTAGTTAAAGCACTCGTTTGTTGAAACACATCGCCTGCTAATTAGTACCCACGTATGGATTTAACGCTTTGTCAACTCCATCCTGTTTGTTACAATTTTTTTTTAATATTATATCTTGCTTGCGCGATCGTTGACTTTAATTACAAGCATGCGAATGCAATTAATATAAGGTGGGTGCGAAAATACGAGTTGATTAAGTCGGTCTTAATTAAGCGAGTTGATTGTAATTACTTGTGGAAAATCTAATTTAACTCAATCAGATTTTGGTGGTGATAATTAGTATAATTATTGTTGTATAACTGCAAATTAATTAATTAGTTAAACATATTTGTACATACCTATGATCTCTAAGATGATCCTGCCTTCTAAAAGCCTTCCCGCAAATGTCACAAGAATACGGTCTTTCATCCGTGTGCGTCCTTTCATGAATCAGCAAATTATAACTCTTAGTAAATTGCCTGTTACAAAATTTACAAATAAACTGCTTCTTCGGTCTTGAAGCTCTTCCTGGCGCTCTCAGCAATCTCCTATCCAAATGTGCATGCATTTGAGGTGGTCCTGGTGGAAACAACCCGGCACTACCCGGAAACGGAAAGCTGGCATTAGCTGGATTATTAGGTAAAAATCCAGGATACGGATGCCCTTGCGTTGTATTTCCCGCTTCTAACAACCCGGGCGGAGCACCAGGTCTATGTGGAAGCATTAATGCCGCTGCATGTGCTGCGGCCACACATGCTGCTTCTTCCCTTAACGCTAATTCCTTTCGTTTATCGGCCATCATGGCCATTATGTCGAAACTAGGATTCTTCCTAACGGTAGGCGAATAACCAGGAACGTTACTATTAGCATTTTCGGTGCTTTTAGTACTTTCAGTTCTATCCCTGTTTTCTCTAATCAATTCTGTATTCAATAAGGGGTGAATCTCCCCAGAATACAACATAGGATGCATGTTGCGGGATGGTACCACCGGTACGAATGCGCTCGTCTCTCGATGGTGACTCATTTTTTCATGAATCTGTAAATTAATAAATTTTATTAACGTATAAATTCCTAAATTGGTAATGGTAATAATATTCTTGTATAAATTAATCTGGAATGTTGGAGATTATGTGCCTAATAAGGGCACAATATAAACCGATATCCTTAACTAATAATGATTGTTTAGTTCGCTTTGTTTGTTTGGTATTTTCAAAGAGTTTATTGATTCTTCGTTTTATGGCGATTCAGATTGCATAGTTTTATGTTCCGTTTAATTATGTTATTATTGTTGTTTTATTTGTAAAATATTTCAATTATTTATTCGTTGCATTTATAAATTATTAAGGAATTGAAACAATAAAATAGAAAACTTGTTGTGTGTGCTAGTAAACTAAGGTATTTCAATTATTCATTCGAAAACCAATTTTAGTATTAGAGATCATTGGCAAAAAAGTAAAAAATGAAATAATTTAACAATTTAAATACAAAAATCCAGCATTTTTCTGCAATGCGTAATGTTTCAGATCGTTTATTTCTGCATCCTAAAATATTTCAAGAAGAAATGATGAGACAAAAAAAACACTGCTCATCAAACTACACACTAAAGTAATATAGAGTCAAAGTCAATTAAATCACAACTCTTGGCAAAATACAAAAAAGAAAAAAAATATTTGGGCATTCACCAAACTTTACGGCAAGCAAAAGTGTAAAAGCTCTTCAAAGCATAATTTTGAGTACTTTTGGGCAAGACTTTACGTCTTCAGATAAACAAACTAAATCAAAACTTTGAGTTTCGGTCAAAAAACCAATAAAACGCAAAAAGAACAAGCAAATCGGTCTAGAGTTAGCCAAAAATTTTAACCAATCGGACAACGGAGTCAAATGTTAGCCTAAAAAACGCAAAAATACGTATTTGCAGATTACCAAAAAATCGAACAACAACCGTTTGCCGCAATCTCCATCTCAAAACTTATGGCCACTTATAATATTCTAAACAAAACATTTGCTGCAATGGCACCTGAGTCAGAGCATCAACAGCTGCAACTTCCAGATAGACCTGAAAAAACAAATGGAAGCAATACCTACCAACCTTTAGCTCAAAGAGCTAAACACTACCATCAAAAAGCTACTCCAAATGATTACCAAGATAGCTCTTTTCCCCTTAGCTCCCATCAACATCGCTACCGCTCTGCCAAAAACTGAAGAAGAAAAAAAAGAAATGGATCACTTCCAAACAAGAAAAGATTAGAGATCCTGCCTAAAGCGTCCTACCACAGAAGATTCCTCATCGAAGCACAAATGAAAACTTGCCACCACCTACCTTTAAGTCGTTCTTAAAGAAGACATCGTTTCCGCCAATATCATAGACCTCACAATCTCTAAAAAGGAATCCCAAAGACAAGAGATTCCAAAAGATGCAGAGAAAGTGCAAAAAGACACGAAATAAGTTTTTCCCTTTAAAAATACCTAACCAGCCATCAGCTAACCCCCATCCACGCCAAAAAAAAAACGCTCAACTAAGAAGGAAAGTGTCAAAAGGAAATAAGGGAATTCACCAATTTTCTAAGTATTTTAACAACAATAAGATCGTTATCCTTTCTAAGCAAAACACCTAAAATCCGGCATGTCCCAAAATACCTAACCTAAGCTCAAATTAGAATCCTTAAGATTTTCCCCAATTAATGTTCACAGAATAGTCCGCTTCTCCCAACTCTCAAAGCAAACACAAAGCGCAAAATTTATGACCAACCTATTAAACTTACAGGTTACTGTAGAGTCCAAAAAACGGGACGACATTCTTCAATGTCAGAAGTGTTAGCGACACGGGCATACCGTATCTAAAGTAAAAAATAAAGAAATTCTTTTTGATCGCTTTGCGATTAGTAAATGAGTCACAGTATGCATTTAATCCGAAAAACGGAAATCTAGTTAGTGGCTTTGCAATTAATAATTGTGTCATAGTATGTACCTAACCTAAAAAATAGTAAATTTCATTTTTTGCTTTGAGGTTTATATAAGTTTGTTGTTTTATAATTAATAACTAAGTCACGGTGTACACCTCAACTAAAAATCAAAGAAATCTATTTGGTCGCTTTGGTTACGGTATGCATCGTAACCTAAAAACCGATTAATTTTATTTTGGTGTTTCGCGATTAATATAATTGAGTCACGGTATGCACCTAACCTAAAAATTGATAAAATCTATTTTGTTGCTTTGTGATTAATATAATTGAGTCGAAGTATGTATTTAGCCTAAATACGATAAAATTTATTTTGTCAATTTGTGGTTAATATAATTGAGTCCCGCCTAAGTGTTTGTGATCAAGAAATTGGATTACAAACACTCTGGTTAGTGGGTAGGTTACTCCAACTTAAACTACACACTCATAAAATTTAAAACTTGTTCCCGCCCACCCGCCCAAGTGTTTGTGAATTAATATTTTGTTTACCAACACTTGGGTGGGTGGGGTACACTTACTCAAACCACACGCCCATAAAGTTTAAACTTTGTTCACGCCCACTAGCCCAATTGTTTGTTAATTAATATTTTGTTCACCAACACTCGGCTGGGTGGGTGGGTTACTCCAACTTAAACCAAACGCCCATAAAACTTAAACTTTGTTCCCGCCCACTCGCTCAAATCTTTGTGAAATAATATTTTGTTCACCAACACTTGGGTGGGTGGGGTACACTTACGCAAACCACAAACCCATAAAATTTAAACTTTGATACCGCCCACCCGCCCAATTGTTTGTGAATTATTGTTTTGTTTGCCAACACTTGGGTGGGTGGGTAGGTTACTCCAACTTAAACTACACGCCTATAAAATTTAAACTTTGTTCCCGCCTACCTGCCCAAGTGTTTGTGATATAATATTTTGTTTACCTACACATCGGTAAGTGAGTGAATACACCTACTCAAACCACACGCCCATAAAATTTAAATTTTGTTTCTGTCCAAGTGTTTGTGAATTAATATTATGTTCACCAACACATGAATGGGTGGGTGGTTTACACCTACTCAAACCACATGCCCATAAAGCTTAAACTTTGTTTGTAAATTAATGTTTTGTTCACCAACACTTGGTTGGGGTACACCTACCCAAACCACATGCCCATAAAGTTTAACTTTGTTCCCTCCCACCCGCCCAAGTGTGTGTGAATTAATATTTTGTTCACCAACACTTGGGTGGGAGGGTGGGGTACACCTATTTAAAGCATACGACCATAAAGCTTAAATTTTATTCCCGCCCGCCTGCCCTAGTGTTTGTGAAATAATATTTTGTTTACCTACCCTCTGGTGGGTTACTCCAACTTAAACCTCACGCCTACAAAATTTAAACTTTGTATCCGCTTAAGTGTTTGTGAATTAATATTTTGTTTACCAACACTTGGGTGGGTGGGTGGGTCTTAACTTTGTTCCCGCCCACCTGTCCAAGTGTTTGTGCTTAAATATTTTGTTGGGTGAGTGGTTAGAGTACACCTACGCAAAGCACACGCTTATAAAGCTTAAACTTTGTTCCCGCCCACCCGCCCAAGTGTTTTTGAAATAATATTTTGTTCACTAACTCTTGGGTGGGAGGGTGGATTATTTCAACTTAAACCACACGCCCATAAAATTTAAAATTTGATCCCGCCCACCCGCCCAAATGTTTGTGAATTAATATTTTAATCACCAATACTTGGGTAGATTGCTCCAAACTTAAACTTTGTTCCCGCCCACCCCAGAAAATATTATTTTACAAACACTTGAGTGGGCGGGTGGGGAACACCTACTCAAGCCACACGCCCATAAAGCCTAAACTTTGTTCGCACCCATCCGCCCAAGTAATTGTAAAATAATATTTTGTTCACCAATACTTGGATGGATTGCTCCAAACTTAAACTTTGTTCCCGCCTACCCCTCCAAAGCTTAAACTTGGTGGATTGCTCCAACAACACAATACTCAAGTGTGCACTCTGCTCCGGTTCTCATCCCGCCAACTTTAAGAGATGCATTGCATTCATAAGCATTATAACCTCGCAAAGCAAAATTATCAAGCACGCTAAACCGGCAACCCCGGTACCATCTTCTTTTTCTCAGTATGTAGAAGTGGCAAACCTAGCGGAGACAACAGTAAACAAATTGTTTGCAAATGCTGTCGGTCCTCCAGTATCAAAAACTGTATCTGCAAACGCAAAGATTGCAGAATTTAATAATTTTGAGCAAAAAATCATGTCATCTCACTTGACGTATTTACTCTGTGTTTGTTTCTTGAATACCAACGACACTACAGAAAAAAATGAGCAAAGTAAAAAAGTTTTTCTTTGAACAGAACTTCGACATCATGCTAGTGTCTGAGTCAAATCACAAGCCCAATCAAGCGTTAAGATTTCCAAATACCTTTACGTAATCTTTAAAAAAAATCTTTACACATTCCAAAGTGGATACTCACGCTAGAAACAAATGCGATCGCATCTGCTTACATAAATCTAGTCAACCTTGTTAAAACGGCAAATTTCGATACGGTCTTTGCAAAAAAATTTCCCACAACAATTGCTGGAGACTTTAATTAAAAGCACCTTACGTAAAACAGTTTACAAACTAATGTCAAGAGTCAAGCTTTGCTTGAATTTCAAAAAGATTTACAAGTAATGAGTTCGGATGAATTCATTTTTTACAGCTCTACCGATATATTTAGAAACATCAACTTTAAAGCCAAAATAAGTAGAAGCAATGACAAATACTAAAGTTCTGCAAAAAAAGGACCAACCGGGGAGAAAGGAAAATTTGTAACCCATACAAATTGGACTCACTTCTTACAAAACAGTTTTGAGTCGATAATCCTTTAAGGTAATCCCTGGCTACTAAAACATTGATTCGCAGAAGAAACTAAAAGCCAAAATAGCTAAAAATCGTTTAGTTCCAATGCTGTGACAAAACAAAATCAAGTTCTACAAATCTACTATCAGACCACAACTCACTTGCGCATACCCAATTTAAGGCACTTTCGCAAACTGGTACCTCAATTGTCTCAAAGCTTTCCTAAGTACAACTTTGCGGATGTTCTTCAAAGCTCCATAATTTGTTCAAAACAGACAAATTTGGACCAACCACGGAATTCCCCCGCTACGCCAACATATTAAAGTTTTGGCCAAAAAATAATTCAATAACGTTTCAGCTCATTTCAATCCTGATCTGGCCAGACTCGTTGAGCCAGATAAAGAAGTTTACGTATATAAGCAACTAGTTAATCAACTACCTACCTAAAGTGGCAAACACCACATCACACCACACAGCTGATATTATGAGGCATGAGCATTAAGGTCTCAAACTTCCAGATATTCAACACTGCTTTTCCCCTCCCATTTTCCTCTTAAAAGTAAATCTGACAAGTTGGATCTTTAAAAATACTCCCAAACCACAAAAAAAACTTCTAACTTTTTTTGTTTAAAAAAAAAAAGAGTAGTAGGTTGAAATTCCTTAATTTGAGGCAAAATTTCCAGATGTGGTAGTCTTTACTTCTGGCGTCATTGATTACCTTTGGGAGATTCAAAATCAAATACAAAGTGGATCTTCTAATGTTCTAAACTAAAACAACGTTCCAGAAATGTCACAATATGTTCATAAATTGTCAGAAAACTTTCCAAAATTGTCACAATTTTTTTAAAATCAACATAAAATGTTTTAAAAATGACATAAAATGTTCAGAAAATGTCAGAAAACGTTCCAAAATTTTCACAAAATGTTGAAAAACTGTCACAAAATGTTTTGAAATTGTCACAAAATGTTGTAAACTAAAACAATATTTCAAAATGGTTACAAAATGATCCAAAATTGATACAAAGTTTTCCAAAAATTGTCAAAAAATGTTGAAAAACTGTCAAAAATGTTCTGGAATTGTCACAAATGTTCTAAATTAAAACAATGTTTTGGATATGTCATAAAATGTAAGAAAACGTTCCGAACTTGTCATAAAATGTTGAAAAACTGTCACAAAATGTACTGGAATTATCACAAAATGTTCTAAACTAAAACAATATTCCAGAAATATTAAAATACGTTCATAAACAGTCAGAAAACTTTCCGAAATTGGCACAAATGTTCTGAAATTGTCGCAAAATGTTCTAAATTAAAACAATGTTTTAGAAATGTCACAATATGTTTATAAACTGTCAGAAAACTATTATAAATTGTCTTTGTCAAAAATGTTGAAAAACTGTCACAAACGTTCTGGAATTGTCACAAAATATTCTAAATTAAAACAATATTTTAGAAAAATCATAAAATGTCAGAAAACGTTCCGAAATTGTCACAAAATGTTGAAAAACTATCAGAAAATGTTCTGAAATTGTCACAAAATGTTCTAAACTTAAGCAATGTTCCAGAAATGTCACAATATGTTCATAAACTGTCATAAATCTTTCCGAAATTGTCACAAAATTGTTGAAAAACTGTCACAAATGTTCTGAAATTGTCACAAAATGTTCTAAATTAAAACATTGTTTTAGAAATGTTTATAAAATGTCAGAAAACGTTCCAAAATTGTCACAAAAAGTTGAGAAACTGTCATAAAATGTTCAAAACTAAAACAATGTTTCAGAAATGTCACAATATGTTCATAAACTGTCAAAAAACTTTCCAAAATTCCCACAAAATTTTGAAAATGTACTAAATTAAAATAATGTTTTAGAAACCTAATAAAATGTGAGAATACGTTCCAAAATTAACACAAAATGTTGAAAAACTGTCACAAAATTTTTAGGAATAGTCACAAAATGTTTTAAAGTAAAACAATATTTTAAAACTGTTACAAAATATTCCAAAATAGATACAAAGTCTTTTAAAAATTGTCAAAAAATGTTGAAAAACTGTCACAAAATGTTGAGAAACTGTCGCAAAATGTTCTGGAATTGTCACAAAATGTTCTAAACCGAAACAATGTTTTAGAAATGTCACAATTTGTGCATAAACTGTTAGAAAACTTTCCAAAATTGTCACAAAATGTTGAAAAACTTTCACAAATGTTCTGAAATTGTCACAAATGTTTTAGAAATGTCATAAAACGTTTCGAAATTATCACATAATTTTGAAAAACTGTCACAAAATGTTCTAAACTAAAACAATGTTCCAAAAATGTCACAAAATGTTTTAACGTAAAACAATGTTACAAAATGTTCCGGAGTTGTCATGAAATTTTTTAAACCAAATTGTTCTCAGTTATCTCATGGCACCAAAATTTTCTGAAATATTCCTTAACAGCCACAAACTGTTCTAAGCTAAAACAAAGTGTTCATGAATTGTCACAAAATGTTCAGGAGTAGTCATAAAATATCAAAAACTATTCTCAGTTGTTCCATGGTACAAAAATGTTATAAAATGTTCTGCAACAGTCACAAATTGTTCTAAACTAAAACAATATGTTCCAGTATTGTCACAAAATGTTCTGGAATTGTCATTAATTGCCAAAAAACTGTTTTTAAGTAAAACATAATTGTCACAAAATGTTCTTAAAGTACCATGATACAAAAATGTTGCTAACATTACGGACAGAGAAGAAGCTTATGCGCTAGTAATGGCGTGTGTACAAACACAAATAAGCTTTAAAATATTGGTTCTACATTCAATATACGGAAGCTGATAAACTGCAATTTTTTTGTACCATATTTTATGAACTAAATAATGCCTTAATAAAGAGACCATTATAGATTATCTGTAGCATTGTATTCTGCGTGGCAGAGTATTTAGCAGGGTGCGATAAAAACTGCTTTGAGATAAGCAACCTTATAAACGCCTTCATTACTTTGCTGCCTCAAAAGTTGTATTTTAAAATGGATTGAAAGTATGCATTTTATTAAAAATCTGTCACAACTTATATTTCGTCTATAGTAATTGCAATAATAATAAAAAATATTTCCAAATGATAAATCAAATTGATCAAATCAATCAAATAACATTTTATAATCATAACAATCAATAAAGTAATAAATAACTCGAACACAGTTCCTTAAAATAATATTATATAATATAACCAACCCAAACTTAAACGCATTATAAAAAACGTGACTATTCTATTATTTTTATTCAACCCGAAAACCATTTTTACCTTCAATAGGTACTGTAGTTTGCTTAGTTACTGTTTACCCACCTATTATGTGATGGACAGTATTGACTTTTCCATTCCTAGAATACTAAAATAACCCCGTCCTGTTTACTCAAGAGATATCTCCAACCGAGATCATCTTCACATCACAATTTTTTCCACTCCGTGTGGTGTGTTCTTTGTACGTAATATTTACACGAACCTACAAAAGCTGTGAACATGTTTTGTAGCTTCCCAAGAACAGGTTTTTAATTTCTATATATAATTTTTATTATTAGTATAAACGAATAATTTCATCTTGTCTTGAACAATTATTGGTAAATATTTATTACTTCTAATACCACTTTCTTCGCGCTTTAATAATATTACATAAAACGGCAAGAAAGCTCCTTTAAGAAGGAGCATAGAAAATCACGCTTGGAATGACATAAAATATAATTCATCCAGATCCATGAAATTGGTTGTAAATGTAGCTAGAAACACACAAAAGAAACATGAGAATATTTACAAACGTTAATTGATATCAATAAACAAATCGACCTTCAATTTACAATCAATTCTTAAAGAAATTACATCATTTTTTGTAATTAATTCCTATATACATTTTCAATTAATTACACAAAATAGACAGAAATATATCTTACAAAGTTAAAACGTGACTCTACTTCTAATCGCAATGTAAATTCCTGATAGTGTCATTAATATTAATAATATACACGGTTTTTTTTACATTCAAAGCTACTAAAAATCCCGCGGTTGTATTAGTTTTTTTTTTGTAGATTGTTATCGGTGAAATGCTCGAGCGAAATCTCACGATTTTTTTGTTTGAAGAATTTGTTACAATTCTATATTAAATTGGAGAGAATGTTGCTTGTAAATTTTTGTTTGGTGTTGCAAAACTTTTAAATTTGTTGTGTAAATATATTTTAATTATTAGTATAAAAAATATTTGTCATAAACAGTGGCATATAATTTGTTTGTATCATTTACTAATTAAATAATTACAACAATTACACTGTAAGATAAATTATTATTGGTGCTGATAGAAATTAATATAATAATCGCTCAATCAATTAGTACCTTGCTGTAATTAGTATGTTTTTTGTTTGTGCAATTGCAGTTGCGATAAATAACAAACAATTTATTACTAAATGAATTAATTTTAATTTGTGTTTATATAATAAAACTGTTCGACCGCATAATAGATGAATAAATTATATTCAGTTAAGTGAAATTATTTGAATAGAATAGGTATGAATATATGGATTTTATGTAAAATAGTAGGATGTAGATTGAATAAAAAAAACAACATGCTTCTGTTTGTATGTAGATTTTATGTTTGATACCAGTTTTTTATAAATATTTAACATTTGATTATAACAGGATTGATCCCAATATAAATCCTTGCGGAACCCCACAATTAGTTTTAATTAATATTTGAGTAATTTACTTAGTACATTAGTTAGAATGTTCAATTTATAATTTACTTTTGAAGACGCTAAGTAGACTAGTGATTATGCAAATTATGTTTCTTTGTATGCAAAAAGTCGTGATGTGTGGCATGAATGACCTCAAGCTAATATTTCATTAGTTCGATTATATCTTAATAAGCTGTTATAATGGGTTTCTCAATGCAATTTTTACATTATAAAAACTTAGTAAAACATCAAAATTAATATTAATTGTTTGTTTGATTAGTTCATTATTAGTGTTTGTCGACCTGTTTAGAACAAACTTTTTTTTTTCAAATTCTTTCACAGTTAATGTTTTTTAATTTTTATCTAAATCTGTTACTGATATAATTGGATTAACATATTTTTATAATCTATGTTAAAATGTAGAAACCATGTCAATATGCAACTGCTAATGTAATATTTAATATTTTAACAATGACGAGGTTAATTAATGTATAAAAAACAGGCAATTAATCAGGATTAAGATTACAGCCGAGTCGAGCCAGAGCTCGCTCTCTCACGCCTTTATTAATCCAGCCCGCCATAAATGAGTTGTGAAATTTTTGAAATATGTTTATTTTATTCTTTCTTAATTAAGATTTATAGTGATAAACAAGTGCCATCTTGAATTAATTTTATTTGATATCATCAATACTGATGTCAAATAGTTTATTAGAATTAATTGTAATTCAATACAATCCAATTAAATCGAATTGAAACTTAATAACAATTTTATTTACTTATAATTTATTATATGATGTTTATGATATTTACTTAGCACTACTTTGATTATCAAATTGTTTATCGGTAATTTTCCATGTGTTGTGTTTATATCAAATAAACACAACACATTTTTACGTTGGAAGTCATTGCCTGCGTATCAAACTACAACATTTGCATTTTTATCTTTAAAAAATATTATTAATTTATTCAATTCAAACTGCCTGATTTATATTTATATTTTTATGTCAAAAGTCTTGCTCGGTTAACACTTTTTTTGTAATATATGAGACTACTCAGCAATTGGAAAAATGCAAATTTAGTTATAATTTAATCTGATTAGTTCTCCTTCACAAAAAGTAAATAATGACATTTCTTATTAAAATTTTAATAACCAATATTGTTGCCATGTGGTAATTAAAGTCAAAATGTTGGTAAATATTATTATTTTTATGTAAACCAAAAACAAGTCCCAGTATAGAACCTTAAGGTACACCTACAAAGACACTCACATTATTCAATTCTCATGTCGTTAAACATTATTTAATTAGTTAAAACATAATTCACAAGGTTCTAATCAAACACAATTTAAAATTTTATTTTAAGTTAAATTTCCACTATTTCCACCAAATATGATCTTAGAGATATAAGAACATTAACATTGCTTTTTAACACTGAAATCGTTAAGATACTTGACGCTTTAGCAAGCTCTAGGTACGTTGCTGAAGTTGGGATTGTGTGTTAAAACGGTATTTGACATTGCTTAACATTAAAGCCTTTTACGTAACAACCGATGAGAGCATGCTGTGCACTGGCATTTAAAAATGTTGCACATGTGCAAATTTGTTTGATTTTTATTTACACATTAGCATTTGTGCCTTCGGGGTTGCGTTGTTGCTTTGTATTTGACATTGGTTGTTAAGACTTCAATGTTATTAAAGCCTTAACAACCGCTGAGAGCATGCTGTGCACTAGCATTTAAAGCTGTTCTTCTAAAATTTTCTAATTGCAACAAAAGAAATTAAATTTTAAAAGTTCAATGCATATCAAATTTTATTAAAATAATTATAAAAAAAGTTCTGCAAATTTTTCGAGTTAAACCAGACTTTATCAAAATATGAAAACCATCCGACATTTTGATATTTTCCAAAATTTTCTAATTGCAACAAAAGTATTATATTAACTGAATTAAAGGTTAGATGTAATTAAAATTTGATGAAAAACCAATTTGAAATAAAAAAGTTCTGCGACTTTTTCGAGTTAAGCCAGATTTGATAAAAATATAAAAACCTTCCGCCATTTTGTTAATTTTCAAATTTTTCTAAACTCAATGAAAGAATTATATTCAATAGTTTAAAGGTTAAATGTAACTAAAATTTTAAAGAAATCGAATTTGGATTAAAAAAGTTCTGCAACTTTTTCAAACTAAACTACATTTTATAAAAATGTAAAAACCATCCGCCATTTTGTTAATTACCAAAATTTTCCAAATCCAACATAAGAATTATATTAACTTATTCAAAGATTAAGTGTGAAGCAAATTTTATTAAAATCCAATCAAGAATAAAAAAGTTCTGAAACTTTTTCAAATTAAGCCAGATTTTATCAAAATATAAAAACCAACCGCCGTTTTGTAATTTTTTAAAATTTTCTAAATCCAACTAAGGAATTATATTTATTGATTTAAAAATTCACTACAAATAATGTTTTATTAAAATCCATTTTGGATTAATAAAATGCTGTAAATTTTTCGAGTTAAACCAGATTTTATCAAAATATGAAAATTTTCCGCCATTTCGTTATTTTCTAAAATTTTCTAATTCCAATAATAGAATTATATTGTCTGATTTAAAGGTTTAATGTAATTAAAATTTTATTAAAATCTAATTTGAAATAAAAAAGTTTTGCAACTTTTTCAAGTAAAGTCAAATTTTATAAAAACTTTAAAACCATTCGCCATTTTGTTAGTTTTTAAAAAAATTTAAATCTAATTAAAGAATTATATTTACTGATTAAAATGTTCAATGTGAATAAAATTTTAGTAAAATCCAATTTAAATTAAAAAAGTTCTGCAAATTTTTCGAGATAAACCAGATTTTATCAAAATATGAAAACTTTCCTCCATTTTGTTAATTTCCAATATTTTCTAAATACAATTAAAAAAATATATTTACTGATTTAAAGGTTTAATGTGAATAAAATTTTATTAAAATCCAATTTGGATTAAAAAAGTTCTGCGACTTTTTCAAATTAAGCCATATTTTATAAAAACATGAAAACTATCCGAAATTTTGTTAATTTTTAAAATTTTCTAAATCCAACATAAGAATTATATTTACTAATTCTAAGATTAGGTATGCAGCAAATTTTATTAAAATTCAATTTGAATTCAAAAAATTCTACAACTTTTTCGAGTTAGGCCAAATTTATTAAAACTTTAAAACCTTCCGCCATTTTGTTAATTACCATAACTTTCTAAACCCAATTTAAGAATTATATTTACTTATACAAAGATTAAATGTCAAGCAAATTTTATTAAAATCCAATTTAGATTAAAAAAGTTCTGCAACTTTTTTAACCTAAGCCAAATTTTATAAAAATATGAAAATCAACCGCCATTTTGTTATTTTCCAAAAAAATTTAATTCCAGTATTTGAATTATATTTACTAGTTTAAAGGTTAGATTTGAATAATATTTTATTAGATTCCAATTTGGTTTAAAAAAGTTCTGCAATTTTTTCAAATTAAACCAAATTTTATGAAAATATGAAAATTATTCGCCATTTTGTTAATTTCCAAAATTTTCTAAATCTAACTAAAGAATAATATTTACTGATTTAAAAATTCAATGTAAATAAAATTTCATTAATATCCAATTTGGATTAAAATAATAAAGCAACTTTTTTGAGTTTGGCCAAATTTCTTTATTTATTTTTATTTTTTTATTATTTTTCAAAATTTTCTAAATCCAACTAAAAATTTATATTTGCCGATTTAAAGGTTCAATATAAATAAAAATTTATTAAAATCCAACTTGGATTTAAAAAAATATGCAACTTTTTTGAGTTTACCAAATTTTATGAAAATTTATAAACTATATATTTTATTATTTTACAAAATTTTCAAAATCCAACTTAAGAATTATATTTACTAATTCAAAGATTAAGATGAAATTTTATTAAAATTCAATTTGGATTAAAAAAGTTCTGCAACTTTTTCAAATTAAGACATATTTTATAAAAACATGAAAACTATCCGCCATTTTGTTAGTTTTTAAAATTTTCTAAATGCAACATGAGAATTATATTTAATAATTCAAAGGTTAAGTATGCAGCAAATTTTATTAAAATCCATTTCGAATTTAAAAACTTCTACAACTTTTTCGAGTTAGGCCAAATTTTATGAAAACTTTAAAACCTTCCGCCATTTTGTTATTTACTAAAACTTTCTAAACCCAATTTAAGAATTATATTTACTTATACAAAGATTAAATGTGAAGCAAATTTTATTAAAATCCAATTAAGATTAAAAAAGTTCTGCAACTTTTTCAACCTAAGCCAAATTTTATAAAAATATGAAAATCAACCGCCATTTTGTTATTTTCCAAAAAAAAATTAATTCCAATATTTGTATTATATTTACTAATTTAAAGGTTAAATTTAAATAAAATTTTATTATATTCCAATTTGGTTTAAAAAAGTTCTGCAATTTTTTCAAACTAAACCAAATTTTATAAAAATATGAAAACTATCCGCCATTTTGTTAATTTCTAAAATTTTCTAAATCCAACTAAAAAATTATATTTGCCGATTTATAGGTTCAATATAAATAAAATTTTATTAAAATCCAACTTTTATTTAAAAAATTATGCAACTTTTTTGAGTTTACTAAATTTTATGAATTTTATTATTTTACAAAAATTTCAAAATTCAATTAAAGAATTATATTTACTATTTTAAAGGTTAGGTGCAGATCAAATTTTATTAAAATTCAATTTGGATTAAAAAAGTTCTGCGACTTTTTCAAATTAAGCCATATTTTATAAAAACATGAAAACTATCCAAAATTTTGTTAATTTTTAAAATTTTCTAAATCCAACATAAGAATTATATTTACTAATTCAAAGATTAGGTATGCAGCAAATTTTATTAAAATTCAATTTAGATTAATAAAGTTCTGCAACTTTTTCAAAATAAACCACATTTTATAAAAAATTAAAACCATCCGCCATTTTGTTATTTTCCAAAAATTTGTAAATCCAACAAAGAATTATATTTACTGATTTGAAGGTTAAGTGTAAATCAAATTTTATTAAAATTCAATTCGGATTCAAAAAGTTCTGCAACTATTTCGAGTTTAACCAGATTTCACCAAAATATAAAAACCATCCGCCATTTTGCTAATTTTCAAAACTTTCTAAATCCATTTTAATAATTATATTTACTAATTTAAAGGTTAGGTGTGAATCAATTTTTATTAAAATATAATTTAAATTAAAAAAGTTCTGCAACTTTTTCGAGTTAAGCCAAATTTTATCAAAATATAAAAACCAACCGCCATTTTGTTATTTTTCAATTTTTTTTAAATCCAACATATAAATTATATTTACTGATTTAAAGGTTAATTGTAAATCAAATTTTATTAAAATCCAATTCGGATTAAAAAAGTTCTACAACTTTTTCGAGTTAAGCCAAATTTTATAAAAATTTTAAAATCCTCCGCCATTTTATCATTTTTCAAAATTTTTCAAATCCAATAAAAGAATTATATTTACTGATTTAAAAGTTAGATGTGAATAAATTTTCAATAGAATCCAATTGGAATTAAAAAAGTTCTGCAACTTTTTTAAATTAAGCCACATTTTACAAAAATATAAAAATCATCCGCCATTTTGTTGTTTTTCAAAAAAAATTAAATCCAATAAAAAAATTATATTAAATGATTTAAAATTTAGAAACGAATAAAATTTTATTAAAATCTAATTTAGATTAAGAAAGTTATGCAACTATTTTGAGTTAAACCAGATTTTTTATATTTTGATAAAACCTCAAAACAGTTACCATCCGCCATTTAATATCTAATGATTTAGGTTAAGTGTCAAATCACACATTGTATATAAAAAAATGTATTAATAAGGTAACTATAAGCAACAACAAAGATGCTTGGTGTGGTGGTTGAGTAGCAAAGTTTTTTGTTGCGCCAGTTGTTTAACAAAAAATAAATTTACAAAACAACGCATCACACCATACCTTCATAGGTTTTAATTTTAATACTAAACCAAGCAAAACAAAAAGCAGTTTAACTAACCGAGAGAAACAATACTGTCCAATTAAAAAACATTAATATCATTTTCAATAAATTGGATGCAAACAACCATGACCTTTAAGCTTATTATAATTGTAAAACTAAAGTGCAATAATTAACACTAAAAAAGATGCTTGGTGTGGTGGTTGAGTAGCAAAGTTTTTTGTTGCGCCAGTTGTTTAACAAAAAATAAATTTACAAAACAACGCATCACACTATACCTTCATAGGTTTTAATTTTAATACTAGACTAAGCAAAACAAAAAGCAGTTTAACTAACCCAGAGAAACAATACTGTTCAATTAAAAAACATTGATAACATTTTCAATAAATTGGATGCAAACAACAATGACCCTTAAACTAATTATTATTGTAAAACTAACGTGCAATAATTAACACTACAAGATGCTTGGTGTGGTGGTTGAGTAGCGGAGTTTTTTTGTTGCGCCAGCTGTTTAACAAAAAATATATTTACAAAACAACGCATCACACCATACCTTCATAGGTTTTAATTTTTTGTTAAGCTTAACTTCATCATTTATGTAATGTTTGCATAAGAAAAGATTCCTTCCTGGATAAAGCATAGTATGATAAAGCGGTAAGTCTTGTCTACAATTTCTGTAAAATTGCTGTTTTTACTTATATGTTAAAAATAAAAGAATGTATTTATTATTTAAGTGTTTCCGCAATAAAGTGCAGTGTAAAAATAATGACCTCAAACGTTTTCAACCAAAAAGGACTTCAGCAGATAATATTAAGATAACATACAAGCTTGGTACATCTCTGTAAATAAAACAATAAACAGAAATATAAAAAAAGTCATCCTTTATAAGTTTTAAAATTTGAAGTTTGGTTTTACCCTTCAAATCAAGTAAGAAATGCTTAATAAACTATGCTTGCAAACCGACGTGGCACAAAAAATGACACTTAAAAAAAATTCAAACAAACTTATTTTGTAGTTGATTCTAAATGAATGAATGAAAAGCTTTAAAGGTTTCTCAAGGAATAATTTTTCCCACAATAAGTTTTCCACCATACACAAAAGCATCTTAAACAAATAATTTAATACATACAACAACTCACAACCTTTACAATTTAATTAATTAATATACTAGACATGTGCTTGTCAGTATCGCATTGATATAGGTTTGCTCTTGTTGAAATTGCTTAGGATTACACGTATGCGGAGATAACTAACATGCAGCCATGCTTATAATACGTCATATCTGCCATTAAACTTTTTATTTTATTATAAATTTTTTTGTAATTAAACGTCCTTGATCAACTCGCAAGAAAGTAGAAAACTTTTTCAAAAAGTGCTTCTCGCTAGAAAACGTAGAGTTCAAAAATTTGCTGCAGCAGAGAGAATCAGTAAATGCACTGTTTAGAGGTGGAGAAGACATCTACTACATTACTACCTCTGACACATTTATATAAATAAAATGCATAATAGTTATTGTATTTTTATGTATATTGCCTCATTGACCAGTGAGATGTTAGGCATGCTGATGATGTGTGCATACCCTGAAACACTGTGTTTCACGCTGGCTTATTAAATTTAAATGCACTGTTTAGAACGTATTACATGATTAAATGGTTTATCTGTATCATATAAAAAGTGTGCAAGGTCATTTTTCAATGGTTTTTAGTATAGATGATAAACAGTATTTAATTTTACACAATATTCATATCTAAGCCAACAAAAATCCCCATTCCATAATAGAATCTGGGCATTAGCAAGTTATCTACAAAGGTTTGGTAGGCTGGAGACTCTATTGAGCGCCATTTAGACCATAAAATTACTAAGAAAGGTTTAGTTGCAACCAATAAGTGATACACTCGCGTCATCGTTCTAAAGAAGTGATAAAAACAATTTTGTCAGCAATTATTGGCTTATATTTGTTTGATTGAAACCAAAATTATTGAACGAATCATGGAAAAAAGAATATAATTTGCTTTAGTATATTTTCTGGCTACACTGAAATAACAGAACTACTACAATATTATTACTGTTCTATTTATAAATTTAATTGCATGTCAATACTATTGAACTTCTCAAAATATCTAAAAAGCGCATTCTTGATTTATTTAATAAAATTATTTATACACATCTAATAAAACATGAAATATGACTCATTATAGATTGTGCGTGATTAGAATTGCGTGTTAACATTTCACTACCGTAACATTTCGTGGTATAATAACATTAGATATAAGATTACCCAAACAAGACACTTCATATTTGATACATGTTGTTAAAAAAATGCAACAATTTCTTAACGAAGAGGTCGTTAACTCCTCGTCAAATCACTCCCAACATTTGCATATTATTTACTTTTAGAAAAAAATCATTAATTTATAATCAATTGCCATATCAATTTAAATTAATTTATTCAATTTAAATGTACCCGATTAAAGCGTTCTGCATATTTCCAAACGAAAAATATTCCATGCGTGACACTTTCCTATAAAATATGCGTCCACTCTGCAAGCAAGCCGCGATCGCCTCCGATAAAGAAAAAGGCTCGGATCGATCCTCCTCGGTGTAATAAATTGAACGCTGGATGTTGTAAGACCTCCGACTGATCTGGTCCAATCCGATTTCTTTTTTTTAATATACAGACCGCTATCCGACCACAAAAAAAAGTAACCCAAACCGGATTTTCTAATTACACATCATTATTAATGGTGATAATGTGTACTTTTTTTTTTTCTTTAATTTAAGTGCCCATCCAGATCAAGTTAATTATGCTAATTGGATTCTTTCTGGGAGTTTTATATATGTTTATAGGAAATATAATTGGCCGGCACTGTATATTAATTAAGGTTTATGTAATGTAATTATACGGCTGGAATATTCAGTTGCAGGTGGAATTGTTCTATTTCGAACGTGTCGCTTTGCAAATGCCACGATAATCGCTTGGAAATTAATGGTTCGGCGAAAAATTGTAATGTTGAGGAATGAAAATTATGTGCATAAAATTATTTTGCGTTTATGTGGGTATGCAATTTTATACTTTCAAATACCACCAGAGTAATAAATTTTTATAAACTATTTAGTCTAAATTATTATCATATCAATGCAAGCAATTTTTCATACAAATTTTAAAAAATATATTTTTAAATGTAAGATATTTAATTGTAAATATGCAACCTAGATCAAATCGATAATCGACTCAATTAATTGCTTATCTTTATTTTGTTTGTTTTAAACGCAAATACAACTGGTTAGTAGGTTTTGTTTTTACTTTAATCATGTTTACACATTCTTTGCATAAATCTCATTACTAAAGCAATATCTTAGAATAGATTTCTATTTACTAAATAAAAAATAGAATTACTTGAACACACTGAACATTGTTTCATCTACTATCAGACATTTTTTGTGTATCAAACTAAGTATAGAACAAGTCTAGGTTGCTATGTCCTATATGCAAGCGACATAGGGCAAGCTCCTCTCTTCTGTTTCAACAACTTGCATGCTTCCAAACAGAATTTAATTTTGCTCTTAAAGCCGTTCTATGCTAATTATAAACCTCTAAAAAGACGTAGCTTTTGAAGTCGTTAAGCCTTACGGTGATGTGCAAAAAATAGTACCTACATGACCTACATGAAATTTTCCTATAAGATACACCTTTTTAAACATGATTTTTAATTATTGATTGCTTATTTACACTGAAAGGACAAAAAATATTACTAAAAAATTAAAATTGCACCTAGAGATCTAAAGTTTTGGGAATCGTCGTATTTTGGTACCCCAAACATGTGAGCAAAATCGGAGATGTCGATGTGGGGACGATTGCCAGAACTATCGTGGAATTACCCTTGAGTGATGTGTGTTTCCACGTTTAGCCTGAAAATAAACATCGCGTCTTCTAAAATATGACCCTGAGTACTCCAGCGGTCCATCATCTCGTGTATTCTAATAGCACAAAAGAAACACTCCTCAAATCACCCCTAAATGCTTCTACTTATTCAAACAAAGTAAACTTTTTAAAAACGTTTTGAGGCAAATAGTATTTGTCCACGTTTATAATAGTGAATTTTAGATTTAAAAAAACCAACCAATAATAATACACAATTAAGTCCACTTTACCAGTTAACACACAAATTATTAAAGAATTTACAAATCTGAACAAGTGCAGCCGAATAAAACATAAAAAAAATAACTTCCTTGAAGTAAAACTTAATATAAATTTTATATATATATAGTATTCATAATATCAACGTTTAATTTGATTAATCTTTAGAAAAGACATTTTAACTGTAACGTGACACAACTTTTCAAGGTGTTTCAAAAGATTATTGATTGTCTTGACTTGCATCTCAATTAGTTTTACATTCTTCTTGAGTTTTACGCAATAACTATTTATTTCATACACCGTTTGAACGTACAGATTAAAGTGGTTTTTTTTTTAATTTATAATACTCAAACGTGATCGATCTTTTTGGTAATCATATAAAGTTATAACAAAAATTATAAAATTATGTAAAATTCTTATAAAACTTTATAGAATTATCTAAAATCATATAAAATTTTATGACATTTTAGAAATTCTTGCAACATTTTTTACCAATCTTTTACCACCGTTTTTTAACTTTGGTAACATAATAAGTAATACAGAACAATAAATGCTGATCAGAATTAGCCAAAATATTTTTGAAATAAAAAAAAATTAAAAAAAAAACAAATTTAATTTTATATTAACTTATTATTTTGATTAACTTGTTTCATTGTAAAAATTTCAAATAAATGGCTATTTCCCACTATAGCAAAGTACGTCAAAATTTTTATACTTTTATTAATCAAAAAACATTGTTTCTTAGTTTGCACATTTGGCAGCAATATTGTTAACATTTATTCAATGTATCTTGCAATCCAATCTGATTTGAATGCGACAAGATCATAAAACTGAGCCAACAAAAAAAAAGAAGTTGATGAGAGCCGAAAAACCTGTTTACAAACGTTATACCAATTTGGACCAATCTGTTCATTAAAATGATTCATTAGAACGAATCGGTCGCAAACGACACATCCTTAATGTGCAGAGATCTCATTATGTGTCTGACCGCCAACATTTAATCATCTAAAGTAACTATGAGCTTAACTGAAAACAGTACTACATGTGTGATTAATATATCATAATATTTAAAAAACTTCAAAAATGTTTATTTCTAAGGAGAACGTGTTGGGTCTCTTTGAGATGCTTTTTAAATTGACCACTCGCCAAGTCTCGGTGTTGATGGTGCTTTGCATCGCCAACCCATTAAGGAAAGTTGCCGGTTTTAACTGTAGTCCCGGTTCTATGATCTGAAATTCTTTGTCTTATAATATTTTTTTTAGTTGCTGTACTATAGAGTTACTGTTTGGTTGGCTTGTTCCTACATATAATTTTTAGAAAACCTTTCTTATATCCTTCATATTCCTTTGCTTTAAGTTTGATAATTGTTAAAAGGAATCCGTTAACATACATACAACTTCTGTTATAGCCCCAAAGTCTTATAAAAAGCCAGGACATTTGTCGTCTTGCTACACTTTATTTCCCTGGAATTTTTCTTTATATTATAAGCTGCAGTAACTCATATTTGTAATTTCTAGAGATGTGGGAAGGTATTCAAGCTTACGTTTCTTAACCGTGATGACTGAGTATTTCGTTTTCTTTGTTCATCCTCCAAACCTCTACTCGTTTGGTTCTTTCCTGATTCAAAATTAAACTTTATAACCTATACAGAAATATTAGAAAAATTTCGTTTTAAATATTGGTCTAGCCTGTTCTAAGCAGGATTAGATTTCTTTTTTAGTTTACCAATAATTGTAATTTCTAGAAATGAGGCTAAAATATTCTAGTTTACGTTTCTTAACGGTGATAAGTGTTTCGGTTTCTTTGTTTATTCTCCAAAGCACAGTATAGCATGCGCGGCTGTTCACTCAAATCTCAAAAACCTCTACTCGTTTGGTTCAAAGTTCAGTTTTCTATACCGTACAGGAGTATCGGAAAATTGTAAGATTTGATGTGTCTTCCGTTTATTTCAAGTTAGATTTATTCTTTTGTTTTTGATATTGGTGATTCAAAAGTTACTTATTAAACTATTGATCCCATCGACCTTCTTTAAAGAAGACTTTCGATTCAATATAAAATACCAAAGTATAGTTTTTGTCTCTAAGCTACATATCATGCGTAATAGATCTATCATGTTGTCTGCTAGCACAACCATGCGGTCTGCATATTGGATACAAATGATTGCTTTGTCATTTATATTAATTCCTGCAAAGTCTTCTAAAAGCTTATGAAGAATATGGCTTCAAAGTAAAAACTAAATAACATTGGAAAAAGAACGTCCCTGCCTAACACCGGACAGTTTGTTTTTGATCTTAATGTTTGCTGTTTTGTCCCAATATTCAACGCATTTGGGCAAATATTTCTGCTCTTTTTTACTCGCTAAATGTATTTCTTAATAACTTCTACATACATTGGTGCAAATTCTTCAACTACTTCTTTTTCAGTTGCCATACACCAATCAAATAACAAATATTCTGTTCATTGTTGTTTGACGAGCCATGAGAGCTGATTACAGATTCTGCCTTCTACTTCCGTTGAATAATCAGTTGGGATAATCCATATCTTGGTTTTCTTAATATATGGCCCAGGTGCTGTTTTATGTAATAAAATAAGGATCTGTTCACCTCCGCCTTTAGCGTTTCTTCATAGCTAATGTGGTCAATGTACAAAATTAGGAACATTCTTTTTACAAGTTAACATTTCAAGAGCTTTGCTTTTATTGATCGATGCTGCCTTTATTGTCCAGGTTTCGGCTTCAAACAATTAAACTGGCCAAACGTAGCATTTAACGATTCTAAGGCGGATTTCTAAGTTCAGGTTCTAGTCACATAGTAGGAGGCTAAAATTGTTAAATGCTCAAATACCCACATACGGTACTTGATGATTGTTTTCAATTTCAATTTTAATTAAACGTTTGGGTTAAAATTGTTGATAACTAGCTAATTGAAGTAGGATTTGTTACAAAAAAACTTAGCTTACGGTTTCTAAAGCAGGTTTTTGATCATTGTTTAACTATTTTGTGGAAATAATGAAGTTTGCTAAACAAATATTAAAAATTTCAAAATTTAGTTTAAAAATTTAGGTTTAGAAGACTTAAATACATTAGAAAAATTAAATTTTGTAGTTTTGTAAACTATAAATTTGGTTAGAATGAAGTTTTTTGTTCAATTTTTAACTATTTTGCAGAAATAATCCCGTTTGCTAACAAAATATTAAATTTTTTAAAATTTAGTTTAGAAATAATTTAGGTTTAAAAGACACTAAAAATTTCAGTTTTGTGATTTTGTAAACTTTAAATTTAGCTAAAATTAGTTTTTATGTTATTTTTTAACAATTTTGCAAACATAATCAAGTTAAAAAATATTAAAAACTTCAAAATTGGCTTAAAAATTGGGTTTGGGAGACTTAAATACACTAAGAAAATTTGGTTTTGTAATTTTGTAAACCTTAAATTTGGTCAAAATTAAGTTATTTCTTCATTTTTGAACTATTTTGCAAAAATAATAGTTCGCTAAAAAAATATTAAAAATTTCAAAATTTGGTTTAAAAATTAGGGCTTAGTAGACTTAAATACATTAGAAAAATTAGGTTTTGTAATTTTGTAAACCTTAAATTTGGCTAGAATTAGTTTTTTTGTTCATTTTTTAATTATTTTGCAAAAATAATCCAGTTTGCTAAAGGAATATTAAAAATTTCAGAATTTGGTTTAAAAACTTGGGTTTGGAAGATTTAAATACATTAAAAAAATTTGGTTTTGTTATTTTGAATACTTTAAATTTTGTTAAAATTAAATTCTTTGTTCATTTTTAACTATCTTGCAGAAATAATCTAGTTTGCTAAATGAATATTAATAATTTTAAACCTTGGGATTACTAATTTGGGTTTAAGAGACATAAATACTTTAGAAATATTGGGTTTTGTAATTTTCTAAACCTTAAATTTGCTTAGAATTAAGTTGTTTGTTCGTTTTTTAACTATTTTGCAGAAATGATCAATTTTGTTAAAGGAATATTAAAAATTTCTAAATTTGTTTTAAAAATTTGGGTTTAGGATACTTAATTACAATAAAAAAATTTAGTTTTGTTATTTTAAAAACCTTAAATTTGGTTAGAATTGGGTTTTTTGTTTATTTTTTAACTATTTTGCAGAAATAATCAGGTTTGCTAAACGAATATTAAAAATTTCAAAACTTGGTTTAAAATCTTGGGTTTAAAAGACTTAAATACATTAGAAAAATTAGGTTTTGTATTTTTGTAAACCTTAATGTTGGCTGGAATTAGGTTTTTTGTTCAGTTTTTAACTATTTTGCAGAAATAATCAAGTTTGCTAAAGAAATATTAAAAATTTCAGAATTTACTTAAAAAATTTAGGTTTAGTAGATTTAAATACATTAAAAAAATTGGGTTTTGTTATTTTAGAAACCTTAAAATTGGCTAAAATTAAGTTTTTTGTTAATTTTTTAACTATTTTGCAGAAATAATCAAGTTTTCTAAAGGAATATTAAAAATTACAAAATTTTTATTAAAAATTTAGATTTAGGAGACTTAAATACATAAGAAATATTTGGTTTTGTTATTTTAAAAATCTTAAATTTGGCTATAATTAAGTTTTTTGTTCAGTTTTTAACTATTTTGCAGAAATAATCAAGTTTACTAAATGAATATTAAAAATTTCAAAATTTGGTTTAAAAATTTGGGTTTAAGAAACATAAATACATTAAATAATATTGGTTTTGTAATTTTGTAAACCCTAAATTAAACTACAATTAAGTTTTTTATTCATTTTTTTTTACTATTTTGCAGAAATAATCAAGTTTGCTAAATAAATATTAAAAATTTCAAAATTTGGTTTATGAAATTTAGATTTAAAATACTTAAATACATTTAAAAAATTGGGTTTTGTAATTTTGTAAACCTTAAATTTGGCTAAAATTAAGTTTTTTGTTTATTTTTTAACTAATTTGCAGAAATGATCAAAATTTTTAAAGGAATATTTAAAAATTTCAGAAATTGAGTTTAGAAAACTTAAATACATTAGAAAAATTTAGTTTTGTTATTTTGAATACTTTAAATTATGCAAAAATTAAATTTTTTGTTCATTTTTGAACTATTCTGCAGACATAATCAAGTTTTTTAAAGGAATATTAAAAATTTTAGAATTTGTTTTAGAAATTTGGTTTTAAGAAACTAAAAAACAATAGAAAAATTGAGTTCCGTAAACCTTAAATTTAGCTAGAATTAGTTTTTTTGTTCTTTTTTTAACTATTTTGCAGAAATAATCAAGTTTGCTAAAGGAATATTAAAAATTTCAAAATTTGGATTAAAAATTTAGATTTAGGAGACTTAAATACATAAGAAAAATTTGGTTTTGTTATTTTAAAAATCTTAAATTTGGCTATAATTAAGTTTTTTGTTCAGTTTTTAACTATTTTGCAAAAAAAATCAAGTTTGCTAAAGAATTATTAAAAATTTCAAAATTTGGTTGAAAAATTTGGGTTTAAAAGACTTAAATACATTAAAAAAAATTGGTTTTGTAATTTTGTAAACTTTAAATTTAGCTAAAATTAGGTTTTTTGTTCATTTTGTAACTATTTTGCAGAAATATTCAAATTTGCTAAACAAATATTAAAAATTTCAAAAACTGGTTGAATAATTTAGGTTTAAGAGACATAAATACACTAAGAAAACTTGGTTTTGTAATTTTGTAAACCTTAAATTTGGCTAGAATTAGGTTTTTTGTTTATTTTTTTAATTATTTTGCCAAAAATATGAAGTTTTTTAAAGAAATTTTAAAAATTTCAAAACTCGGTTTAAAAATTTGGGTTTAGAGACTTAAATTACATTAGAAAAATTAAATTTTGTAATTTTTTAAACCTTAATTTTGGCTGAAATTTATCTGGAAATTGGCTTTTTGTTCATTTTTTTAACTATTTTGCAGACATAATCAAGTTTGTTGAAAATTTCAGATTTTGGATTAGAAATTTGGGTTCAGGAGACTTAAATACATTAGAAAATTGAGTTTTGTAATTTTGTAAACCTTCAATTTGGCTAAAATTAAGTTTTTAGTAAATTTTTGTTAACTATTTTGCAGAAATAATCAAGTTTGCTAAATGAATATTAAAAATTTCAAAATTTGGTTTAAAAATTTAGGTTTAGAAGACTTAAATACAATAGAAAAATTTGGTTTGGTAATTTTGTAAACCTCATATTTGGCTAGAATTAAGTTTTTTGTTCATTTTTTAACTATTTTGCAAAATTAATCAAATTTGCTAAAGAATTATTAAAAATTTCAAAATTTGGTTTCAAAATTTGGGTTAAGGAAACTTAAATACATTAGAAAAATTAGGTTTTGTAATTTTGTAAACCTTAAATTTAATTAAAATTAAGTTTTTTGTTCATTTTGTAACTATTTTGTAGAAATAATCAAGTTTGCTAAATGAATATTAAAAATTTCAAAATTTGGTTTTAAAATTTGGGTTATGAAACTTAAATACATTAGAAAAATTAGGTTTTGTAATTTTGTAAACCTTAAATTTAATTAAAAATAAGTTTTTTGTTCATTTTGTAACTATTTTGTAGAAATAATCAGGTTTGCTAAACAAATATTAAAAAAATCAGAATTTAGTTTAAAAATTTGGGCTTAGGAAACTTAAATACATTAGAAAAAATTAAATTTGTTGTTTTAAAAACCTTAAATTTAGCTAAAATTAGGTTTTTTGTTCATTTTTTAACTATTTTGCAGAAATTATCAAGTTTTTTTGAGGAGTATTAAAAATTTCAGAATTTGGTTTAAAAATTATGGTTTAGGAGACTTTAATACATTAGAAAAATTGGGTTTTATAATTTTGTAAACCTTAAATTTGTCTTGAATTAGGTTTTTTGATCATTTTTCAACAACTTTGCAGAAATAATCAAGTTTGCTAAAGAAATATTCAAAAATTTCATAATTTGGTTTAAAAATTTGAGCTTAGGAGACTTTAATTATTTTGCAAAAATAATCAAAGAAATATTAAAAATTTCAAAATTTGGTTTAGAAATTTGAGTTCCAAAACTTAAATACTTAAAAAACTTTGATTTTGTTATTGTAAAAACATTAAATTTAGCTAGAATTAAGTTTTGTGATCACCATTCGCAATGCAAAATGTGATATTGGTTTTTAAAAGCTTGTGTAAAGTCATTAAAAGTGTTTTGAGATTACTTGTTTGAATCGACTAAAACAAATCTGAAGCCAATTAGTATTTCTACAGAATTTTACTGTAGTCAATATTGTACGTTTAAAACCAATATTAATACTTAATTTAGCAATTTTAAACTTTTGCGGGATGGGAATCTAAACATTATGCATATATTGACTAGCTTTACCAAAACGTACATTTATTCCCAAGTTTCGGAGACGGCAAAATTGTCGCTAAGGTTTGTTTAAGCAAAACAAATACGTTTATGCATACGCAAGTACGACATAAATGAGTATATCTCAGATTTAATAACAGAAAATTGTGCTGCACTTTGTCAAATAATAGGTAGAATTTGATGCGCGTTTAGAGTTAATGAATTTTCAGAAATACTGTTGTAATTTCTGATTCATTCAGTAGCTTCATTCTGATCTAAAACATTTTTTAAATGCAATTTTGTTGCTACTACAAACCACAAAGTAGTATTAACATTGTCTATGATGAATCAACTGATGAAAGAAATAGACTGATTGTCGCCTCCGCGTTTCATAATAGCAACAAAAAAATCGATTGCTTAAAATTTTATAATAATTGCACCAATGATCTTGTTTTGGGACTACTGAAGATATCAATATCAATCAAAAAATTAAATTCAAAAACAAACAAAATATTCAAATTGAGCTACAATTTAGATCAACAACTAAGATATAAACAAGATTATATATTATTCCACTACCGTTTCATCTCATATTTCGTTTAAAAACAAACATTAAAATAAATTCTGTCATTAAAATGGTAGTAGCGTTGTAGATAATTTATTAATATCCTTAGGTATCTGTCTCATTTGATACCTCCCTTGGGCCAACTACAATTATTAACATATTAGATTACCTCTAGCCAATCTGGCTTATTTAATTTAAAAACGATCTTATCTTAAATTTAAAAAAATTGTAAATAATTATAAGGATACGCTGCATTTATAACAATTTCCCTATTTACCATAACCACTCAACCACAGAAATAATTACAATTGGTAACAAAACAAAAAAATTATACTATTGCGCAAAATAATAATTACAACTCTGGGCGAAAACACAACAGAAAAAAAAGTATAACGCGTGTATAATTAAATTGTCACAATTTAAATAAGAATGGTAAGGCCTACGCCGCATTTACATTAAAGTAGCCTAACAAATATGCAAATGAAATTTATTCTCTATATCAGGTGACAGATGACATATTAGTTTACAACTACTATTGTCTACAGTGGCTGCGCGAGGTCGTACTAAAGAAGCAGCGAATTGTGCACGAATGTGGGTGGACCGAGATTTGAATACAATCAAAAAATATTTATACAATCTAGATGGGCTTTAAAAAAAAACAATAAAAGTCGGGAGCGTGTGTCCGGATCAAGATGGCGGACGCACCCGCTATATGCGTGGCAACGTCGCTATAAATCCAAATATATCCGCGCTTAACTAAAAATTATTTTCAAAAAAAAATTATTACCTATAAAAGTTATCTATAAAAATCCATTTAGGAGGTACCCATTTAAATAAGTAGCACTTAATCCACCACAACAATAAACACAATCAATTCACATAATCCATTTATTACATTCAGTTCAATGAAGCACTCATACACAAAAAAAAAGTTATAAAGCGATTATACGCGGTGATTTTTATGGTTGTATGATTTTCAGATACACCAAACAACAACAATTTAAAAATAAAATGATCGCAACGGACGCAGTAAAGCCACTCCAGCAGTCGCGGTTATACTGGACAGGTAAATGGTTCAGGTGGCACCTGTAGCTGTGTGTAGATGGTAGGAGGGCAAGAAGAGAGAGAGAATAGTAGCTGAACCCGCCACTGAGGCTGCTGCAGCGGTGGCCTCAAACCGCCGCCGTCTATGATCTATCTGATGGATTGTGGGCGGCTCTTGAAACAGTGGAAGAGACACTCTGCACTTGTTTTTTATTTATACATTTTTTTATTTCTTCTTCACTTTGTAGAATAATGCTGCAACCGACAAGGTGACACGTGTGGTCTGATTAAGCTTCACGCATTTATCATTTTACATTCTTCAGCCTACGATGTTTCTAATGAAAATAATAATACCACTACCATAATTTAATCGGAATGCTTTTTAATTTGTTTCGCTTCAATTATCATGTAATGCACAATTTTCAATAGGTTTTATTTATTACTATAACAGTATTTTAATTTATAATTGAATAAAGTAAAAAAAAATATAATTAACAAACCAAAACCACTACAATTCATAGAATGAATTAACCACAAATTGAGCTAACCACCCGGATCTGTTACAGTAGTAACTGGAAATAAAGTATTCTTTTTAATACCAAACAAAATTGATAAATTAGAGATGATATACCTGGAATAATTATTATTTTCAGTTTATAAATTATTTTTAAAATTGAAATTGTAAAATTAAAAAATGTGCATATTGTAACTTCCAATTACTGTTACTTAATGTGTGTTTGCCTGTTGGGGAGCAATCACCAAAATTACTCAATGCTACTGGGCGTTGTTGATTCGCAAATTTAAGCCTGTAGGGGACAACGAATCGTCTGATGAGACTTGCTGACGGTTTCTAAATTGTTGCAAATATTTAATGTTTTTTTTTTATATAAAAAATTTAGTTTTTATTACTTATTTTTTAATTATAGATTTTAGATCATAAAAAATGTTTTAATTATAGAGTTTTACAAAACTCAATATAATAAAGTTTTAGAGCTTCATTTATTTGGTTTGGGACATTTTTGTTTGTTTTGTAAACAAATATTTATTATTAAAAAAAAACAACTTTTCTATGTACTTTATCACAAATATATTTAATACACCGTAACTAGTTTCATCTTTACAAAGCCATCATCGGACGGTAATACAAACAAGCATGAGTATACACAAAAATACAAAGCATATATACGACAGTAAAACATAAAGTGTACAGAGAAGTAAATATTTATTATAATAGATGCTTACTCGCGTCTCAGAGTTATACAAGCTGATTAGACATACTCTTTTTTAATAACATATACTCTTTTTAAAGAATAATATACATAAATAAATTTAAAAAAAGTTTTTTTTTAGAAAATAGACTACAAACTTTTTAGTTGAGCTCTAATAATATCAATTGTTTGAACAAAAGGTACTTTTATGTACCTAATTTTTTTTAAATTTGTGTATAGTAAAAAACATAAGCACCAAACCAAAACATTTTGTATAAGAAAAGAATTAGTTTATTTGAAGAAATTTTTAAATAATTTGATTTGAAACTTAAATTCCAGAAATTAACATTTTGTTTAGTAAATTTATTTCTTAGACAATACCAATAGATGGAGATGTAGAATTGACATTTTATTTGAAAAACAAAAATAGTTCAACAAAGAAATTTTGAGAACATTTAATTTGAAACAGCTTCAGGCTGAATTTTTGTTAAACCTAAAAAAATTACATACTAGAGACTTAATTTGTTAGTTAGACAATACCAATAGGTAGATTTGTATTGTATTCTAAAAACATTTTATATAAAAAAAATAATTTCATTTTAATTAATTTGTCTATAGTCATGCTCTAGAACACCCAAGTGTCCGTCGGCAAATTATATTACTTCCTCTTTTGATATAAAAACTTTTAACGTTTGCAGAGAAAAGTAACTTTCAATCTTTTGATGACAAACATAGAGACTTTTAACGCTTGCAGAAAAGATAATTTTGCGATTTTTTGTTAACTAACATTTAAGCAGATGGGTAGCAACACCAATTCAAACTACTTGTCCGTACTATACCAAAATCTGGCAAGAGCTTGTGAGACAACCGCCTGAAGTGAGAACGAACGAACGATGGAAAGAGTTTTAGAGTAGACAAAGGTGGTCGCATTGCTATGTTCCGATGTTGCATTTGAGTGCGTATTTGTGGTGTTTGTTCCGTTTCTGTTACTACTACTTAATTTAACATTATTATTTCCGTATGCAATAAAAATAATTATTAATTTTAATAAGGAATAAGTATGTATAATGCATATAATACATATATTTATAATCTGATAATTTAATTTATTAGGTATTCTGTCCAATTCTCTATGGATATTGCTAGATAGTAATCTTGTTACCAAGCAAGATATGTAACACAATTTTTTTATTTTAAAATTTTTTTTAATAACAAATTTTTAATTTGGAATACAAAACTATTCTTTGGAAAGTCACTAAAATATTATTTTTTGCATTGCCCAACACACTACAGAGGTAATTAACTCAAAAATAACTATGAAATATTTCTTCTTTCTATTCCGCAGAAGTTGTTGTAAAAAATTGACTATTTTTAGAATTTTTTTGACTAAAATTTTTTAAATTTTTTGTTTTAGTGCAAAACTATTTTGTAAATTTGCCAGAATACCATTTTACTCATTGCCTAAAGCCGTTTTTATATAAGAAACATTTTTTTCTGCAGAATTTGTTACAAAAGCTTGACCATTCTCAGAAGTTTTTTAACTGTCTCTTTCCAAAAAACTTCTTAAAATTTATCAAAACATTATATATTTGAAAATTACTTATTTTAAAAATAAGATATTTATTAATTAAACTACTACTAGCTTATAACATAGATTGAAGTTTCTGCTCACCTGTTTGTGATTGAATTTCTTGATTGAGTAGGTGGGCGGGGGACACAGTTTATTAGTTATAAAACAGTATTTGCAACTGGAATTTTCGCACACCTACCCAAGTGTTTGTAATCTAATTGCTTAATCACAAACAGTTGGACGGGTGGGCGGGGCACTAAATTCAATGATTGCGGTGCAAAAATTTTAACTTGCGTACCCACCCACCCACCAAAGTGTTTGTGATCCAATTTCCTGATCTTGGGTAAGCGGGGCACTAAGTTCAATGATTGCAAAAAAGCAGTTTCAACTTTAGTTCCCGTCCATTTACCCTAGTGTTTGTGATTTAATTTCCTAATCACAAACAGTTGGGTGGGCGGACGGGGCACTAAGTTCAACAATTGCGCGACTATAATTTTAACATTAGTTTCTGCCCACCCAAGTGTAATTAAATTTCTTGACTGGGTAAGTGGGCGGGGCACAGTTTATTGGTTACAACTAGAGTTCCCGCCCACCCACCCAAATGTTTGTAATTTAATTTCTTGATCACAAACAGTTAGGCGGGTGGTCAGGGCACTAAGTTCAATGATTGCGGTGCAAAAATTTCAACTTGAGTACACATCCACCCACCAAAGTGTTTGTAATCCAATTTCCTGATCACAAACAGTTGGGTGGATGAGCGGAGCACTAAGTTTAATGATTGTGCAACAATAATTTTAACATTAGTTACTGCCTACTCACCCAAGTGTTTGTAATTAAATTTCTTGACTGGGTGGGTAAGCGGAGACACAGTTTATTGGTTACAAGACCGTAATTGCAACTGGAATTCCCGCCCGCCTATCCAAATGTTTGTAATCTAATTTCTTATTCACAAACAGTTGGGTGAGAAAGCGGAGCAGTAAGTTCAATGATTGCAAGAAAAGATGCAATCTTGAATGTAGCCAGCTCAAGTCACTACTATTGCAATTGTTTTAAACAAGATTGTGTTGGGGTATCCACTTTGAAGTAATCCAAAGATGTTTTTGCAAAAAAATAGAGTTCTATGCTTTATGAGTACCACCCACTTGAGTGAGTTTGTATTTTGACTCAGACACTAACATGGTATTGAAGTTCTGTTCAAAGAATAACTTTTTATTCCGCTCATTTTTTCTGTAATACCAATTTTTGTCTAAGGTTATGACTGTTCTGACTTTGTTGTAAAACGAGTTCAAAATCTTACAATTTCTAAAGTTGTAATGCTTTTGCCATTGATGTTTGGCGGCATTTCTTTTGCAAACCAATTTTTTTGACGCAAACTTAAAAGATTTTAGAAACGTTTTCCGAGGCTTGATGGATTTGATTAGTAAGTATTCTAGCCACGCAACACTCCCCTTTTTAGAAAAAGGGTAAAACTGCCACCACCAACCTCTAGGTTGTTCTTGCAAAGGACCTCACTGTCCCGGAAAAGGCAACCAACTTTCTTGCTACCGCGGCCAAAGCATTAAACCTTTTCGAATTAGAAGAATAGTCAAAAAACTCAAGTCTTGATTGGCTCCTGGTTCTGATTAAATTTCAAACAAAGCCTTAAAGTTATTTTTGCATAAAAGTTCTTTTGTCATAAACATACCAAAACCTGGTAAATCTAAACATTCTTAAAAACTACCGGTCAATAACTCTTCTATACATTTTAAGGTCAAAGAAAGAGTTTCAATGAGGTCACTCTAGTGTCTATCAATTAAACCGCGCAACAGACTATATAATCAAAAGTTTTTGACAGAAAAAAAATTAAAAAAGCTTTTGTCAAAGTCTAGCACAAAATACAGAACTTTCCTCTGCGTCTTATAAAGCTTATAGCTTTATATCTAAACTTGAGATTAGTAGCAGTTAAAATTTCAGACTATATACCTTACGACAAATCACAGCAGCAGTTTTTCAATGTTTCATTCTTTTGCCTAAATTGTTCAACTTATTTGTTGCCAATATGTCTTTAAGAAGTTTGCACATTAAGTAAGCTATTTTACGCTGAGTGCTTTAAGTTAATGTACCCATCAATTATTATGGTAAAAGAATTTGAAAAGACCGTATCACTGTTTTGATATGATTAGTAGGTCTAATATAAGCAGATACAATTTTGATCAGGTTACTACTATCCACTTTAAAGTAGTCCAAAGATGTTTTTGCAAAGATCAGAGTTCCATGCTTAATTAGTTCCACCAACGTAGTAGGTTTGTAGTTTGACTTATAAAAACTATTTACTCCGTCTATTTTTTTCTGTAATGCCAATTTTTGTGGAACCTTATGGCTTTTTGACTTTGTTGTAAGCAACTTTAAGATCTCTCAATTTGTAGAGTCGCAATGTTTTTGCTATTGATGTTTAGCAGCATTTTTTTTGCAAATTAATGCCTTGGTAGCTCGGAATAACCCTTAAAGGTTTAGGTTCTCTTGTAAAAAAAAGACAAAACCGCCATCACGCAGTTCCAAGTATTTTTTGCAGAAGACAACAACCGCCGCTGTCATAGGATTTACCGTCTCAAAAAAACAACCTATTTTTTGCAATTGCCGCCAAAAAAAAAACCTTAAGATCACCGAGGAATTCTAGACGGTGCAGAGGAAGTAGAGGAAGACACGGAGTAAGCTCCCACTTTTAATTACATTTTTTCTGCCATTCCTAGTTGCTTTTAGCTACTATGGCCCAACAGCCATTAGCGGCTAACCTTGCTGGCCAAAAAGCACAAAAGCTCAATGCCTATGAACGTTAAAAGGTTTAAATCCTAAAGATTTGCAGCAAGAATAGGGTTCAATATACGATCAAGGAAAAGGCCAAAGCATTTCCCAACAGCAAATTTTAATGTTGCCTTTTAATCACCAAGCATACTGATCTTTAATCTGTTGAAAGAGTTTACTAAGAAAAAGTACTAAAAAACATTAGACCTTTTCGAATCAGAAAAATAGTAAAAATACTTAAATCTTGATCTGTTCCTGGTCTCAAATATATTCTAAAACAAGCTCTAATTTTTTTTTGCATGAAGGCTATCTTGTCATAAACAAGCCAAAACCTGGTAAAGACCAAAAGTTTAAAGTTCAAATAACACAATATGCTGATACAACACTTTTATACACCAAAAAGACCTCCAAAATGGTCTCTATAAGGTTACAAAAAGCCACCATCAATTTAAAAAACTGGTTGAATAACTGGAAAAAAAAACAAAGTAAATCTAGAAAAAAAGCAAAGCTGTTCTTTTCTTCGGGCGACAAACTGCTTATTATAAAAACGTCTACTTAAACAACGTTCTCATACCGTAGTTTGATGCTGCCAAATATGTAAGGATATCCTTTGACAAAAAGTTTACGTACGTAAGTAACACGTACAGACTTATTTTCAATAAAACCAAAATAGCAAAAAATATTGCTACTTTCAACACTGCGATTATTGTTCCGTATACTCCTCTATTATTAAACTACAAATTAGCTATGCGTCTCTAGTCTGAGCCACAACCGCAAACTGGCTCTTCAATCAAGTTTTTCAAAATTAAATATTGCGGATGGCAGCTTTATGGTTTGTTTAAAACAAAAAAAATTCCGGTTTTTTTAGGAGAATTTAAAAAAATCGCAATCTACGAAAAATTTCTTTTCGATTATACTAATTTAATTTTTTTTTTACTTTTTTTTGCACAATAATGAAAGACAAAGAAATATATACTTTTAAAAAAAAAATATGATACAAAATAATTATTTCTTGGTCTTTCATAATTTTACAACAAAGATCAAAAAAAAAATTAAATTTGTGTAATTAAAAGGCTTTTTTGTAGAACGCAATCTTTATGTGTGTTTTTTAATTCTTTTGAAAAAAACCAAAAAAATAGTAAAATTACTGAAAATCCGAGGAAAATACAGTTTTTTTTTTTAATTTTTGCGATCAAAAGTACTATGTTTCAGGAGTATCATATTCAAATTTCAAGTTTTTAGGTTTAGCAAAATCAAAGATATTAATTTTTCAATAAAATAGTAATTTTCCCGTTTCTCGCAAGAAATTTTGGAAAACCAAGGGCGGGATTGTGTTTTACGAAAAATTTCTTATAAGATACATTTTTTGAATATGATCTTTGACTATTTTTTGCTTATTTAAGCACAAAAACTAAAATAAGACAAAATATTCCTAAAATCATTAAATAGCCGCCATTTACACCGAATTGCACATAGAGGTCTAAAATTTTAGGAATAGGTACAAATTTGAGCAAAATTGGAAATAATGATGTGGAGACGATTGTCCAAACTATCGTTACTCTCATACTAAAATTTTAGATTTGAGATAAAAGTTTCGGCAATATTGTAGCCAAAACATTTTTTTTGTAAAAATCTAATTTTTTGTAACCAACCGCCGTAAATTTATCGGGAAAACAGCAACAAAATGCAGAAGATAAAAACTAAATATATTATTTTAAACACACATTTTTATTAACACGCAGCACCTTTATAATAACAAAATTAAACTTAAAATCAGTATACATTTAATACTGGTAAGCAAATTTCACCAATCAACTTTTTGTAAATCATTTCACAAAATTGCATTTAAATTTGGCATCAAAATGTTAAAGTTGCAATAAAACTTTAAATCTACGATGCTTTTAACAATTTTTGTTTTTGCTTAAATAATTTTTGGAGATCTTTTCTCAAATTTGCGCTTTTGGGGTAAATTTAGATTTGATTTTGGTAAACTTGCAGTATGAGAGAAAAACGGGACCGGGGCCGGTGCAGATTTGGTTGCCACACTAGTGTTTTATACGACTTTGCCACGCAAAACCGTTATCCTTATATATGCCTTGCATCACTTAAAGTTGGCAAAATGAAGGCCAAAACGTAGGGCACATTTGGGTGGTGTGCATTGGGACAGACCACCAATTGGCTGAACCCCAAGCAGTTGCGGCAGATTGAAGATGAGTTGCATTACTTAGCAGTGTACTCGTCACTAGCAGATCTGGCATCGCAGTATGCCAGCACCCTTCTTTTTAGATTTTACTACTTTAAGGCTCGCAAGCTTAGTTAGGTATATTATCTCAGCACCTGAAACAAATAAGTTTTGTCTTTCATTCTTGCACATTAACGGGTGCAAATCCTAGACTTTCGAGGGATAAGCTAATGCATTCTTCAGTTAGGTAACCTGGAAATTGTTGAATCATCACCTCGAAGCAGCGTTCTTTGGTGGTCAACCATTATGGAAGTTGGCTCTTCTTAATTTGGTTGGCGCTTGTGACCAAATTAATAAATACTTTTTTTGGTGTTTGGCGCAGATAAGTAAACAATGTTAACATCGTTAGTTATTAAAAAACTTTAGAAATGAGTCTCTAAGCACTATTTAAAAGTTACGCTTGGGGGAGAGCCGGAAGAGTTGGTTGGGTAATCGTTGTCCACACTTTCAGGGTTGAGGTTCAAAGCATATTTAAATTTAACCTTGGTGAAAGCTTTTTTTTGGCAGAAGCAGTGCTTTTTTGTGTTTTTTGGCCTAAGAAGTCAGAAGGTTAACCGTTTATGGCAGTCGAACTGCAGTTGCTAGAAGCAACTGAGGGGTAGCAGAAAGTTTTATAAATAATTTTAAAGATTTAAAATTGCTTGGGGCCTTTGAGGTTTTCTTTGGCAGCGGTAAAAAGAAATTTGCTTTTTCCGGAACGATGGATTTGGCATTTTTTTGCAACAAGAAATTTTGCTTTGCTGGACTACTTATTAATCAAATTTATCAAGTTTCAGAAAAGGCTTCTAAATCCCAGGTTTTCGTTAATAACCTTTTAAGATTATCTTGGGCTACTAAGACATTGATTTGCAAAAAAATTATCGCAATTCCAAAGACTGTAAGATTTTAAACTCGTTTTACAACAAAGTCCAGAAGGCCAAAAAATTGCACAAAAATTAGTGTTTTTTGGATCCTATCACAAAGGACGATTATTTTAATGTGGAATATCATTAAATCTTTAAAGAACAGAAAATCTCTATTCCAGCAATTTGCGGCAAAAATGGAATTCAATATACTATTGAGAAAAAGCATTTGCCGACAGCTTTAAACTCCAAAGATACTAATTTTAAGCACTTTGAGGGTTTACCATGAAGCCAACAATTTTCTGGAAAACAATGACAACGACACACTTCTAGAAAGAGTTAGACTTTTTTGAATCAGAAATTACTTAAATTTTGGTCAGCTCCTGGTTCTGATAAAATTTCAGAACTTTAAAATTACTCTTGCATAAAGCAATGACGCTCACTACTTTAGAACTGATCATTTTTAAGTTTCTTCAAAACTACCGGCCAATAAATCTTCTATGGATCTTAAGTAAGGTAATAGAAAGGGTAATTTTAGACATAATCCAAGATTATTTGGAAACTAATAATGTTCTCCCTTTTTATCAACATGAGTTTTGATAGAGTCATTCTAGTGTCCATCAATTAGACCATATAGTCAAAGATTTTTGGAGAAAATAAAACTACAAGAATGGTCTTATTTATTTTTTTATTATTAGGATATAACAGTGTATCACTGTTTTCTTTCTTTTAGCCAGGTTCTTTACTTTTTTTGGGTTTTCCAGTCTCCATCCCGTCGGTTTCTTGTTTCTATCGATTCATCTACTTCATTTTGCTATGATCTCTTTGGCCTACCTTTTTTTGTTTTCCCATCGGGCTCCAATCGGTTACTATTCTTATCTATTTGTTAGCGTTTGCTCTTTTTGTGTGTTTATACCACTTTAATCTTTTTTCTTCTATGTATTTCATTATGTTGGATTCCATCTTATGCTGGATCTTTTTATTCCATACTTTGTCTATTCTTGTCACTTTACAGCATCTTCTCCAGTACTCCATTTTTTTTAACGTTGAAAAAACCTTTGATAAGGTCCTTTTCTAAAACTGCGCATACAAAACTTTTTTCTGGGTTTTATCAGGTTTTTAGCTTTATATCTAAGCCGCCTTATATCAAAAGGTAGAAAGGTCAATTGAATAAATAAATAAATAAATAAATCTAAGCCGCCAATACGTGGCAGTTAAAATTTTAGACTAGATATTTTTCTCACGCCAAGGCAGAAATTTCTTTAGTCTTTATTTTCTTGCATTTGTTGTTTAACCTATCCGTTGCCAATACGCGTTTGAAACGTTTGCACGGTGTTAAAATGGCACAAGATGTTAACAACACAGCATTTCTCTACGCCTCAAAATCCCCCAAAATAGTCACTATTACTACAAAAAACCACTACCAATCTAAAAAACTGGAACAACTAGCAAGTTTAGTGTATTCAGAGGAAATAAAGGCTGTTCTCTTAACACGGTGACAAACCATCAAAACCGCTATTTAAACAACGTTCCCATATTTTGGTCCGATGCTATGAAGTATCTGGGGATAACCTTTAAGAAAAAAATTACAAACAAGTTGCATGTATAGTCTATTTTTGATAATGCCAAAATGGCAATAAGTCTTCTACTTCTAATACTGCGGCGGAACAATACCATGTCACTTCAGAACAAAATCTAGATCTACACTTCTACCATTAGACCACAAATTACTTATGTGTTTCTAGTCTGAGGCTTCATACTGGCACCTCAATTGTCTAAAGTTTTTTAAAATTTGACTTTGCGGATGCTCCTCGGACCTCTATGGTTAGTCCAAAACAAGAAATTTTGTACTAACCTCAGAATTTCTTCACTACAACAACTTATCAAAGCTTTAGCCAAAAAGTACTATAATAATCTTGCGGTTTACTTTATTTTTGACCTGGCCAAACTTGCTAAGCCAGACAAGAAAGCAATGATGCTCACTAACAATATTAAAGCAATTCTTAGAACTGGTCACTTTTTTACAGATTATAAAGGTTCTCTTGTCATAAACATACTAAAACCTAGTAAAAACTAAAAGGTCTTCTAAAACTACCGGCCAATAAATGTTTTATGCATCTTAAGTAAGATCATAAAAAGAGTGATTTTAAACATTATCCAAACTCACACGGAAACAAACCATTTTCTCTCTTCTCATCAACATAGGTTCCGATAGGGTTCATCAATTAGATTATATAGTCAAAGATTTTGTACAAAATAAAATCAATAGAGTAGTTTTTGTCAAAAAAACCTTTGACAAAGTTTGGCACAAAAACCTTTTTTTAAAACTGGACAGACAAAACTTTTTTCTGCGTTTTATAAAGTTTCTAGCTTCATATCTAAACCGCCAATGCTTGGCAGTTAAAATCTTAGACTAGATATTTACCTCACGCCAAATTAGAGCAGAAGTTTCTTTAGACTTTAACCTATTTGTTGCCAATATGCGTTCAGAAAGTTTACACGGTATTAAAATGGCACAATATGCTAACAACACAGCACTTCTCTACGCCTCAAAGTCCCACAAAATAATCATAATGATTACTACAAAACACCACCACCAATCTAAAAAACTAGTTAAACAACTGGCAAGTCAAAGTGAATCCAGAGGACAGCAAAACTGTTCTCTTCACAAGGTGACAAACTATCTAAATTGTCTATTTAAACAACGTTCCTATATTTTGGTCCAATGCTGCCATGTATCTGGGGATAATTCTTAACAAAAGAATTACAAACCAACTGCACGTATAGTTCATTTTTGATAAAGCCAGAATAGCAATAAGTTTGCTACTTCTAATACTGCGGCGTTACAATAAAATAGCATGTCACTTTAGAACAAAATCCAGATCTACACTTTAAACCACAAATTACTTATGTGTCACCAGTCTGAGGCCTCAAACTGGCACCTCAATTGTCTAAAGTTTTCCAAAATTTGACTTTGCGGATGCTCCTTGGACCTCTACAGTTTGTTTAAAACAGGAAAATCTCAGGATTCCTCTACTACGACAACACATCAAAGCTTTAGCCAAAAAGTATTTTGATACTCTTGGTATTCACACACAAAAAAGCTTTATTTAGTTTTTTTTCATCTCTTAAAATTCTTATTTCCAAACAAAAGGTTTATAAACCATATGATTTTACACGTCCAGGTACATTGGAGGAATTAAGTTAGTAGGCACTTATCTCTTAAAAGTGAATCCTAATCTTTAACAAATTCTCTTTCAGAACCACTAACAACATCAAAAATTTTGCCGTTTTTAGTTCTATTGAGCAAACACAGTTGTCCTCACGCCTAAAAGAATTGCTAATCAAGTGTGATCATTTAATTGAAAAAGCAAGTGGCAAAACGTTGCAAGCAAGTTTTAATTGCACTTCTTGTTTAACACTTTTTCTGCATTGCCAGCTTTATTGGTTAAATATTGTTGTCTAAGACATATAAAACGTGCCGCACCCAAAAAACTCGCAAATCAAGCTGAAATAGAAAAGCGTATATACATGGCAAACAAAGCTTGCGGTCAAACTTCCCGTCCAAAACGTATTAACGGTGCAACATTTTGACACAATAGATGTTGAAGCCGCACCCGCAATATTTAGTAAAACATTTTATAGTTTTTAAAGAAAACATCTGACAAAAACGTATTCAGCAAAGCAGTCAAACATTTATTGTTCAGGTCAACAAGTTTAATTGTGACTAAAACTATACAAAACATATTCTGCAATCTCTGTTTAGACATAGATTGCGTTTAAATAACGATATATTTTAGAAGCGATTCTCTTTCTTTTTTCTTTAATCTAGACAACAGAATTTTCAATTTTCTTTTATGAATTTTTTATTATTGGAAAGAAAATGCACAAATACTTCTATTAATTCCACTGCTATTAGTAACCAATTCTTGGTAAGTGCTTATCTATTGAAATAAATATTTAACATATTTATTGATAAGCAATTTTGACAAATGCTTCCAATATCACATGTTATTCCATCATATTTTTAAAAATATATTCTTACATAATTTACATATAATATCACTTTCTATTTGCAATGTTATTTACTTTAATAACACTTATTTACATGTTGTATTGACACAAAAATAACATTTTATTTTAATTAGTGTCCATAAACCGGAAAACAATACACGTGTATAGCTCGTAGCCCACAAATTGTATGCAAAAATGTTATTGTGTGAAACATGCAAAAGAAATATCTTAATGAAGTAATTGGCTTCTATACGAGCGTACATGAATCTACACAATGACTTCCTAAAATTGTATGTTATTTATAGTACATTAGTAGCTAATTGTATCAGTAGATTGTTTCAATCACATATTTCTATTATACTTATACGTTACAATGAAGGTCTAGAAATAGATTTATCGTGTTGTTGGTGAATTGAGTCAACAAAGTAATACGTACATTATTAAATATTTATTTCAATATGAAATCAATATTCATTAATATTAATTATTATTTAAGTTTAAAACAACTTTTTATTTAAGTACATATTAAAATTTAATGCATTTTAATGTATTGCATTAAACAAATTTATAGAATTGAAAATTAGGTAAACTAAAACATGATTATTACAAAACCATTACACAAATTTAACAAGCAAATATTAAATTAAGTAATATGATAATTAATAATATAAATAATGATGAAAATAAAATTGTGCATATAAAAGTTAATTGAAAGTAGAGATGTTTGAGATATTTCCTAATTAATATGCGCAACCAATCCAATATTACTGGATAAATTAGCTCCGAGATTAACATAAATTCAAACTTAAAGTTATGATTTGTTAAAAGAAATTGTAATAGGATTTGGTACGTAATAGTTTTCTTTGCTTCAGTGAAGCGTACTGTGCTTGTATAAAATATTTTAATAGACTTATAATACTATTCCAAACATTTTCACCACACAGCTTTGCAATGCAACTTTCTTTAAGTATGTGTGTTAAGTGCGTCGGAGGGCATTTCATCTTGAAGTACAAATATACCAAGAAGTCAGGACGTGTAGCAACATGCGCATTATGCAAGGGGCTTACACAGCTAGTTACAAAAGATGCCCTAACTATCTCAAGTTGAAGACGAGTATGTCTTATAAGCCCTATTCCAAGACATTTGCTTTTTAAAGGCGGACTCCAGCTTCTTTCAGGAGCACTCCCAATGCCAGCACAAAGCAATCCTATGCTAAGGCAACTATCAAAGAAAAACCAGTTTATTCTTTAATTGTCTCAAGCATATGATGCTGATTTTAAGAAGTGTATCACAGCTTTTGCACGTCTTCTAGATTAATTTCTAGATTCAGATTAAATGCACAAATTTTTTCCAAACACTATGTAATTGCTTATAAAATAATGTGCAATTTTAATTTTTTCTATTACGTTTTTTTTTTACTAAGGTTAGGAAGGGCTTTGCACTGATAAGTGCAAACTTGTTTTAGTCGGTAAGCAACTGTGAGAGTAAATCCAACACTTTTGCAAGGTTTTTTTAGAAAATTCTCTTTGCAATCCGAAATAAAACCTAATTTATAATTAAAATTGGACTAATAGGTGAGGGAGATGAAGAGGAGTGTCCGAGTAGTAGCTGTCGAGTAAACACTTCCAAAAGCGACAAACTTCACTACCCAAAAAAAGCAAATTTGCAGCCCAGATAAATGCAGATTTTATTGCAATAAGTTACGCCAAAGATTGGGTGCAAACTGCCAGCCATAGCAGCATCGGCCAGCAAAAACCGTGAGCTCAAGCTGACCAATGACCTTTACGTCTAGATTTAAAAACTGGAAGAACAGCTGAAAAAAATAAATACAAAGATTAATAACCTAAACAAATTTCGTTCAAGCGTGATTGAGAATGAAACTCTCAGAATAGATTTATCGACAATTTCAAAATTAATAAGTTAATAAAAAAGACGTTTATTGCCTTGCGTAACGCAGGAAATAAGAAAAAGTGAAAGCAACCAACGCGGCCACATACTTATAACCAAGCATAGTTAGCCAACCAAGTCACCAGAAGCCCAAGCTTCAGTCCAGACCTTCCTAAAAAAGTCCCAAAGACTCCTGCGCTTGCCAAGTTTTGACCCACCAAGATTCTGGATTATCAAATTCATACCTCCTTTAAGCAGCTGGCCAAGAATCTGGTCAGCTCTAGCCCCTCTGAGGACAAAAATCCGATTGAAATCCAGCTGAAGAATAATGTCGCCGCTTACAAAGAAACCTTGCTTTTAGAAAAGGGAAGGAAAAAAAAACAAAGAAAACAAAAAAGAATACGGGCAAATCTTTTTTAAATAATTGTGCCACTAGGTTTTTAGCCAACCCACGTTAAGTGCATTAAGCGCCATAAAAACTTTTAACCACCAAGGTCAAAAGGTTTCAATTCAGCCAACTCTTAAGCTGCAGTCAATTAACTCTGGTTCAACTGCCAGCTCCTTAGGTCTTTGATCACGCCCCTCAACTCCGCCAGCACTCACAGAAGGCGTTAGCACTTGCCGTCTCCGCCCATCACTATTTTAAAAATATAGGGCGGCACTTAGGTGCAATATGTAATTTCAAAACTCGTACTTACACTTTACAAGTATCAAACTTCCAGCATTCATTATTAGAGAGGAATCGGAAACTAAATTTTACTTGGACGGTCGAGGTATTCACCTGGACAGGGTTGTTGCGAGAAGTACGGCTGCCTGTGTGCAAAACATAAATATGCCGCTTTTTATAGCACATAAAGTAAAGTTTTTGAGTGTTGCTAAGATAATTCAAAATTATTTTGAAACTTTTAAAACTCACCGCAAAATATTCAGAGCGTACAATTCCATCAGTGCTCTATCTTACAATTGAATATACTATCTAACTAGCTCCCCCCCTCCATGCATAATAAAATCACCAGCAAGTATACAAAGTTTTAGTTATGTTGGCAAATATAACAAATCAAGACACTTGATGCCAGTCCACACATATTGGAAAAATGTGTAGGATCTATATTTACAAAAGTTAGAAAATCTGTCCCTAAAAACAACTAAAACTTTAAGTTTATAACCGTCTTTTTCATGAGTTTTCTGTAACTTCTTTTGCATAAAATCACACACTTTTTGAAAAATTAAATCCAAAATTGCTTTTTTTTATTAAATGTTAGTCTAAATCAGTATTTTTTACTGTATTTTTTTTTAACTTTTTTTGCAAAAATTACATTTTTTTTATTACTATTTGGTTTAAAAAGCATTTTCTATTAAGAATTTTGTCAAAAACAGCATTTTTTTAACATCTTTTAGTCTAAAATTGTTTCTTGTTTAATTTTTTAGCTGAAACAGTATTTGTATAAGTTTTCTGTAACTTTTTTGCACAAAATTACGTTTTTTGATTACTTTTTGTTTGAAAATGCAGTTCTTATTAAGTTTTTATTTAGAAACAGCATTTTTTAAACACATTTTAGTAAAGGATTGCTTTTTATATTTTTATTTTTAGTCCAAAAGCAGTTCTTTCTATACGTTTTGTGTAACTGTTTTTGCACAAAATCACAATTATTATCACTTTTCAATCTAAAAAGTTACCAGTTTCTAGTCTAAAAAGAATGTTTTACTCAAAAACAGCATTTTCTAAAAACATTTTAGTTCAAAATTGCTTGCTTTGTTTTATTTTTAGCTGAAAACAGTGAGTTTTCTTTAACTTTTTTGCACAAAATCACATTTTTTAATTTTTATTTCTATTAAAAAGCATTTGTTATTAAGTTTTTAGTCAGAAACAGCATGTTCTGAACACTTTAATCCAAAATTGTTTTTTTTTTGTTTAATTTATGTTCAAAGTAGTATTTTTTTATGAGTTTTCTTATACAAAATCACATTTTTAATTGATTTTTTATTAAATTCAAGTCAAAAGCAACGTTTTCTAAACATTTAAGTTTAAAACTGTATTCAAAACATTATTTTTGATAAGCTTTTTTTGACTTTTTAGCACAAAATTACATTATTTCATTAATGTTGGTCTAGAAAGCATGTTCTTTTAAGTTTTTAGTCAAAAACAACGTTTTCTACACACTTTAGTCCAAAATTGTTTTCTGTTTAATTTTGAGTTAAACGTCAACGTTGACTATAAGTAAAAACGGTGACATATGACAATAAATAAATCAATTGACTATAAAATTTAATGTTGACATACAAAAAACTAGAATGTTGACAGTTGACTATAATGAACGTCAATGTTGACATATGACAAAAATAACAAACGTGACAATAAATAAGTTAAAATTGACATAGGAAAAATTGAAATGTTGATTATAAACGTCAATGTTGTCTTAAATCAAAATTCTTAACATACTATGACAGTTAGAGTCATTGTTGACATATAAATAAATCAATATTGACATATGATAAATATAGAAAAGTTGACATACAATCAAACTAAAATGTTGACATATGTCAATGTGACAAATAAACAAAAATAAAATGTTGACAGTTGACTATAAATGTCAACGTTGACATAAGACAATAAATAATTCAATCATCAGATAGTATGACAAAAACTGAAATGTTAACAGTTGACAATATAATTTTTTGTTGACATAAAAAATACTGGAATGTTGACTATAAAAGTCAATATTGACATGTGACAAAAATTAGAATGTTGTTAATCATTATTGTTTACAAACGTCAATGTCAACATTTGAAACTGAAATCAATATTGACAGTTTATAATAAACTTCAATGTTGACAGTCAAAGTCATAAAATGAAAACTTTCGTTAAAGTCAGATAATATCTTTAAAAAAGTGTCAAAGTTACTAAACTGTCAAAACTAAGCTCATCAATTGTTTAAATTAAACTATCAAAAAACGTCAGAAAATATTTTCAAAAAATAACAATTATTATTAAACTTTCAACGTTAAACTTAAAAATTGCTTAAAACAATCATAAAATGTCAAAGTTAAAAAATATTTGAAAAAAATAGTCAAAGTCATAAATTATTGCCAGTCATAATTTTACAAAATCGATCATTTGTCAAACTGTCAAATTCATTAGACGCTTAAATAGTCAAAGTCATAAAATGTCAAACTTTTGTCAGAATATTTTCAAAAGTGTCAAAATAAAAACTTAATAAACTGTCAAAACTAAGCTTATCAATTGTTTAAACTGTTTAATACTATCAAAAAACGTCAAACTGCGCTGTCAAGTCAAAAAATATTTTAAAAAAGTGATAAATTCAAAAATGATTATTAAGTTAAGCATAAAACTGTCATCCCACCCACCCAAGTGTTAGTTTCCTAAAAGGAATATTTTGAAAAATTATAACTTCTAAACGGTTTATTGAATTTTGATACAAATTTGTACCAATATACTTCATTATGATTAGTACCAATACTGCAAAAATAATTAAAATCGATACGTTCAATTTTGTGTAATCTGAAATTATTTGACATGACTTACTAGATTTGGCCTCTAAAGGATTAATTTGAAAAATCATAACTTGTAAACGGTTTATTAGATTTTGATACAATTTGGTACCAACATACTTCATTATAATTAGTACCAATTCTGCAAAAATAATTAAAATCGATACGTTCAATTTTATGTAATTTGAAATTATTTGACAAGACTTTACTAGATTTGGTCTCTAAATGATTAATTTGAAAAATCATTACTTGTAAACGGTTCATTGAATTTTGATACAAATTAGTACTAATATACTTCATTATGATTAGTACCAATACTGCAAGCGTGTCAATAAGTGTATATGGTATAAAGGGTAAACCGCATATCTTATTTATTTATTAGCCTTCAGATTAGCAAACATTAGAAGAATTAAAATTGTACTATTTGTACAAATATATACTTACTTGTTGGTATGTGGTAGTTAATAGTTTAAATATAAATGGCACCTGTGCTTCCAATGTATTTGTTTTTGGCTACAATGTTTTGATTTGATTCAATTTTATCAATAATATGGTGTGAGCTACTTTCAAACGTCATGTCAAAAATGGCTTTCGTATTTAATCTTGTTCGTGTTTGCATTTCTTGATTTTGATTAGTATTAGAGAGACCTCTGCTAGTTAGATCTATTTTTTATTATTTTCTATTAATATTTTTCACTAAAAAACTTGTGTCACTTGTCCTAGTAACGGTGACGATGCTACTCTTTACAACCACTCAGGAAATTTTATATAAATAACTTTTTCTACCAACAGTAATCTATAATAATAAATAATCATCTTAAATGTAACTTTTTTAATACAGAAAAAAAATGTTGAAATTGGTGAAAATAAACAAATCTAGTGTTAAAGAAAATAACAGCAAGTAAACAAAAAACTTCAAATAATTTATGTAAACTTAATTTTAAGTAGTAGACTTTTTAAATCAAAAATTATTTTGATTAAGGGCCGCTTTTACAATTGTCGGTTAAACAAGGAATAGCGCTATCTAAGGAATATATAAAAATGCGCTTTTACAATCTCTTATAACTTATATCTGGTATAGTAACTAAGTAACGCGCATAACAAATTAGTTTATAAACAACGTATACGTCAATTTATAAGTCAATTCCAGAAACGGCCATCTTTGTGATAAATAATTTTTTAGAAAATGCATAAACGTGTTACATTTAAAGTAGGATTTGTTGCAAAAATTTTTGCACAGAAGAAAATTGATAATCGTCGAGCATTATTTCTTTGATTGGCCTAATCATTGGGACCTTCAAGTGGTTTGTCTTTACATCTAGTTCTAATTTGAGATTCATTGAATAGAGATTCTACTCGAGTGTGCGTGTGATTGAAATTTTACAATTTTATAAAACTTTATTTGTATGTTTCGAAGAAATAAACCAGAGATAACTTATCCGGTGCTTGAAGCAATAGTTTTCTTTAGTATAGTAACCAAGTAACGCGCTCAACAAATTTGCGTATAAATAATTTATACGTCAGTTTATAAGTCATTATTGACGTTTCAATAGGTTATGTAGACTGTAACAAGGGCAAAACTAATGCTATACCAGGTTTATACATTTAGATAAATTTATTCCTGGTTTAAGTTATATGACAATTGTAAAAGCGGCCCTAAATGATTAAGCTAATATGATCTAATCCCCCTGACCATAAACTAGTTAGATGATATTTAGTTTATAGTTTTTAGTTTCATTTCTGGCTACCTTACCTAAACACATAAATTTGTTTAAAAAACCATTCAATTCTACTTATTACTCACGCACATGCAATGAATACTTTAAAATCAATACTTGCCCATATGGTTTTACCAAATTTGTTCAACGTATAGTCAAGTTTTGCATATAAAACTACATTAATTTCTGTAATTTCCATGACATGAAACACACATACGTGTTTGTGCATATTAAAAAATCCCGCAAATGCCTTCCGCTTTGCAATGCAGTTTAATTTGAAACAGATTAGCATAATTCATTATAAAAAAGGGAAGAAGTACATGCAATCGGTTTCGTTTCGTTTTAACGGCCTGGAAAATAAATGTGTGGATAATTCAAGCCGCAGAAGTATACATTTTCATTATTTTAATTGCAGCGGCACGCTATTACTTGGACATTCCTCTGTGTATTTCAATTAGATGGTCGGAAGGCGAGCGAGAGCTCGACCAGCATTCTCTCTTCACCGGTAGGTTCTTGTGGCGAGTCGAGCCGGTGCTCTTATGGCGTGCGTTGATTTTTTAATGGGAACAAAGACGGAAGACTCACTCGGCCAAAGCAATAACCCGGGACCAGACGCGCGCTCTAGAAGAGGGCCTCTGGTATGGTGTAGTAGAAGAGTGAGGAGGTGGAGGGCAAAGCGTTGGTAAGAAAGAGTTGGATTAAGATTGTGGGTGTGGTCCAGAGTCGAGATGCAGCAGACAAGATCAAAGATAGCGACCGGCCACGTTCACACTGGGAAATGTATCAAAGGATGCTTTACAATGCAATGCGATTATAAAACATTCCTAAGATAACTAATTCTAAAATATTGCGCAAAATTTGCATACCAGCAAACTAATTTTGCTTACGACGATTGTAACTGTTTCAGAAATAAATGCATTCATAAAAATTTAGTCACATATAATTTTATTATTGAGATCATGTTTACTTTGAACATTCTAAAATACGACTATTTGGTATTCAGAATACCTTTCATGCATACGACCATAGTACATTAGTGTTGAGTTAAATTTATTTTATTTCAATTTTATAATTAATGTTTCAGTTTTATTCTGTGCATTTGTATTTAATATTAATTAGTTCTCATATTTTATTTCAATTATAATTTTTACTGTTTTATATATTAATCTGTTTTAAAAAAGAAATATTTTGTCCGATAATAGCCTTTATGATGTTTGCAAGGATATTCTATTTTATTTTAAATTATTGTGGTCTTATTTTCAGCATCTCTTAGAGCTCGGTGATCTAAAATCCTGATTCCAAAATGACAGTCTCAGTTTTTTTTGTTTAGCTTACTTAATTGCTTGCAATAATCATATTAATAATAATAATAATAATAATACGTTTTTTGGACCTGGACTGAGTCCTGTGGTACCCCAGCGGTAACTTCTATTTTGTATTGGTCACCTATTTGGACGTTGCGGTTTCTTTGGTAGTTGTAGCTGACCTTAATTAGATACTCAGAAATACTAATTTCTTGGAGCGTTTTGATGACATTTGCCTAATCGTAAACATTTTTTTTTTGGCTTTGTTGTTTGTTACCAGTTTCTGGACCTTTTTTGCTGGATTGATTGTGAACCGCACTTTTTTGAAACCAAATTATAAATCAGACAAGCCGCATTTTTTCTTTAGTTTGTTTTGAATGTTCAGGGTTTGATTGTAAAGCTTGTCAATTGAGTTTAGAATGCCCAGTGATCATTCTTTATTTGATGAATTTTTAATCAAAGCTTTACTGTTTTTTTAGCAATTGCTTTGATCGTTTCTGTCAAGATTATGTTTTTTGCTTATGGCTTCTGATCAGTTTTCCATTGTGCCCGTGCGAGTTGTTTGCTCACACACTTGCTTCATAGCTCGGGTATCTAGCCTTTATCAGTTTGGTGACTGTGTGAGTATCATTTTAAAAGTGTTCTCTGTTTTTGCATTGGTTTTTGCTTAATGCTGTTAAGATTTTTTTTACTGCTCACTTCCTATTTCTGTATATGATTAACCAGGCTTGCAGAACACATGGTTACGTCTATAAAAAAAATGCACTTTAGCCAAATCAGCAAACATGCTGTTTATAGGGTCATTGGTAGACTAGGTGTGTGGCTTAGCGTTGAAGCCAAGGCTAAATAGTATTGTAACAGAATATTTTTGCACTCCATCTACACGTAATCTTGCTCACCGCCTGTTTTAGCAGTGCTGTGTATGTATACAACAGCGTCCGCATTAAACTCAATTAACCGTTGTTAGCTGGTTTTAGTTAAGCTGCTTGTATGATTAAAAATTAGAGCATAAGTATATTTCTTTTCCATGCACTTGTTCTTTAGCAAGTTTAATACTTTTTTGTTCTTGCCAACGGTTACTTGTGCAATATTGAACACTGTCATGTTTAGTTAGATCTATTTTTTTATTATTTTTTCTGCGCTTTTACAATTGCCCTATACAAAGGACAGCGCATAGATTCTGTTTTGCGCTTTTAGTTTTTGTACAGATAACACTTCAGGGGATTTTGGCAATCTTTGATTCAATGTCAAATTTTTTCGCATTTGTAGCTGGCGTTATCATTAGTGCAACACTCTTTAACCAGATGGCCAAAATTTGTGCAGATTTTTCACTTTCCTGATGTACATCTGTTCTCAGACTTTACTTAGAAATTGTTTGGTTATTGATTTTTGACCGTCAGTTTGCACATTTTAAAGAGCGTGTGTTGCCCTAGCACCTTTGAACTTCTAAGAGCTGTTTCCCGCGTCCACCACGGACTTATAGGTTACACGCGATAATCCCCGTCACGTACCACGGCAAACCCACCGCTGAGAATTAATCCGGCTCAAGATCACGCCACCGATAAGTCATAACGTACGTACTATCACCAATATTACCTCCTGGCACTTCCGAGGTCGCATATCACCATTAAACACAAAATTAAGCTAAAATAGACGTAGCAACCGGTCTCAAGGCACGAGGCAACCCACCCAACTGTCTAACATCGACTCCTGGAATTGTTGCGGTCTGAGATCATCTTCAACGATCTCCCGGGCCGGTAACAGTGTTTTACACTTTTAAATAGCTTATTATTACACTCATTAAACACATGGCCAATTTACATTTGTAAGATTTGAGCAGATTTTCTACTTCCCTGATGCGCAACCGCTTCCAGTCTTTACTTAGAAATTTTTTGGATCAGAATTTTTAACCGTCAGTTTGAGCAAAAAAAAATTCTGTTTGTAATGCAAGTTAGTTTGCTTTTGCTCTTTTTTTTACTGCCATATTCCCATTTTTGCGTAATACTTTTTTGTGCTTCTCGTTATTGTTAGAGGTGTCAGATTTTGCTTCTTAGATTAAAAAAATCTTCTTTCTTTTGGTGGTTGCACTCTTCGATGGTATTTAAGTAACAAATTACTTTTTTTGGATCAATAATCTTGATTGTTACAACGGATTTTAGCTTAATCTTAATGTTGCACTAGTTATCAAGTGTATCTTTACTTTTAGATATGCAGAACCTCTAAAATGCTTTATCTGACCACTTTAGCCTACTTAAGTCAACAAACTTATTTTTGTCAAATACTTCAGTTAGTTCTTTACTAATGTTGTCTATTAGGAAAGCTTTCTTTTTTATTTTTTATTGGATGTTTGCGTATCAGCGACTGCTGTGGTAATGCAATTTGCATTACTTTTCTCTACCCAGTTTTTGACTGCGTCCATGAACTTTGAAGTTTACTGGTTTATTGGTTGGTTTTGTAGCTGTGGGCTTTTTGTTCATTAATGACGTTTTTGTTGGATTGTAGGTTTTTTGAAAAACCGTTTTTCATAACCACTGCTTTTTTGGCCGCGTTAAAAGAGTTGTTTGCATGTTTCTTTAGTCATTATCATACCTATGTACACTTTAAAAAAGATTAACCGCGTTGACTAAGTGCTTTTTTGTTTTTGTTTTATTTTTTAGTTCATTTTTAAAGTTGTTTTTAGTGATTGTTAAATTTAGGTTAATCATCCTAGATTTGTAAAGCTGGTCACTGTTTTCAGTGGGTAAGAATTTTTTTATTTTAACGCATTGGCAAGCTATTTTATTTTGTTGTGTTGTTGTCAGTTTTGATCTCATCTTTTAGAGTGGTAGGGTAAAAAGTTGAAAATGCTAAGTAATATTAGTTACTAATTCAATAATTTCTAATAACAGTGGTAACCGAAAAGTAGATCAAAAGTAAACCAAAAAATTATTCAAAGGCAGATGATAGTTCATAAAGGAAGTAGTAGAAATAAAGATGGTAGTCTTAGTTTTGAAGCAATGGTCACCGTACAATAGTGTTGGTCTGAGTGTGCATATATGCTACCCAAAACGCGCTTGGTAGGAGTCACACCTTTTTCTGTACTCACAAAGCAAGTATTCCAGAGGATAGCAGAATCTTAGTAGAAATCAAAATTTTTGTTGACTTTTAAAAGTACCAAGAGTTGGCTAAGAGTCCGGCCATAGCTAGCACTTTGTTGGAGGTGCATTGTTGCAACAGTTTGTTGAGCAAAAATATTGGCAATTTGAATTAAAATTCTTTTTTGGTACCCAAAGCTAAAGTCAAACTGCTGCATTAGTAGAGCCCAGCAAGCAATAAAAAAATACTACTTAAGTGACAATACTTCTTGGTCGTGAAGTACTTTTATTTGGATTGGTTGTGATTTTTGCTGGCATAAACAATGATTTGGCAGATATTTAGACACGTTTAAAATGACAACTCTAAAGTTGTAGTCCAAATTATCAGTTTAAAAAAGTTAAAATTGAAACTGATATGAATAGAAGTTTAAGTAAATAGCCGCTTAAGATACAATTTTTGTTACTCTTGTAGCTTTTTCCAAATTGGTGTAGTTTTTGGATGTTCTAAGGGGTTTAAAATTTGACAATAGTAACAATCTTGTTGGCGTCATTGTATACAACTCCGTCATTTACGATCTGTCCAAAATAATTTATTTTGATTTTGTAGAATTTACATTTCTGTACGTTTAAACTTCTTGTAGATTTTGTAGATGGTCTGTACCTAGGACGATGATGTTATCCAGATAAAGAAACGCATTAGGCTTCAACTTAAAGCCAATAAATGTGTCTAAAAACTTTAAGAATGTGACTAGAGCAGATTCTAGGGCAAATGACATTACTTTAAATTGAAAATGGCTTTCACCAAGAATTTATCATTTTATATTCTTGGTAATTTGTTAACTGTTAGAAATAAGCGGGATTATTTGTTTTGAAAAATCTAACTTAAAAAAATATCACAATTTCTTGTGTTCTGGAATTTTGAGGACAATGACGTTTTTTCACTGCTAGCAAAATGCTCATGTTTAGCCAAGACTGATATTGTTATTTCAAGTTATAAAATTTAAATGTCTTTCTGATTTCTACAGCCACTGGCACAATTAAAAGTAGCACCTCAACAAATCAATACATAACATAAAAGTTGTAGAGACGGCATCATACCTAGAAGATTGCAAACCCAGTTACGGTCTGAAAAATTTCTTGCCAAGAGAAAGCTTGTAAGACTTGCTTATACATGCCGCATTCAGACCAGGACGTAAGTGACAATTTGTATAATGTTATTTGATTTGGTTTTTTCTACTACTATATTTTTAGTTTTTTAACGGTTTTTAACACTTTTTGACTATGTACATGTATAAGAACAAAACTAAACAGATGAGTTGTGTCTCCTGATGCCACAGTTCCAATAACAGGTATTACCAATATACGTTATACTTTGTACACAAAGGCTACTTTAATCACTTTGGCTACTGTCAAAAAGTTGAGAGAAGTGATAAAATGTATGTCCCTATCAGACAAAGATTTTCATAAATTCTGGTAAAAGCCTTAAGAGTGAAAAAACTATTATGTCTTTGAAGCAAAATTTGTTGTTGGTTGCAAATTTTGTCCAAATGTTAAAAGTTAGTAGACATGAAAAATAAATGTAATTTTTCCAAAAAGTTGTAAATGCTGCTTACTTACTTCGGATGTTCTTACACCAAAATAAAGCTTTACATTTAGTAATTTGGTTAAAGTTGCTAATAATTGAAATAATATTGTTTTGTATTTGATGTTGTTGTATTTCCTATGCACAGGATTCTGCAAGATTTGCACCCAGCAAAGCTTCACATGGCGTGAGGTTGAAAGCAGCAATGGTCCAGCGTTGCAGATAGATTTTAAGAAAAGTAGCTTCTGTTATGGCTTTTTAGAGTAATTTTTGTCAAGCATGTTAAGGTTTTTTTTTAGTTTTGCATAAAGCTTCTTCACAAAGTTGACCCAAAAAAAAAAAAAAAAAAAAATACGTAGCCGTAGAATGGTGGTCAATACCTGGCAATAGCGTCCTGAAACTGACTGCTAACAAATTAGGGGCCATTGTCGCTGAGTACAACCTTAGCTCACCTATACTTGTAAAAGGTCTGCTACTCTTGGTGGTCTTGTTCGTGGAGTTGCTGATGTCAAAAATTTTTAAGCTAACGTGTGAGGATAAATCTATTTTTGGCGGAAGTAGTATCTAGTGACTCAACAAAAAAACATACCAAAGTTGCTCAAGATAGGGTTGTCGTTTTTTTTTGGGCGGCTCCAGTTTTTATCCTAGCACACGTTAAACATTTTTGCAAGTGATTGCGCGTCACATTCTTGGCCACTTAAATATTCTTAGTATAGCTTGGGTGAATTTGTCCCGGCCTGGATGTCTACTAACTGATCTAGCGCTTGTATGGATTAATTGAGCAACTTCTTCAGTTTGATACTTTTATTCAACTTTTTCTTATGCGTCTGCTTTGGTTGCCGTTTTTTGCAAATAGTTAATTTTGTTGCAAACCTGTCCGCAGATTAATGGGCATAGTTTTACTGCCGCGGCCAAAGTTTTATAAGATTGTATAGTAAAAATCTGTAGCGTTAGTTTTGTCGTGACAAGCAATAGTAAAGTCCGGTTAGAGTTATAGTTCAAACAAGCACATAGGAATGTTTTAGCTCATGTGCACCTTTTACCTTTTTTTTTGCTTTGTCTTAAAGCAATAATTTAGAAGGGGCATCTTGCAGTTGGTTCCAGGTATGTGTTCTATCGTGTAATTAAAATTGGTCAATAACAGCTATTATTGCGTAATATTTTTAAGCTTTTAGAAGGAATGCTTTGTCTTCAAGATATAGTCGGTACTTCTTTACTGTCCAGATACTAGCAAAGCATTCTTGTTTGTTGCAGCTCAAACCAAAATTAAGGTTTTATTTAAAGATTGGTTAGTAGTACGGTGGTTTATGCAAATTATAAAACGTATTTTTTTTGCCAAGTGTGGGTGTTTGGTTAGGAAAACTTTTGTACCAATCGCAGATAGTGTTTCATTTGACAGATTTTTTGGATACTGATTTGATAGCCAGCTTGTTAAAGTTGCATTTGCTAGTCATCTACTGTAAATTTCTGAAGCTTTTCCATAATCAATCAAAGATGTTGTAGATGTTTATCATAACTATTTGAATAAACTAATACAGTGTCCATTATGAAAGTAATTCGCATTATCTATAAAAAATCGATGTATTGATTGTACTGTTACGCTTAAAATTCTTCTAAATACTCTCCTCCTGCTTCTTGACAGGAATGTCTTTTAATAACTCTGTAACATGTTTTTGGATGTTTTCCACGGACTCTACATGCTTTTCTTTCATCTTTTTCTTTAGTTGGGTGAACAAAAAAAGTTGCACGGAGCCAAGTCGGGACTGTAAGAGACCTGGGGTCAATGACGACCGTTTGACTGAGGGCATTGTCATGGTGGAGCTTGACCGTGATGTCAGTCCTCAGTTGAGTTAACAGTTTTTCTTTGCGGTACAAACTCAAAATGGACAATTTCTTGGAAACACACTTTACGCGGAGACACGTCTTTCCCGCTCAGACAGTTGGAGCAAGTTGACGACTGTCTTCGTTAGAAGGGCAGATCCTCCACCACATTTCTCGCCCGGTTTTACTGAGCTGGTATGGGTAGTCGCCTTACAATAAAACTATGCGCATTACTTTCATAGTGGACTCTGTATCTTATCCAAATAAACTAAGACAATTCTTCTAATGCATTTTGTCAATACTTTAGACATTAGCTTTTGTAAAATGGTTAGTGCATAGTTAAGTATAAATGGCATTGCTTTAAAGTAATGGTCATGTGTTGGCTATCTGATTGCAATAAAATCTTCCTGAATATAGTCTTTAAATCAAATTTAATAATCTTTTAGCGTCTCCTAAATCTTTAATAGAGGTGCAACTTTGTTGCAGGAGACTTTGCAGAATTTGTAATAACTCACACAAAAATGCGAGTTACCGTCCATCTTCTTAATTATTATTGCTTAAGAGCAGTAATTGCTGTTGGACGGTTTTAATAATACTGTAGGGCAGCATTTTGCTCATTTGCTAGTAGATAAGTGTTTTTTTGAGTTTGTAGTGGGTGGTGTGGGCTTCTTAACAAACGGGCAAATTTTTCTACTAAATTAAGTTGTACTAGACTTATCTACTTTTGCAGTGATCTGTTTTTTATGATCTACTTGCTTCCAATATATAACTGCTAAAAGCATGGACTCTCACAAAAGTTACAAACAAATGAGTCAAAACATTTGAAATGAAGATTGCCGCATCTTAAAGTTAAGTTGAGTAAAGCACGTTCTTAATGTAGAGGTTCCGAAAAGAATACAAAAGATATCAAAATACGCAAACTTTTTTACTTTAATTATATAATGCGGAATGAAAAAAATAGAATTAATAATAAAAGGTAAAAAAAGAATAGAAGACAAATATATTTTAAGAATCTGCAACAATGATGCGAAACAAAGTTTTGATAGCAATAATGATTGTCAACGTTCACTTGACAAGGAAGTGTAAAGAAAAAAAAAAGAAAAAAGTAAGTAAGTCAAAATAGCCTGTTTAATGGGTCTATTCTGAACATATTTTAACATCGATGTTAGTTAACACCGCTGTAGAAATTGATTTTTAACCAATCAGGTATCAAGTTTTTTAAATATTACCTAGCAAGTAGCAACGTTCAAAATGTTAATTAACATCGCTGTAAAAAATGTTCAGAATACGACTATAAGCTTAACAATAGTTTAGGTATTATTAGTTCTCAAAATACTAAGCAATTTTTTAAACTAAAAATTGTATTATGCTTATTTTATAAAACCTTCTTTACAGTATAAATAAAAAAATACCTAAATATTTGCACTAATAGATAAAAATTTACATGAATAGTAATCTAATTTATTTTTGCAAAAAAACAAATTAAGACATGTTCCATGTAATCTACGCTTATTTACATCTTGTAAAATGTAATACATATAATACTTTCTAAAATTGCACTACACACATCTAGCAGTATTTTTTTCACCAATTTCAATTTACTCAAAACCGACAACTCGTGATTATTGCAGCCGCAGATTTTGTTATTTCTCGCTATGTAACTTAACCGAGATATACATTTTTAATTCAATACAAAAATAAATATACATTACGTGAAGTGCATAGAATTCTGCTTATAATACAATTTCGCTATGTTGCAAGTAATTATATAATTACTAGGAGCAGTTGCGTATAGTATTTTTCAGCCGTTTCCTTATTTCATAATAATCAACCAACTATATTCTATGTAATTAGTAGCATTTGTATATAAATAACGACAAACTATACATCAAAAGGAAAGGAAAATTAATTAAAGTTATTAAAACCAATAAGTTTTGTCTTTTATACATTAAAATTTTCAATTCTGCAATTGTGAGAAAATTTAAAACTAATGGTTACATCAATTCATATTAAACTTGTGCGGTTTTAAAATTATATTTATAATTTATTGCAAACCGCTATGTAATTAATTAACAGTACCTTGAATCAAACAGTTTTTTTATTGAATATGGTATTTAATATAAATGTTAATGGTAATTAATAATATATTTAAAATGCTCATATTTTCTTTAATAAAGAAAAACAAACATTGCTGCAATAGAAGTGTGTCAAATAATATATGCAGAACCTATAACCTTTGAATAAGCATGGGATCAAATCCAAATAGAAAATATTATTTTTTATTAAATTATTGATTTTAGAAAATTATTTTACTTCAAATGTTGGATATTATTAGCACAATTTAGCATTGCTATCTGAAGTTTTTTTTAATAAATGTGCAGATTATAACTTAAATTTAATAAAAGTAAAAAAAAAATGCATAATGCTATTTAAAGTATTTTTATAGCAATTACAATTTACAAATACTGCATTTAAAATATAAAATTAGAAAACTCAAGATGAAGAATTTTCCTTCAAAGCCAATGACACTATAAAGCAGTACATTTACATACATTACAATCTGTTACTGCTTATTATATAGAAAGTAAATTATTGGGTCGATTTAATTGATGCTAATAAAGCGGACAAGCGTTACAATTCATAAACGCAGTAAAATTACAAGCTGGAAATCCTTTAGGTAAATCCTCGAGCATGTTTTAATTTATAATGTAATAAATAGAATGACATACTGGAAGCTATTTCATACAACGCACCAGATGTACCAAGAAAGGAATATGTAAAAGTAAACAATTAGAAAAGATTGTTTACTTTTCATTCTTTGTTTGAATGTTCAATTCAAAGAACTGTTAAATATTCATGTTTATAATAGAATATTTGAATTTATATTAATTCAATAATGTTGCACCTCAATTATTATTAATATGAATGTCATGTTGTGTTCACGACATTATCGGCCGGAACTATGAGCTTGCAGAAAAAAAGACAGCATTTATTATTAATTAATTTTCTACACACTATTGTTACAGGAAGTTGAAATATATTAATATGTAAAGCTTTCTACACGTAATATAGTTTTTCATAGATAGATATCTTTCTTAAATAAAATCTTGATTATTATACAAAATATATATATACTTTTAATATAATTTAAATTCCTGGTAGGACACAAATATTTATTATTATTTTATTGTTATGAATGAATATTATGGTTCCGATACGAAAAATATTAGCAGATTAGGCCATTAGCACCCTCCGTGTTACATTTCAAAAATTATATGTCGGCGCTTTGAATGAACTCCTCGCACCCTCATAAAAACTTTTATTAGTGGTAGCACTTACAAAACTATGCTAATGTGTATATCTTAAGTTTTACAAGTGTGTTTTAGAGTTTAAAGCCATTAAAATGAACCAGTTAATAAAACTAATTTTGCTACATAAAATTAGTATTAGTTTAATTTTGGTTTTGATACAATATCTTTTTAATTGTAAATTTGGTTCTTAAAAGTTCAAATCCGACTTTTAAAAGTTTAATCCAATTTTGAAAGAGTCAAAGTCTACTGCTAAATTATTAATCCGGCCTTTTAAACTGTAAATCCGGTTTTGAAAGTGTTAAATTGTCAAACCGATGATTTGGTCTTTAAATTATAAATCTGGTTTTTAAAAGTTTAAATACGGCTTTTAAACAATAAATACGGCAAAAAAAATTAATTGATTGATCAATATAAAATAAATAATAATATAGAATAAACTCATGTATGTTCATAAAAGCTTATTGTTAGGTACACTCTAGTAGTTTGCAAATAATATCAGCAAAACATGGCGTTATTTCTACTTTTTTTTTTTTTTAACAACGTAATTTAAGAACTTGAACTGTTTTAGTATTCAGTATGTCTTCTTCTACTCCTAATTACTGCTTCCATGCGTCTTGATATACTATAGATCAAATTTTGAACGATTTCTTGAGGAGTATTTTTCTAATCTTAAATTGCTGCGTCTACTAGTTGATTTTGCTTGGCAAGTGGAGGTGTATAACGTCAAATCTTTTTTTTTTATATTGTTCTATATATGCTCTATTGGGTTCATGTCAGAACTATTAGCTGGTCATTCTATAAACAAAATAGCAACAACATTTAAGTAAAAAATAACTTACCTAGCCACATGAAGACGAGCATTATCCTGCATAAACAAGAAATTTGGCTCAATAAAACCAGCAAATAGCATTACATGGGCAACAACGATGTGTTCAAGATAATAATCTGCATTCATTGACTTAACACGTATAGGAACCAACTCTGTGCGGCCATCAAAACAGATGTTTCTTCAAAACATTACAGAGCTACCACCAAATCGGATATTTGGAGAGATATTGCAACTAGCAAATCTCCCTCCAGACCTTTGCTAGACAGGCTTACGTCCATCAGGAAATTTAATGCTAATCCTCTTTTATCTAAGAATAAAACCATCTTCCAATCATTAAGAGTCCAATCTTGATGATTTCTTGAAAAACGCAATCTTTAAATTTTGTGCTCTCTGGTAAGCAAGGGTTTTTTGGCCGGTTTTTTGATGTCCAATCCAGATTGTGAGCTTCTTAGAGAGAAAGTCTAAGAAAACGCTAATTTATTGGCTTAGTACACTGTTTTCGCTCTTGTCGTGACTTTTGTAAGTGAGAACCTGTCTCGGTAAATTGTCTAACTATGCAACTTATGCTAGAATGGTTGTTTCCTATCACATTATCAACATGGCGCACCAAATATCCTTCAACCAGCAAAGTTGATGCTCTTACTGCTTTCTCCACTGACTTTGTTTTGCTATTCATTACTAAAATGTATTACGCTTGCACTGATTCAATCAATAACAAAAAAACTTAGTGGTTAAAGACAATTTGTCTTAATAAGCAAACATTTTTGATCAGATTTTTAATCAATTTTTGCCAAAATGCTATTATTTGCAATTGTATTTTTAAAACAAAACATTTGTTGACAGCATTTACTTGAACTGTTCAAGCTACATCACCAAATTTTGTCCATAAGTTTATATAATAAATATAGTTGTAATATTTTAATTAGTTTAAAAGTGTAAATTTAGTCCAAAAAATTAAATTGAATTGCAAACTGTTAATTATGCATATAAACTATAAATCCGGTCTTTAAAATGTTTTTTGCTTAGTTTGTTAGGGTAAGAGTGAGTCCGGGAGTATACGGTTGCATATGAGTAGTGTTTTTGTCTGTTTTTGCAGGCAAGTTTGTTTTTTATATTAATTAAAATTACCGCTACCTATTTGAGCTGTGCGCCATTATTGAGATGGTTTTAGAGAAAAACGTACACAATTTTGTAGTTTTTTTAATTCTTTTAATCATTAAAAAGTGAAAAATAATAAAATTTTGTCTCGAAACATCAAAACATTGTCAGAAAGCACCAAAGACTAGCCATAAACTGTTGAAAATTGTTAAAATCTTTTCATAAAGTCTAAAATAGCTATAAAATATTGTTAGAAAACACTAAAGTCTGACCATAAAGTGTTAAAAAATCTAAAATTTTACATAGTATATTTAAAAATAACAAAATCCGTGCTTAAAACTTGAAAATATTGTTAGAAAGTAACAAAACCCAGCTGTAAACTGTTGAAAAATAGCAAAACAAAGCTTTAAAACATCAAAAGATTGTTAAAAAGTTACAAAATTTGGCTCTAAACTATTGAAAAGTGCAAAAAGTTTAGTAATTAACTATTAATAAATGCAAAACTTTATCTTACAAAGTTAAATCAACTAAATCCGGTCATAAAACATTGAAATATTTTCAGATAAAATAAAAAAAAAATTAAAATATATATTTTTTTTATAAAATGTCAAAAATAGCAAATACCAAATCATAAAGAAATTCTTAAAAAGCACAAAAATCCGGTCATAAACTGTTAATAATGTGTAATTTTTTTTATAAAATTTTAAAAATTGCAAAATCCGGCTCTAAAATATTAAAATGTTATCAGAAAGATTTAAAACTTGCTTATAAATTGTCAAAAAGTGCAAAATTGTAAAAAGTGTTCTTTATATAAAATGGTAAAATTTTGTCATCTTCTTCTTTTGGTGCATCTTCATTACTAAAGTTTTGCAACCATTTCACTAAAATTTTTCCTATCGGCGGCACTACTTCCATGCCGGTCCAGTTGCAATTATTGCGTAACCAGGAAAGAACTTTTTTGCCAAATTTGATCTTCAATGCAGCCTTCTATTATCAACTTTAAAATATTGTATTTTTGGTTGCACATTATGTGTCTCAAGTACGCAGTTTTCTTTTGCATAAGTGTTAATAGCAACTCTCTTTCTTTACACATTTTCTGAAGTACCGTTTTATTCAGGACCTTCTCTGTCCAAGGTATTTTCAGTAGCCTCCGATATAACCACATTTTGAAGGCCTCTAGTTTAATTAACATATTAGTTTTTAGAGTCCATGTCTCAACTCCGTAAAGCAGCTCTGACCAGACGTAGCATTTGACCGTTTGCAAACGTTATTTTAGGCTTAAACTTTTATTTCATGAATGCATTTCTAGTTTGCTTTATTAATAATAATAATAATATATTTTATATTTATTTACGGATCAACCTTTACATTAATTTAAAACAATTAATTCTGAAATATAACAGATTTTGCACATATTTTAAAACAATTACAGTTAACATTAAAAAAATACAAATTATCACAATATTTATTAAAACTAATTACACATTGGTTTAAGGGATTATTATAACCATAACAGGTTGAATGGTGTTTAGTCTTCAACACTGTTTGCAGTCTTGTATTATATTTAGGACATACTAAAAAAAACATTGATAAAATTTGAGGACATTTTAAATTACCATTTACAACTTTGTAGGAAAATGTAGTGTAAAAGTATTCTCTTCTTTTTAAAAGTGGATGTAATCCAAAGTGAGACAACAACAAATTATAATATTGGTTTGAAAATACAATACCACATTTATAACAAAGATATTTAATAAATCTTTTTTGGACCGTTTCTAGACGCATAATAGCGTTTTGAAAATGCGGTGACCAAATAATACAACAATAGTCCAGTATTGATCTCACATAACTATTATATATAACATTTATTGGTTTGATGTTTCTAAAGTCTTTAGTTATTCTTTTAACAAATCCAAGTATTTTGAGAGATTTCTGAATAATAATATCTATGTGCGATATAAAATTTAATTTGAAATCAAAATTAACACCTAAATCCTTAATACTTTTCACAGATTCTAAAATAGTAGTACCAATTCTATAATCAAACTGAGAATTGTCATGTTTATGCGAAAAACGGATGCTTTTACATTTATTAATATTAAGTTCCATGTCGTTTTTTGAGCACCAGTTATATATTTTATGGATATCATTTTGTAAAGATACACAGTCATTTTCATTTACTATCCGTTTAAATAGTTTTAAATCATCAGCAAAAAGAAGACACTGACATTCTAAATCGACACTGATATCATTTATAAATAGATTAAAAAGAAGGGGTCCTAGGTGTGAGCCTTGAGGAACACCAGAAGTAATATTAATCAGATCTGATTTAGAGTTAGAAATGACGACTTGTTGTATTCGGTTATTTAAATATGATTCAATCCATTGCAAAACAGTTCCACCAATTCCCAGTGACTTTAGCTTTTTAATCAGAATTTTATGATTGACTCTATCAAAAGCTTTTGAGAAGTCAGTGTAAATAGAGTCAACCATTGTTCCTGATTCCAAGCTTTCGGATATAAAAGTAGTATATAAGAAAAGGTTAGTGGTAGTAGATTTTGTAGGACAGAAACCATGTTGTTGATCAATGATAACATTAGAAAACAGTGAGTTTAATTTTTGTGAAACTAATTTGTCAAGCAGTTTAGGTAGTTGAGATTGTTTACTGATTGGACGATAATTAGCTATACTAGCTCTGCTACCATTTTTATGCACAGGTACAACGTAGTTTAATTTTCAGTGTTCCGGAAAGTAACCTTCGGATAGAGATTTATTAAACAAAATAGAAATTGGTTTAGCAAGCATCTCCGAACAGTTTTTTAAAAATATAGGTGGTAGACCATCTGGACCGGCACCTTGGTTTAAATCAAGTTGCATGATTGAGTCAACAACTTCAATTTCATCGAAAGAAAGAACATTTACATCGACATGTGAGGTTGCATAAATATTATTATCAAAATTATTGTTCATGGACAAAGGTTTATAAGTTGAAGCAAAGTGAACAGCAAACATGTTAACAATTTCTTCTTTATCCGTTGAATGTTTATTATCTAAAATCATAGTGTTGGGAATTTCACTAGAATTTTTAGCAAAGTTTTTTGTATAGTTCCAAAAATATTTGGGATTATTAATAATACTGTTTTCTACTTTATTAATAATCAAGATATGCCTCATCAATAAGACTTTTACAGCGTTGACGTAATTGTGAGAAAATTTGATAATGATTATTTTCATTAGTAGATTTAAAAAGTTTATGAGCTAGCTTCTTATCTTTTATTAATTGTATAATGTCAGGAGTAAACCATATGGGGTAAGAATACTTTACTTTACGAGTAAATGGGACAAATATTTCGACAGTAGAATCAAGTACCTTATAAACATAAGTAGTGGCGTCACTAGTTGACATGGAATTTAATATGTCCCAGTTAAAAGATTCCAAATAATTATTTATTAAATTATAAGGTGCTTTTTTGAAATTTGGTTTCACCGATTGAATATAATTATTGTTGCAAGCAGTAACATCAATACTTGCAAGAAGCGGTGGATGGTGACCATGAATGCGCAACAGCGGAGCCTCTTTAATAATTGACTGATTGATTGGTTTGAAAATACTAAATCCAAGATTTTATTATTTTTATTGACTACACCATTGTACTGACTAAGACCATTAAAAATAAAACTATCACAAATACTAGAGGGATTGTTCTCGCGAACGTTGAAAGGTAGTAAACCAGGCATATCATCTACTAATTCCCAACAAATATCAGGCATATTATAATCACCGATCAGCACACATGTAGCATTAGGATAATCATTAACAAATGAGGATACTCGAGTTGAATGATCTTCATATCTATACACTTCCGTGTTATACGGAATATAAATAGCACATAATAAAAACAAACTACTACCTAACTTCAAACTAACCCAAAGTTCTTCATTTATACCAGAATTAAAGAGTTCCTGTGAAGAAAATGATGATTTTATAGCAATCAATACTCCACCTCCACCACACTTAACGTTATTTAATGAACTTCTATTGCACCTATAGATAGTATATCTTTCATCTATAAATTCGTTATTATATACATCATCAGAAAGCCAGGTTTCAGTTAACACAATGATATCATAATTATTGTTGAGTATCGATATGTACAACTCATTAAGTTTAGTATTTGTTCCACGCACATTCTGATAGTAAATAGTCAATATTTCACGAACGTTAACTGTTAATGCTGTTGGTCTTGTTGATGATGTTTATTCTAGATCTTATTTTTTGTTTTGGGTTTCATTTTTTATTTAACTTTGTTCTCAGGTATTTAAACTTTTTGACTTGTATGTTTCTAATACTGTCGAGTTTAATGTCTTGTGGTGTCTCTGCTTACTTTTATTACTTTTGTTTTAGCCTTGTTTATAGATAAACCTGTTGCGGTACTTTCAAGTTCAAATCTGTCAAGCATATATTGTAAATTTGCTTCATTTTCTGCCATAATGCAGAAATCATCCGCAAAGCGTATGTTATTAATCCATTGGCTATTAACTTTCAAACTCTTGTTTTGATCTTTTAGGGCACTTTTGAAGATTTTCGTCGAGTAAGCATTAAAGAGCATTGAGACAGTAAACACTCTTGGCAAACCCCACGTTTCATATCTATCTGTTTTGTATCTTTGTCATCAAGCGTTATAATGGCTTTCTGATTCTAGTATAGATTCTGGATGATGCGGATGTCCTTTCCATTTAGTTTTAAATTTTTCAGATCTTTTATCAACTTGTGTTTAACCCTGTCAAATGTCTTTTGATAATCTATGAAGCATATATAGACTTACAAACCCAAAAAAGCAAGGGGAAACTATCTGAGTTTCAACTTCCCAAAAAAACCATTTCATTATGACAGGAAAAATCAACAATGGCCCCAAGTCACAGCGTCTCTTGAATGGGACAAGGGTGCAAAAAATCACCGGTTTTGTCATAATGAAACCACTAACAATTACGAAGTGGAACGTAAGAAGCTTATTAGCCGCCAAAAAAACTACAAACTTAACAGGAAAAATGGATCGACTGCAAATAGATATATTAGGATTGAGTGTTGTAAAAAGGCCCGGAACTGGAAAAACTTAAACAGACAATTATGTTTTATACCTCTCAGAAGGTATTGAGCAAAGAACCCAACGTTATGGTAGATAGCTCTACGTAAAAATCTAGAACTTTATCTAAACTTCATCCCGCTGTCAGAACAAACGGCAATTTTGTCATAAAATATCCAATTTATGAAATTAAAAAAAAAGTAAGAACAAAGTCGTCCAAAAAACTTATTTATATTTACTATAAAATTTGATGTAAAAACGTTGAATACTAGAAAAATTGTGCAAAAAAAAACATTTATTGCTTAAAATTTGCAACAATTGCGTAAAAAACCTAAATATTGTATAAGATTTGATTAAAAAACAAAAAAAAGTTTATTGTTTGCATAAAATTTGCTGAAAATCAGGTTTAAAATTGACAACAAAACTAGCATAAAATTTGTCAAAATTAGCGCACAAAACTGATTTATAACACAAAATTTGTATATAAACAACATCTATAAGATGAAAATTGCGCAAAAAGCTCATTTTTAGTAAAAAACTGATTCTCAAATTCTTCGTTTGTAAAGTTTATATAAAATTTATCAAAATTTGCGTAGTATATACCTAAATATCGCATAAAGTTTTCTTATACATTCTTAAAATTGCACATAAAACACATAAAAATTGCGCCTAAAAACCATTTGTAGCATAAAATTAGCTAAAAATTACTTTTGCCACATATACTTGATCAATTTTAGCGCAAAAACAAACACTTAAAGCATAAAATTTTGCTTCAAAAATGCATAAATTACTTTAGCTCACCGAGTGTTTCTTGTTCAGCAGCAAATTGCTAATCAATCACTGCTGATGTTTCTGCTGTCATAAAGTACGACAGTAGAGGTGACAGTTGACAAAAATATGCGTAAGGTGAGACAAAATATAATTCTATTGATCACAAACACTTGGGCGGGTAGGTGGGATACTAAAACAAATCAAATCACGCTCAATTATTGGACTAATGTGGCCCACACACCCACCCATAAGTTTGTTGTTTAGAAATTTGCAATCAATTACTGCTGATATTTCTGCTGTCTTAAAGTACGACAGCAGAGATGACAGTTGAGAAAAATATGCGCAAGGTGAAAGAAAATATAATTTGATTGATCATAAACACTTGAGTGGGTGGGTAGGTTACAAAAATAAATCAAATTATGCTCAATTATTGGACTACTGTGGCCCACCCACCCGAGTGTTTGTTGTCCATAAATTGGCTAATCAGTCACTGCTGATGTTTTTGCTGTCATAAAGTACGACAGTAGAGGTGACAATGACAATGAAAATGACTCAGTGGGTTACAAAAATAAATCGAGTCACGCCCAATTATTGGACTATGGTTACTTTGCGCCGTTATTGAGACGGTTTTAGAAATAAAAATTTGTCAGAAAACATCAAAGTCTAGACTGTTAAAAAATCTTAAAGATTTATTCATAAAGTCTAAAATATCCTGGACATAAACTGTTAAAAAATTTAAAATTCTACTTATTAAATTTTAAAATAACAAAATCCGGCTTTGAAAAATAAAAATATTATTAGAAAGTAACAAAACCCTACTGTAAACTGTTGAAAAACATAAAATTTCAAAAATAGCAAAACCAGGCTTCAAAACATCAAAAAATTGTTAAAAAGTAACAAATATATAACGTCAAACATTTATTCATTCATAAGTGCAAAACTTAAAAATAAAAATTTAAAACAACTAAATCCGGCCAAAAACGGTTAAAAAATTCAAAATATATTTCAAAAACAGCAAATACCAGCCATAAATAATAAAAATATTGTTAAAAATTACCAAAATTTGACCATAAACTATCAAAAAAGTGCAAAAATTCATAAATTTCAAAAATAGCAAAATCCGGCTTTAAAACATCAAAATACTGTCAAAAAACTTGGTTATAAACTGCCAAAAAGTGCAAAGTTGTAAAAAGTGTTTAACATATTATAAATAAAAAGTCAAAAATGGCAACATTTTGTTCTAAAATATACAATATATAAAATTTTAAAAACAAGTAACAACAAAATTGTCAAAAATTTTATGTTTACCATCAAATTTACTGCAAAAACTTAAATACCATAAAAATGGTGCAAAAAACATTTCTTGTTTAAAAATCGCGTGTGTCTCTCGTATATTATATGAAATTTATCAAAAATTGCAAGAAAACCTAAATATCGTATAAGATTTGCTTAAAAAACAAGCAAAAATGTATTATTTGCTTGAAATTTAACACATAAAATTGCCAACAAAACTATTTTTTAGCTAAAAACTTGTCAAAACTGGTTTATAACACAATTCTTTTTTCGAAACCTTAAAATTTGCATATTAACAATATTTAGAAGATGCAAATTGCACAAAAAGCTCATTTTTAGCATAAAACTCGTTTGTAAATCATGCATTCCATATGAAATTAATCAAATATTGAGTAGTGAAACCCATATTATGTATAAAATAAAATAAAAAAATTGCATTTAAAAACCATTTGTAGAATAAAACTCATAAATCACGTTTACTACACACAAAATCCATATATAACAAAAAAAAAATTTTTAACAGGAAAATCACACAGAAAACTAATTTTTAGCATAAAATTAGCTAAAAATTACTTATACTACATAATCTTGATCAATTTTAGTGCAAAAAACACTTAAAGCATAAAATTTGCTTTAAAAATCTCAAAAAAGCACGAAATAAAATAACATTTACAACATAAAAATAAATCGAGTAAAAACTCATTTACATAGAGCAAACACAAAAATTAAACTAAAAACATATTTCTAGTATCAAAACTCGCGCAGAAAATTTATTTATAGAACCAAATTTGTTAAAAAAACTCAATATTGCAAAAAATAGACTTGCTCAAAAATAATTTTTACCATAAAAGCTAAAATTAAACAAACTGTGAAAAAAAAACATTTAGACCATAATTATTGCGCAAAAAACTTATTTTTAGCAAAATATTTACTTCAAAAATTGAAAAATTGCACAGAATAAACATTTATAATTACAAAATTGCACAGAAAACTTACTTTTAGCATAAACTTTGCTAAAAAATCACGTTAAACACGAAAATTTTATCAAAATTTGTAAGAAGAAACTAATTTTAGAATAAAATTTGTTTAAAAAAAACTCAAAATTAAACAAAATATACTTTTATGACATCAAAATTGTGCAGAATTAAAATTTAACATTAAAAATTCACAAAACAAACATTTATTACATAAAACTCGTACAAAAAATTTATTTTTAGCATAAAATTTGCTTCAAAAATTGCAAAATTGCACAGAATAAACATTTATATTATTAAAATGTCGGCTGTGCGGCAGAGAGGGCATGTTCAAATACCGCTCTGGTCACAAATTGGATGGGATTTGCAGAAAAAACATTTGTAATATAAAAATTGCTCATAAAACTCATTTTTTAGCATCAAATTTGCTCAAAAATTACATAAAGTTCATTAAATTTTACGCATAAAACCCAATTATAGCTAAAAAAATTTACAATGATATAGAAAAACTTTTGTGAATTCTCATATTTGCTTTTGAATCAAGAATATAACATGAAATATATTAACATTTGCTTAGATAATCTAAACACTGCATAAGATTTGCTTAGAACACTTTAATATTACAACGAAAAAGCATTTATACAATAAGAATCATGCATAAAACTTGCTCAAATTATGTTTGCACACAGAATTCATTTTCAGAAAACTAATTTATTTACAGAAAATTTAAAACCTTAAAAATACAAAGAAAACAACATTTATTTGATTAAAATTGCGCAAAACAAATTATTTTGAGCATAAAATTGCCCGTGAATCACAGAAACACACAAAATGTTGCTAATAATAATAAAAATACAAATTACAGTTATAACATTTTTATGATAAGATAGTTTTCATAACGTTCTTGAGTGCTGAAAAAATATTAAGTATTACTTTGCAAGTTTTTTTAAATTTAAAAATAAGTATGACTTAAACATAATTTGTTGTTTTTGATAATGACTTATATTTAAGAAATGCTTAAATAAATTAATTTCAAACAACAACAAAGAACTGCAAGGCTTGACAATATAACTAACTTAAAAAAATAAGTACTGCTTTGCAAAACTAAAAGCGCGTTTTTGACGTATTGACATATAAAGTGGCTTGTTTGACGCGTCATTTCAGTCTATTTTGTGCCATGAATCAACTAACACCGATACAATGAGCAGAAATCGTCAAATTGCATTTTGAAAATGGGTCTTCCATTGTCAAAACGCAACGTGCCTACAAACGTTTATATCCGCGTGAAACACGGTTTTCACACACCACAATTCGCAATTTGGTGCAAAAATTTATGACCACCGGCAGTTGTGCATTTCAAACAGACCAGAGCAGGGGTGGGGGGTTGCATTGAAAAATTTGTTTTAGTGTTTTCTTTTTTCAGTTTCTATAATTTATTAGTAGTCTTTGATCGGTTCATGAAAGTATAAAACTCTTAAAAAAAAATTTACGATTACTTTTAGTTTTTTTGTTGTTTTTTAACTTAATCGCATTTTTTAATCAGAAATTTTCCGTAGAATCCAAATCTGGCGCCATTTCAAATTTATACTCTGTCTATAAGCCGCAAAAACCATAAAACCATGTTTTTGTTCTCAGTGGGCTGTGCAAAAATGAGCATTTTTAATTTTCTTTTAACTGCCAAAGTTGACGTATTTTGATGTAAATTAGTTGAAAAATATAAACAAATTTGGGTTTTAGGGGTCAAAACTCGAAAAAACTGCATAAATAGGCCTATTTTTCAACATAAACTTTTACAAATACACATTTAGCAGCGTTCAAAAGAACTATACACCAAATATTATTGAAAATTTGAGTTGTGCAAACAATTCTACATTTAAAATAGTCAGTGTCGTGCTTATCTGGCGTAGTTGAAAGTATTCCGCAGAGGTCTGTATTAGAACCATTATTGTTTCTGTGTTATGTTAATGATCTTGAGAGTAATGTAACATGGCACAGACGTACTTACATATATGCTGATGATACTACTCTAATTCATGGGCTAACAACTTTCCAGATGGATCAAGTGAGTGTTCTAAGAGAAGCTAAGATTTGGTTTAAAGCTAATAATAAATAAATCTGTTGACTTCTATTTAAATAGTATAAAGTATTGACCGGTTTAAGTTTACTATACTATGGTTGACAAAGAAAAATTGTTAAAAATAAAAAAGTGTTTACCAGGTGTTTGTTTACTTTTAGAGTCAAAGATTTAATTTATTTGTTAACTTGCAATTGTTGGTTTGTCCAAAAGTCTAATGGTCCAAGTTTTAGCAAAAGTTTTGGGGTTGTTTGAAATGTTTGTTTATTTGCACAGGTTTGTCAAAAAACATCCGTCCCAAACATTTAAAAACTTTATAAGCTGTTACCAAAAACTAAACACTGTAGCGTGGAAGTTTGTTTATATAAATTTGAGGTTTATAACATAATTCTTTTGTTAAATAACAGTTTTAGAATAATTTGGTAAATATAATTGTTGTTGGTTCTAACAATTGCGATGTAATACACAAATCTTAGTGTGTTGCAATAAAGCCAGATTTAGATGTAATGTTGGATGGAACGAAAAATTTTTTTTTTTTTTTTTTATCATATATATAAAATTTTTGTAGTATACTGGGTGGCCTGCTACTATTTATATTACAAATTAAGACATATATTTATATAAATTTTGTTAAAGAAAATTATTTTTATTTTAAATTTGATTTTAGTTTTATTATATTATGATATGTACCACTAAGACTATCTGTATCTCGTTTGAAATTGCATGACTGTGTACTATTAATATATAACATCTCACTAATCAATCGTTTTTTATAATTTGGTTCAATATCAAGGATTTTAGTTTTGTTAAAATCAAATATTTTTTTTTATATAAAATTTTTTTTGGTTTGTATATGTTTATCATGATCTGTATGTAATTTGTCAATGTTAAAATCATGTTTTAATTAATTAAGCTAATTTATGTTCATTAGTCTCTTATTTATATATAAAACATTTTTAGCGCTGAGGAAGGGGATAGTTTCATCCCCGAACGTTCGCTGATATTAATCGACTAATGTAATTAATACAAATAAAGAAATAAAAACAGGTTCTATTGGAATTTCATGGTTGCTTTATTTTAAATCCATTGGATAAATCTAATTAATAAATAATATCAAAGGACGTCCAAAATTAATATTAAAAACAAAACGTTTTGCCTGCTAGTTTAATATAATCAAAAATGCGTTCAACAAGTAACCATAGAAAGAGATTGAATCTACACTCAAGAAAATGGTAGTAATAAAAAAGACAATTTCAAACTACCTCACAAATAAGAAAGAAGGATCACATAATAATAATTTGCGGGGTACCACAAGCTTCAATCTTGGGTCTTCTACTATAGAATATAACAACTCTTGGAACTAGAAACGATGACGGAGTATAAATGGTATATTTTGCAGGCAACATTGCAGTGGTTATTACAACAATGCATTAAAAAAAAAATAGAAGAAAAAATCTAAAAATAGCTAAAAACAAAACTAGTTATTCTGTACGAAAAAAGATTATAAAAAATAACAGTAGAATAAGATCAAAACCCACAATAAAATATTTAGGAATAAAGTTTAACCACAACTTAGAAATAAAAATACACAAATAAAAAACCATACTCAAAGCGGAGAAAATACTAACAGCGCTAAACAATATAAGGTCAATAATAAAAAGATTAGTTTCAAATTAAAAAAAAAGACTGGAGTCTGTAGCTTTTCAGGTAATTTTACACAGAGTCCCAATATGGAAGAAAGCAGACTTAAAATAGCAAACAGATACAGGACCATATTAACGCAGTCTTGGTAATAGTAGCGATAATGCTCATAACACATATGATAAAGTATAGGGTGAGAACACAAGAACAAAAATTAAACGCAGAAAAGGAGGCACATAAAGAAGCACTACATACTTAAGCTTAGATAAAAAGAAAATTATATAACCCAGTTCCTGAGTAGACATGGTTCTTTAAAGAAATATCTAAAAAGGTTCAAACTACATTCGGCTTCAAACCTCGGACCAAACAAGTTGTGTTTAGCTGGTTTTTTTATTGCAATTCTTGCAAAGCCAAAAAAAATCTATGTCTATGGTAAGACAAAGAATGTTTATAGGCAGTCAATAAAAATCTTGTGCTCAAAGCATTAACATTTTGAGATGTGTGGCAGGCACTTACTGCGGAGAAATTCCGCATTTTTTTTTTATTTTTATAAAGTTTTTGTAAAATTTTGCCTTGACTTTGCGTCCAATCTTTTATTTTTTTGCAGTACATCTAACTTAAAAATTTTGAACAAAATTCAAAACAAGTCAATACTTTGTATAGGAGTTATAAATTCCATTTATATTAACGTCATAAAAGTAGAAACTGGTATTATGCCACTGCAAATAAAAAAAAGCTACTTGCCAAAAGACATATTTCCTAACTATTTGGCATGGGTAGAGACATGGCATATGATGTCATGTCACAAACATACATTTTTGGCAACTAAAATTCCTTCTGGCCAGCAAAAAATTAATTTTAGCATTTAATGAAATCTTTCAGTATGACTAATTTATTAATAAGAGTTTTTTTCCAAATTATTTGTATTTTCTATCCAATCTTTATTTTGATACGATTCTTTCTCGCATAAATCCTTATCTCTATCCGTGATCAATGTTTAAGGAGTTATCTTTTCAACGCTGGTTCAACTACATCCAAATCTTTACTGACGGCTTAACTCAACTCAACCAACAATCAGTCGCGTTTGAAGTATGGATTCTGTTAAGTTGGAAAAAATAAAACAACTTCCTAACTTCTCATCTGTTTTCACCGCGGAACTATATTTATAGGGCTTTGTGTTTGATTTTGGTTAATAATTTAATAATATTTATTTGATTTCCAAAGTTTCCTTAATGCTATTTTATGTTCTTACGCATCTAACATTAAAGGCAAAATTTGTACCAGTCACATTAAGAATTAAGGTCTGGTAACTTATTTTTATTAGGTGCTCAACTATAAAGGCATACGTAGCAATGAACTTGCTAAGGACTAGGATATGGCAGGCGGTGTTATAATATCACTATCAAATACACCGACTTCTATGCCAGCTTTCAGCAGAATAACTTAAATTCTTAGCAACAACACTTCAATATCATTAGCCTACTTCAACCAGACAAATCAAGTGGTAAACCAAAAGCCCTAGTTTAAGAAATTTTCATTTTAATCTAAGATAGATATATGTTTTTTGAGTTGACTTAGATCTAGACATTTGCAATCTTCTTGACGTTTATTCAAAATCAATATTGTGGATAACCCACTCTGCGTCTATAGTGAAATAGGCAATACCAATCATTTAAAAAAAATTGTCTTTGAAAAATTATTCTTTAAACAATTTTGAAAAAAATAGTTTCTTACAGTTTTCTTTTGAAATTGCAATTCTGAGAAGTTACAAACAATCAAAAATGTGAAAAACGCAAAAAAAAACAATTTTTTTCAAATTTTAAGTGCTTATTACTCAGATATTTTTGGCGGTTTCATATTTTCAATATTTTGTTATTTTTTTGTATAATTTTATTACAAAAAAGTGTGAATCTAACATACTTTTAGCCGGCGGAGGAGGATGCTGTGGCTCTAGTGATATTAAGTTACTTAACTTATTTAAAAATATAATTGTTAACCTTTACTTTTGTAATAAAATAATGTCTTGTTTCAATGTTTGCATTAAAAATAGCAACTATCAATTTCATAGTAAGTTCTTCAAACTAAATAACACAGGCTCAGTTATGGGTTTACTCCTAAGTTCATTGTTAGCTAAAGTATTTACGGCTTTTTTTAAAGAAACTATTTTTAATTCAAACCTAGCCAAGAAACATATTTCTTTTTGGTATTTATATGTTGATGATATATTAGCTTGCTTTAAAGGTACTTTATGCCAATTAGACATTTATCTAGTTTACATCAGTAGTATTCATCCCAGTATTAAGTTTACAGTAGAGACCAAAACTTTTTAGACTTGTCACAATAATAATATTCTTTTTACAGACTCAACTATTCCGTTTGACTCTGTACATCCTTACAGTCACAATTTTGTACAGTTAGACACGAATAGTGTGGCCGGTAATAGGCAACTTAATATACACAAAAATTATGTTTACAGTGGTTGTACTCATGTCTTTGACCGTTTCACATTTTTTATTTGCGCTTACATTTTACACATTCTATTGACGACGTTGCAGCGTTGTTCTGAGATTGAAAAATGCCAAAACGGGCAAAGGCATGAGTTTAACCATAGCCAACATAATTTTTGTGTATAATAAGTTGCTTATTATACCGGCCACACAATGCTTGTCTAGCTGTAGCCTAAACTAATGTAAAGTTTATTTTTTATTTACACAAACTGTTAATGTTTGAATAAAAAAAGTCTTCGGGAAGATAGTTTTTCTTTAAAAAAAAAATTAATTTAGAAAACTTTTCTGTTTCTTGATAAATTTTGATCAAATACAAGGTTTTTGAGAAAATCAAGTAAAACCAAAAGTCATTATTTCTTAAAAATAATAAAAAATATTATTGACCGGTTTTAGTTTACTATACTAAAGAGAAGAATTGTTAAAATGTTCACTATAGGTCTGCTCCAACATACGATTGTCCAAAATTCTAATGGTCCAAGTTTTGGCAAAAGTTTTGGGGTTGTTTGAAATGTTTGTTTATTTGCACAGGTTTGTCAAAAACCATCCGTCTCAAACGTTTAAAAACTTTATAAGCTGTTATCAATAACTAAACACTGTAGCGTAGAAGTTTGTTTATATAAATTTGGGGTTCATAACATAATTCTTTTGTGAGATAACAGTTTTAGAATGTTTTGGTAAACGTTGTTTTTGTTGGTTCTAACAATTGCAATGTAGTACAAAAATCTTACGTGTATTTGCCTCAAGTGTTGCAATAGAGCCAGATTTAAATGTAATGTTTAACCTTTGTTGACAAGATATGCGTGGTTTGATTGTTGGCAATTCAAGCCAAAGTTTGTGGTTTTTTTGTGGAACTTTGTTATTGTTGTTTTACGCACTATTAATTAAAATAGTGTTAATCAAATTGACCCACACCTGTACTCGATGATAATGAAACAAAAACACTACTTCAGTTAAAACGTTGCAATTAGTTTTTCATTTGTAAGTAGATTACTTTGTATTTTGTTTACTTTAAAATATACTCTACATTGTTAAAAAAAATAATTTAATTTAAAGTAAGCGTTAGTTTAGTCTTGGCATTGATCTCCAAAAATTACTAAACAAAAACTTCCATTCTGTTCACCGCTGTGATTCGGATGTCACTTAATAAACCGTTGATTCCATCAGTTGATAAAAAGTGGTAAAATAGCCGTATCAGGGCAGATACACTTACAGCTTAATTTTTTATTACGTTTTTGATATTGCTAAATTCTAGCTTTGATCCATAAATTAAACCTACACATAATTAATAAATAATAAAATAAAATAATTAATAGATGATGCAAGAATCTTTATCCAAACACCGTTCTATATTATTCTACAAAAGCAAAATATTTATAAAAACTCAGTTCACTATCCCTATAACATTCCAGGTACTCTTGTCAGTAAGTAAAAAAGTATAACTGCTTATTATTACTGAATTGTGTTTTCATACAACAAACTTAACATTTTTTTGCAGTCGTTTTTTAACATGCTTTCAACGGCTGTTACGTATAAGTTAGAGCTTAACAATCAATATAGGCTAAATATTAATGTTAACAAACAATTCCAAAGTATGAAATACCAGTTTGTAATTGACAATTTTTTACAGTTTAGTACAATTTAAACTGTCAAGTACTTTAATGTCAATATACTGTTTTACACACTCTTAAGATCCCCAGAGTCTAAATATAAATAACTTTAGACAACTTTGAAGTATATCTTAGTATATACAATAAATTTAAAAAAATAGTTACAACTAGAGTGCCCCACCCACCCACTCAAGTACTAATAATCCAAAAATTAAATAACAAACAGTCAAGTGGGTGATCAGGGCACTCATGCAATAAGTTTTGGGAAGTAGTTTTAATAGGAGCAACCCACCCACTCACTCAAGCGTTAGTTATCCAAAAATTAGATAAAAAAATTTTGTGTGGGTGGTCGGAGCACTTATACAATCGTTTTTGAAAAGTTAATTTAACTGGAAGGACCCACCCACCCACCCAAGCGTTTTTTATCCAGAAATTGGATAAACAAATTTTCTTTGAGTAGTTGGGGCACTTATACATTGGTTTTTAGAAACAATTTTAACTGGAGTGACCCACCCACTCACCCAAACGTTAGTTGTTAAAAAATTAAATAAAAAACGTTTTTGTGGTTGATCGGGGATTTATACAATAAATTTTGGAAAGTAGTTACAACTGGAGTGTCTCACCCACTCACCCATCCTAGTACTAATGATCTAAAAATTGAATAACAAACAGTCGAGTAAGTGGTCAGAGCGCTTATACAATGAGTTTTAGGAAGTAGTTTTAAATGAAGTAACCTACCCACCCACTCAAGCGTTAGTTATCCAAAAATTTGATAAAAAACTTTTATGTAGATATTCGGGGCACTTATACTATGATTTTTGGAAAGTAGTTACAACTGGAATGCCCTAACTACTCACCCAAGTACTAGTAATTTAAAAATTAAACGAAAAACAATCGACTGGAAGGTCGGGGCACTCATGCAATGAGTTTTGGAAAGTAGTATTAACTGGAGTAATATATTAAGCTGTTTAATTCAATAAATGTGTTTTCTAAGCAAATGGTAGATTCTATAATTTGTTTGCTCAAATTTTACTCAAAAATACGCTTTTTGATAATTTAATAAAAAAGTCAATAGATTTTTAGCCAAATCAGCATACAGTAAACATAATTTTGAAAGAATTTTTTAACAATTTATTTTTCTTATATTATAAAATTTAAAAATTACTAGAAAAATAAACCAGTTAAGCAGATTAGACCAAGTTTTGACAAATGGAAGTAATGCGGCACACCTAATAGCAGTGGCTGGTCTAGAAATTTTTTTGAGACAAAGTTTCCTTCTTTTGTTGTTAATAATTAAATATTGTTTAGACATATGTTGCACATATTATGACAACATTGTTATCAATTCAAAAGTATTGTATGATTTTTATGAAAAATTTTGTCAACTTTGAATTTTGTTAGATGTTTTTACAGACTTAGTTTGTTAAACATTTTAGATTGATAGTTTTAGTAGTCTGATATAATTATCTTTTTAGAGGCACGTGGCTTTAATCAGAGATAAGAGTTGCAATGCAGTTTGGTTTTTTTTTTTAATTTGTTTTGTCAATTTTTGATTGCTTTTTGGACTTGTTTTATCAAAAAAGTTTAAGCTGCGGCTACATGTAGTCTTGGTGCCTCATGTGTTCTAGGTTTTGCATGTGGTTTACGTGCTCTATTACAGTATCTTCAAAACCTTTACCAAAAAAAAATTAGATAGTAAATTTTTTTGGACCAGACGTTGACTGCAAGTAAACAAAAATGTAGGTGTAGTTTTGTTTCAATTAATTTTATTTTATTTTGCAAATTTTTAACTTTTTATTTTTTAGCACTAGCGGTACATAATAATTGGTGTTTTAAGTTTTAATTACTTTGGCAAATATCATTTTGATGGTAAGCAAGTCTTGCTTATTAATCAACATGTTTGCAATTACCTGGAATGTTTGGATACTCAGGTCTTAGACTCGGAGGCGTTAGGAAAAACATGCCGTCTTACATTTATCTTAAAGCAAGCTTGTGATAGTTGTGCAGTTTTTTTTTTGCTAAAGTTAAAAAAGTGTTTTTTCTCATTCAAAATGTTGTTTGTCATTTAAAGTTTTGTTTGCGTTTTATAATGGCACCAGTGTGGCACGTAGAATTACTTACAAGCTAGTGTTCTGTAGACCAAATTACATCCAGTTGAGGTTTATGCAAAATTTACCACCCAGTTAGAATTTGGAATTTGGTCGCAATAACTCAAAAGTATTTGCTATGATTAGCCTAGTTTACATGTTGGTGTTAAGTATGTTGAAATAAAAGTAAAACGTCTAAAAACAAAAATTAAAAATTAACCTACAATAAAACCAAACGGTGTCTACTTAAAATAATAACTGTTCAACAATTGTACCGTTCACAAGACGGCAAAACACCACAGACCTAAAAAACCTAAGGATGTATAGAGCCACGTTCTCGATGTCATAGGAAGTATCTAGCACTATTGTTTGACACTATTCTAATCTTCAACACACAACTAACAAATATAGCAAAAAAACTATTTAGTGCTTTTTTTAAATAATTTTGCTGCCATGGTTATTTTGCCGCAAATTTAAGAATTCCAATTTAAATTATTGGGTTCTTTAACGTGCACGCAACATCAAGGCAGTACACGGGACCTACTAAAGCTTCTCTTCTTATTTGAAAAAAGACGTACTCATCACATCACATTTTTTCTTAACCAGAAAAACTGACCTATCATATAGAGGACTTGAGGCTCAAACCCAAAACCCCTGCTAAAGTAATGATGGTTGGACGTACATGGGGATTAACACTAAATATGACTCGATGGTTATTACAAGCAACATGCAGACTGTAAATAAATGAACACAATGTAAACCTTGGGACCCACAGACCTAACTTAATAATCCATTTAAAAAAAAACTTTAATAATGAGATCGGACTTTATAAAGGGCTACTGCATCAGTAAGAAAAAAAAATTGATGTAATAATACCACAATAAAACGAATGGACAAAGAGTAGATACTTGGGAACAGTCAAAAGAACTATCTGGTACACAGATGGGTCTAAAGACCAAGAAGACACAGAAACTAGAATTTATAAAAATAAACAAGCAGAGGTAGGAGCTGTGCACGAGGGATATAATCAAGACGGAACTAACATCTGACAGTCTAGAAGCAGTGGCCATAACCTGTAAAGTTGGTCTGGTATGGATACCAAAAAACCAGGAAACAAAAGGAAATCTCATGGAAAATTAGCTTGCCAAACAAGAACCAAAAGAAACATTTACTGGACCAGAACCCGCTTTTGAGATTCTATACGAGACCGGAAAGTAAATAATCCGCATCAAACTTGAAGCAAAACATAGTAACATTCAGAAATATTCCTAACAGAACCATTACATAATGTCAAAACAGTAGTAACACAAATGAGTTGCATTAGACTGCGAAGGCTCATAGGGTTGATAACCGAACACAACAAACACCTGCATAGAATGGAAATAGGAAAGAACTCTCTATGCCGCGGGTGTATGGAAGAAGATAAGACTCTAATGCACTTGCTGAATGAATGCAAAGCTTACAAACAATAACGCAGGGCCATCTTTGGCAAAAATAACCAAACCGCAGATATATTAAAAGCAACCCATTGGCTAAAGATACTCGACTGAATCGAGACGGCTTAAGGAGTAAAACATCAGAGGTGTACAACAGGTCTAACAGAACCGCAGTGAAGAGGAGCCAAGCAAACCACCTCAAGATAAGGAAGCAGAAAGATGGGTTTGTAGTCAGTAAAAACCTGACGCTCCTGGCAGTAACGCAACAAAAAGAAAATAACTGAAAAGTACTCAAAGGCAACTATTTTTAATTAGATGTACAAAGAATAATTTTTACGTAAGCTAGATGAGAATTTAACTTATTTACATTTGCAATCTAACAAACTGTAGGTGACTTATATGACTACAAAATGCTGAACTTGGTAAAAAACCTAACCTAAAAGTAAAACGCGTAAATAAAGTATTAAAAAAAGAATCGTATTTGTCACTCTTAAAAAAAATATGAGGTGCAGTAATAGCACGGTACTCTTTCACTTAAATTGTGCTTTCACAAATACTGCTTTTAGTACTATACTGCTAAAAAAATTTATTGTTTTTTAAGCCACTTTTTAAGTGAAAACGATATAAAGATAAAACATTCAAATTCATAAAGGTACATATTATGTTTTGATAAATAAATAAGTTTAGAGTTAGGTAATCATTTATGTTTTCAAATATGATGCATTTTTTTATGAATAATGTCGGGAAGTTTAATATTGTGTGTCTTCCACAAGTAGGCTTGGTAAGAGTAAAAAAAAAAGTTTTTGTTCTGTTTCTTTAATTGAGAAAAAAAATTGTATTAGACAAGTTGCAAACATGTTTTATTGTAGCTTTTCTGTTAATCATCGTTTGTAAAATTGTAACCTAAAAACAAGTTAATACAAAAAACGCATTGAACATAGTAAACAATCTCAATACTGGTCTTAAATCAACTTGAGAACTAAATGTTTTCAACAAAACAGCTAACAATCTGCTAAAAATAGCTAACTTAAGTTAACTTTTATTGTTAAATATATAAACGTTAAACATATGCCAGCAAATTGCTAAAAAACTTTGATAAACGTCATTTTGACAGATGTTTTAAACTAAACAGCTTATTTTTGACTAAAAAACTACAGTTTTGCTAATAATTGAATGGTTATCACTCTATTTTAACGTTAGATTTGACTGTCGCTGTTGTTAAAACAATTAAATGTTTTTACTAAAGGAAAAATTTCAGTTTTTTTAATTTTAAACTTAAAATTAATAAAACTCTGCTACAATTTGTGTTAACAAACAACAATTTGATCTTTTTAACAGTACTTTACAATTAAAAATAGACTTATAAAGCTTATATTTAATGCAGCAGAATATAATAGCAAAATATTATTTTAATTTGCTTCAATAATTTGTAAGCATTTATTAATGTTTTGTTTTATATTACTATAATTTTATATAAAACTATAAATAAAATAAATTAATAGTTATTGCCCCCATATAAAAAATATTCTGACTACGCCACTTCAATAAATTGCAGATTACGTTTACCAACATTACAGTGAAGTTAATAAGTTCTCCGTAAGATAGCGTTACTTATTTGAGCATACAAATCAACATAAAATTTAAACTATTTTTATCCAACTAACATCTCTAATTAATAAGTAAGCTAATTGTATTTTTATATATTGATAAAATTGCGTATTAAGGAATTTTATGCTGCGACGCTATTGCCCTCTGTGGTATGAGTTTCAACTAATAGTTTTAAAAAATGCTGTAAGATGTCACTAGTAGTTGAATTGAAAATGTTTATTTATTTGTATTAATTCACAGTATTTGAGTTTATATAATTTAGGTTAACACAATAATAAATTATAAAAACAAAAGTAACTAAAAAGTTATTTAATAATTTAATTAAAAACAATTTATTTATGAATTTTGTTATTAAATTATAATGATCCGTATGGTATATCTACTATTCCGTGACGTAAAATTGACTCTTGATTACAATTTGGGGGGTCCGACTCCGATATTTTCAGCATTTCTTTGTCAATTTTAAGGTAACAACTAAAAACATGAGTTTTTTGCGTTTTAAAGTGCAAAAATGGCACTAAACGGTGCAAATGTTGACCAATGTTGGTAATTTTTTCGGTTTTTAGGGTAATTTGGAACTCCAAAAATAAAAAAATAGAGGGACAAAGAATAATATAAATAAATAATGTTCTATATCTCCAAAACTGTTGCTATGACAACCAAACATGAGTTATTACCACTCCCTTAAATATTTTACATTCTTTTTTGAAGACTCTGTATAAAATAGGTTATGTTCTTTAAATCAAAATGTCATTAATAAAATAATTAATCAATATATTTATATCGGATAATGTAAAACTATACGCAATTAACTAAAATTTCTTTAACAATGCCAAAATCAAAAAAAACTAAAAATAAAAATAAAAATAAAGATGTGGCTCAAAACATTGTAGAATTTTATAATGGAACCAATACTTTTAATATACCCAATGGTGATATCTACATTGGTGAATACTGTGCTCATGTAAGTGGATTAGTTTGGCGGGAAGGCCACGGTGTGTATTACTCTACCGATGGCCAAACTTACGAAGGAGAATGGAAAGATGACAAATTAATAGATAATTCTGAAGTAACAATAAATTATGAAGATGGAAATGTATATACAGGTCCATTAGTGAAGAATAAATATAACGGTTCAGGATTAATGAAACTTGAAAGTGAGATGAAGGTTTTTGCACAATTTAATGCTAATAAAGTTGTGGGGGATGTACTAATGGCGGATTTGGATGGAAAATTGTGGCATGGTAATAATTAAATAAAATATAACATTAATCAATTCTGTAGTTTATATTTTTTGCAGGAGTTGCTGTTGAGGATCGCGTTTATCTACAACCAGAAAATATTTTTTTCCAAAACATCCATAAACACAGAGGAAAATCCAAAGAAATATTAAAAAACATAAAACCAGAATTTAGTCAAAAACTTTTTATATCAAACCAATCAGATTCATCACCTCAATTAACAAACCGTGATTTGGAACAAATAATTTTTGCCAAAAGCAATAAAACCCAATTGGGTATCGATTTTAACAATTGCGAATGGTACAAGAACTTTTTAAAATATAAAAGTAAACGTAGCTTAATCCTATCAAAAGTTAAATCGCATACACCATTAACCCGTGATGAAGGTAAATGGTATATGCAATACCACAGATACAAAAAAATGAATAAAAATCGTGATTTGGAATTGTCTATACTGAAAGCTAATAATCAACTGCTTGATAGATTTTATAGTGATGCTTTTAAGAAGAGTTCGCAACCGTATAGTGTGTTTTATCCTACTTATGATTGGGTTGTACCAACGCAAAGTGTTGAAGAGTTTGAGTTGCCTGATTATCTTCTAGTGCCTAGTGTTGAAGAAGAGGAATATCATGAAGTAAGCGTTCAGAATGAACCAATAGTTACAGAGCATGTAAAAAGCGTTGTGGATGATACAAGAACTGTGCTTCATGGAACTAGTTCAATGTTTGATTATATTGATACAAATTTGGAAACTGAGGTTTCTAGAGAGTGTAATAATGATAAAACATAAATATTTTTGAAAATTTATATTTTTTTAAATAATAAATAACTAAAAATCGGCTATTAAATTGTTAATTGTTTTTTTGATAGTTTTATAATTAATTAAATTATTGCAAATTTTGTAGAAGTTTGCTATATGATTTAACAATTTTGTCAAAGATTAAAATACGCTGCGCATGCTAATGCTTCTAACTTATATGCGTTTAGCGTGCGGTTTGTGTAAAGCAAACAAATCTTAAACCAATTATTTTGCAAGTTTTATGCTAATAGGACTGTACTACCAACAAGCTTGATTGCGTCAACAAAAAGCCATCAACCAATCACTACTAAATCCGTCAAAACAATCTACCTTTTCCGCTATATCCACTAAAATAAACAAGTAAAATTGGTCACTTAAGTGATACAAAGTAATAATATTACCCAACCAAACAAGTCTATTGGTAACATTTGTATTTTATGACATATGTCACGTATTACGTAAATTATTTACAAATTAAATATGTATCCCCAATTATATAACTCGTTTGTTCAACAACAACGATACAGTCAGTTTTAAGATATAACAAATATAAAAATTACTCATATTATCATTTTAGGGTTTAATGGTTCAATTCCACTAATCAATTCGACAATTGCTCCACCAAGACTAGAGACAGTTAATTGCAAAGCTTGTGATTTTAATCAAAACTATAGAGAAAGATTAGCAACCGAATGGGCTCCTTTAGAAAAAACTATTTTAGAACCACCATCAATGGTAAAACCAGTTGGAATTTATTATACAAATATTGGGATGATGCCTAATTATGGTGGATACGTTCCTGGTGAAACTGTAAGGTAAAAGTAATCATTAAATTTTTTGCTAGATAGATTTACAATTTATAGCATATAATCAGTAACAAACAATGTCTAATTTTAGATTTGGAAAAACATTTGGTAAAGACACTATGAATGCTAAAAGGTTTCTGAAGGCTGGATATTTTCAATGAAATTTGTGAACTATAAATTTGTGATTGTCTTGATTAATAAAAATTTACAATAATTATTTTTTTGCTCTACTACCCAGATATACTTTTAAATTTGCTTTTAGACTAGTTTAGAAGACTATAATAAAGAAGTTATTAGAAAACTTATGGATTGTTGTGTAATCACCAAAAACGTTTTAGTTGAACTATTAAAAATTTTATAAACACTTTTTACAGCAGTACCAGCTTTTCAAATTTATTGAATTTATCAACTCTATATGAACGGCCATCAAAAAAATAAGCCTTGACAGCAAACGCACGTTCTTATTTTGTGCAACTGGCTTAAGCGGTAACAAAACTTTAAAATCCCTTTTTTCAAATGAGACCCTCCCTACCCCTTTCTGACCACGTCTCGCTTATTGGCGCCCAATTCAAATCAGCAAGTTTTTCTGCCGCACCTTGTACTAATAACCGTTTTTGCAGACATAACTCTAGCTAAAAACCGTTTTCAACCACCGTCTTTAACAAAAATTTTACCGTCATAATTGGCGCCCAATGTGGGTAACTTAGAGTCAAAGCGACCTAAATCTTACAAACCTGTCACTAAAGAGTTTTATTTATAAAAAGTTTATTACTAAAATTTAACCGCACCATTGGAACAACTTTTGGTCTTTCATACTACTTAAAGGACGTCTCTAAAAGATCATTTGTAAAACTTGATTTAAACTCAAACCAAGTTTATATTAACCTGTATTGACACATCTTGATTGGCAGAAAAAAATTGACCTAAAAATCAGGTAAAAAATAATATTGTGATAGACTAACTACTTCAAGCACTTCTCGCAGCAAGTTTTAAATCATCATTGCATACTATGCGTCGGACAAAGACTCGAGCCCGGAAGACCCTACAAAAGATGTCTACTTATTATACCAAGCTAACGCTAACAGCAGATCTCTGATCAAAACCAACAACATCCCCGTATTGACACCAGATCTGCAAGAGCACCTAGAAACTGAACCCCAGTTTTACTCTTTACCTAAAACCTTATAGAATGAAATCTCTGAAGTAGTAACACTGTAACCTTAGCTTACTATAAGGCGTCTAAAGAAAATCACGTACCTTGAAACAAAAAACATTGTCAGCAAAGACCCAAAAATAAACGAGAAGCGCAAATACCAACTGAACTAGCTACGCAAACACAACTTCCGCAAACCTGACGCCCGCAAGCTTCTAAAATCAATGACAAGTAAACCGTGTGCAAACCCACGACCAAAAGTACACTGGCCGTAAAGTTGTTTGAGCACGTGTCTACCCTTTGTTCTATTGAGGCAGGGGTTCTTCAAGGTTCAGTTTTATCACCAATGCTCTTCAATCCGTATGCAACCGACATACCATGCATCAGTAAAGGTGTGAAAATTGTTCAGTATGCAGACGACACGGCACTAATGTACACTTCAAAGAGTTCAAAAGTCATCACTCTAAGACTTTAAGCGGCATGTGAGGCACTTAAAACTTGGCTTTGGTACTGGAGAGTAAAAATCAATCCAAAGAAAAGCAAGGCTATTCTCTTCACTAAATATTACCAACAAACTCTTCATAAGAACGTTTATTTCAACGACGCTTCAATTTTATAGATGGATACTGCAAAGTATCTAAAAGTTGAGCTTGATCGTGGACTAACTCTTAGATAACATATTAAAATCTTTGGTAAAGCCACTTCTACGGAAAAACAGCAACATGAACTCTACAAACAAGTTGCAATTATTTAAAACAATCGTTTGCCTATTATTGACATACGCATGTCTAGCATGGGGAATAGCTACATCCTTCTAATTGCAAAGGATAGAGTTATTTCAAAATAATGCTTTGAGAAGGATTCTCAAAGCACCTCACTACGTACGTAATACACCATTGAGAACTGATGCTGGAATCGTCCTGATCAGGGATCATATGTTGGTATTAGCGACAAGTTTCTTTGAAAATCACTCAGATCTTGAGTTAGCTTATCTTGCCGAGTAAAATGAACAATCTTTCTAATACAAATGGATTATTAACATACTTGCTGTATAAGAAAAACTCGAGGTTTTTTAACTGCCACCTCACCTAATCAACGCCTACAAGGCTGGCGCACTTCTGAATGACTTCTTAGAAACGTCATGTATAAGGCACAGACAGATCAGAAGGTTGTACACATTAATGTGTGAAACTTCCTGGTTTAAGAGATTTATTTTGCACTTTTTCCTTTCCTCAGCCAACAAGTAATTCTTAGACAATACAATTGTCAGAAAGTTTTTTTTCCTTAAGCAACTGCAAAAACATTACTGCATACCAGAAGGACAATCAACTTAAAACTTAAAAAATAGAGCAAATAAGCAAAAGTAGAAGAGATTAATACCGGACTGAAGTTTGCCTCAGATTCAACAAAAGTCCGCCATGATTATTACAGCCAGCAGGCAGCGCTGTTTCCCGCGTCTACCACGGACATTATACGTTTCACGCAACAATTTCCGTCACGTACCACGGCAACCTCACGGCTTAAGATCATGCCGCCGGCAAGTCAAGACACGTAAAGGCACGTCAAAACAAGTCCAAAACTTACGACTGCACGTCATTCCCATATGACACTCGGTGCTTCCAGGTGTATCATATCTAGATACTATCATCGATATCACCTCCTGGCACTTCCAAAGATGCATAACATCATTTAAATACAATTAAGCTGCAATTGACGTAACAACCGGCTTGTTACGGTCAGGGATTTTACTTAACAATATCCCGGGCCGGTAACTTGATTTAACTCAATAGCCATTTCTATCTTTCACATTCGAGGACTCAACATCTCCTCTGCTTCTACCAAAAACATTTGGCAAACCAAGAAATCACTGCTAAGTTATATCAACCTGCCACAATAAACCAATGCACTTAATCTAGGACGCCTTATTCCTTGAAGGGTGCCATTGACGACTTTCGCTAAAAACCATAATTCAGATCACAAAACTACATCTACCCGGCGCAATAAGCTAAGATAGACTATCCACTGCATTTTAATTAAAAGAGCACGATCTTCTCTATTGACCTGGTGGTACTCCGGAGAATAATTACTGCTTTCAGTAGCCAGACCAAAATACTCTGAGGTAGAAAGCTTTACATCATACCTTCCAGAAGTCAAAAGAAGTGACTGGCTAACCCCACCAAGTACCTCCCCTGCCGAGTTCTAAATCAACAGTGCATATTATCTGTCGGACACAAACTCTAGCGCGGAAAACTACAGCAATAGAAACAACAATATACTACGCATGATACCGCACTAACCGCAGCTTTCTGACCAAAATCACCAACTTTTCCGCTTTAACATCAGATCTACATCTGCTCAATCATATCACGTTTAATTAACCCAAGCAATCACTTTAAATCTGAACCTTAACTTAACAGAAGCCAAACAACAACAGAGGTCAACATGGTCTCTTCACCTAAAACTCTATAGAGAGAAACAGCTAGGGCAGCACTAGTGTGCTACTCTAGGTTTAGGTGTCTCTATTTGAAGAAAACTACCTACATTACATTTAAAAACCCAGGCAAAACCAAACCGTTGCACACAACACAGCACCCAAAACCTGAATCCAAGCGCGCTACGCCCGCAGGCATTTAAAGTCAGTGACAAGTAAACTGTGTAGAAACTTTAGTAGGACAAACCACAACTAAAACTTGAAAGTGACAATACCGTGACTCTTATTGAAAAGTTTTACTATTTTTTTCGGGCAACTACAAAAATATTAATGCGTACTAGAAAAGCGTTGCTTCAAAATCTACAAAACTTTGCTGCAACTCAACTTGCTAGCCAGTTCTACCGCAACATTTGACTTCACTTTCTCTTCTGTTTTTATTGAAAACACCTAAAAAATTAAAAAACACTGCTGAACTGCATCTACTGTCTACCTAATCAAAAACGTCCTATTCTCTAAAAAGTGCTTTGACGGCATTTGCTAAAGACCTTGCAAGACTTGTCTGAATTAGCCAAAATAGTCTAGTCTCGGTATTTTAACTGAGCTAACACTAACCACAGATTTTTGACCAAAACCACTAAAACCCACCTAACACCCAGAACTGAACCCAAATTTGGTATAGGCTAAAAACCACTACTGACAAACAAGGTCTTTTTATTAATGGTTGCGGATCTCAAATCTCACAGAGTAATACCACTAGGATATCAACGTAATCTTAACCTACTCTAGTTTGAAAAAAACCACGCTAAACCTAGCAGTCGCAAACTCATTTAACAACATAGTACCCAAAACTTAGACCCAAGCGCAATATGCAAGCTTGACTTTCTAAACTATGTGCAAACATTAGTGGGTTGAACCACAACTAAAATTTGGAAGTGACAATACAAACAATAACTTTTGGTCAAGACAATCAACGTAGTTTGATTATCAATTCTTAAGAAAGTTTATATTTTTTAATACTTTTTTTAATCAAAAATAAAAACATTAGTACGTATCAAAAAGGTGCACAAGCTTTTGTTGAGTTGAAAAAATAAAGAGGATTGTTGCCAAACTAGAATTTGCAAAAGGCGTGGCCTTATAATCAATAAAACTTTGCAGCAACTTAACTGAATAACCAGTTTTACTGCAACATTTATAGCTTGCTTTTCCGATCATTCCGTTCTTAAAAGAAGCAACCTCCGCTAAAGTCCTTGCAGTATCCACACCACAAAGTTGCATCTACCTGACGCAATAAACCCTAGAATTTTAATTGAAAAGACCTCTGCTCTTTAATTTAATGGTATCCCGCAGAGTAACCACTGCCTCCAGTAGCAAAGCTACTGTCCCTGCAGCAATTTCTACGCAGAACCAGACCTACATTGCACCAACCCACATTATATTCTTAATAACCGTTTTCATAGACATAACACCAGCCAAGAACCATAGTCAACCACCGCCTCCAACAATACTTTGACCGTAACAGCTGAAAAACGGTACAATGAAAGCAGCATTTTTTGCTTTAAGTAAGATGTCTCATAGGCGCAAACAAACTTTTAATTTTGAGCGTTCAAGATTGCAAGAGCGCACATAACTATCTCCATGAAAGCACTAAAGGCTATAGAGTCAATAATCCTACCTAATGGTAAAAAAAGTGAGATAATCTACAACTATAAAGTCTTAAAACATTGTCAAAATATAAACCGCCCGATTCAAAATATGTCAAGCTAACAAATCAAAAAAAAAATAAGTAACCTAATGCTTAACCCAACTTTTATCAAGTAAGTATTAAGTACCAATACTGCCGACCAGAATAAAGATGTCAACGTTCAGCACGTAACGGAATGTCAATGTAGATTTTACAAAGTTTTAGGGGTACTAAGTGTGTTAGGAGACCAGGCTACAATAACCCAAGAACAGATTGATTGGTATAATAAGCAACTTAATATATACAAACATTATGTTTGCTTTCTTTCACTCATGCTTTTGCCAGTTTTAACATTCTTCATTTTTGCTTACATTTCATGCATTTCATAGGCCACATTGTTTTGAGATTACTGTAAAACCAAACATTTTAGTGTCGCACATAATCGGAAGAAGTTAAAGACGCTTTATAAAGCTACCAACAAATGCGTTACTTGTAATGATGTAGGTTTTTTGTTTTTGGTTTGATTGTTTGTTTTGGCTCAAACTTTGCATTTTAAAACCAATGCTATTTTTGTAGCATTTAAATACCAATTAAAAGCTAAACAACAAGAATTGTATCTAAGTTACTATTTTCAAAATGAATCATCAACCATCTAAGAAATGATTAATAATTTTGTTGCGTACAAACAGTTTACACAAGATAAAAAGTAATTTTCTTTAATTTTTTTTTAACTTGATAGCATTTGAAACAAGCTGCAGTTGACGTGCAGAAATGTTTTGACAAACGCTGTTTAGTTTCTTTTTAAATATTAATTTACTCTTTGTAGCAGTTTTCAAGCAGAAACAAGATGCAGAAACTAAACACAACCCGACATTAATTCCTATCTATTCTCAAGCATCAACATTAGCTCAGAACCATTGCTAGCCACCACCACTGTAAAGCAGTTTTTAGCTAAAAATGTAATTGTCTTGTTTTACACACCTTGGAAGAACTTCCAACTTTCCCAACAAGCAAAAGCCGACATTGAATTCTTAGAAGTTTGATCTAATTATAAAAGCACCCAAAAACTGAACCCAAACTTAGCCAAAGTCAACTACCACCACTGTTCAACATGGTTCTTTTGTTACTAGACGTAGACCTAGAACATTTTGGAATAATACTTAATGGACAGCATCAGGATGATTAAGACTCAGGTGAAAACCGCGTTCTTTAAACCGGCAAACGTTGTCAGCAAAGACTGAGGTAAAATCAAGACCGCACAACGACGCAGCACTCAAAACAAGGCACAGTGACTGTAAACTATAGTAAGTCAATCCACGACATGATATTAATGTATTTAATCAGAACTTAGCTTACTTGATCCATTCCTGTCATTTTTAAAGCCATAACATTTCACTCAGTGTCACCCAGGAGAGTATCTCCAATGATGTCTAAGACTTAGTGGTACATCTCTAGAACCTCTTTGCAACGGTTTGAATTTTGTGTAGCAATTTTCAAGAAAAAGTATCTAAAAACCTTATATTAGTTTTTCATGTATCAGGTTATAGGTTAAATAATAAATTATGATTAATTTTTGTGAGTTCATAAACACCATACTTGACAATTTATTTAATTTATGTAATTGACGTTTTTATTATTTCTACTATTAGCGTATATCTATTTTTTTTTTAATTTTAATTTTCAATTTATCAAAACTTGGCTTTTATATTGCCAATTGTATTTTTAGACAAGCAAAACATTTTGTATACATTGTATACATAAACACCCTGTATAATACTTCATTTACATTTACAGAGAACACGCGGTATATGCTTACAGACGTTTTTGCATGTATCCAGAGTTGCATACAGCGCCAATTGAATATTTAATTAAAAAACGGAATCAACATAATATAATAATAATTTTAATATTAAAAATGTTAATTATTCTTTGTTAATTGTAATTAATTTCAACTAAAGGAGAGTCATCTATTAATTTATTATTAAACTGTAGAAAAGTATTGTAGCATTATACACTAAATCAAACTGATTTGAAGTTAGTAATCTATTAATACTGAACTGCAATTTGTGTAAAGATTTATATTATCTAAATATGTAGAAATATTTAATTCAATTCAATATTATTTTAATTAAATTCCATACCACTTGTTATGTAATTTATAACAATTTTAGTTTCAAAGTCTATATGTAACATTATCCACCACAAACATCACTTTTCAACTTCATTGTAGTAAAATGTTAGGTTATGGTGCTTCAAATTTGAATTTATTTATATAAAAATGGATAAAACATTTATATTCATTCCCGATACATTAAATATAGAAACAATCGGATTATTAAAGGGCTTCCGAAAAACGATAGATAAATGCAGTTGTTATTTTATAACCAGCAAATACATATATGAAAAGCAGGAAGAGATAATCGGATTATGCAGTTCATATACACCCAAGGAGGATAATCTAAAAGAATTTATTCATATAAATAATAAAACTTTGGAGGTGAATGTATACGAAGAAGAAGAACAAGTGGACAAACCAAGTTGTATTTATTACGATTATGTTACATTTAAGAAATGTAATGCAAATGTTATTGTTGGTGATTGCTTTAACGAGCAATTTAAAACTTTAACTGAAGGTGTGAACGAGGAGTTGAATTATAAAGGATATATTAGTTCATTTAAAAGTCGATGGATTAATATATTGTTATATATGTTAATGTTATTGTTAAAGGTGAGTGTACTGTTTGTAAAGAATTATAATAATAAGTACTTAATTTATTATGAAGATTAGTTAATTAATATGTTAGGGTTGCCATCTTTTAATAAATTATAATTAAATCAAAGTAATATTATTGTTCAAATAAAATAGTTCTATAATAAATGATTAGTGGAGTTAGGTAACAATAGTCAATAATATTAATTTTATAATTGGTTGAGCAATTCAAATAACAATTAAATTATAATCTTGGTTCATGTTTAGATAACCGATCAAGTGTTGTTACATATTTACTGAAATCAATGTTATTGAAATTGTAATTACAAGTTTTAAAATTTATAGGAGATTGATGGTTTTGACAATAACTTTCTTAATAAAATTATTTTGAAGTTAACTAGAATAATGATAGAAAGTAAAATCGATTCATTTATTCATTCTGATAATTTTGTTATATTCATGTATCGGTTTTTGTACATGTTTCTGCATTTTGATTGAATAATTGGATGTATCTGTTCATGTAGTTATTTAAGTTTCACTCTACTATAAGTTTGTAACTAAATTTTCTCTGTATTTTGTTCTGCAATATTATTATGTAAGAGGGTGGCAACTACAAATTTGTGAATTATATTTGAAGACAATTTTATAGTGAATAATAATGTTTTTTCTGACTTTTGATACAGAAAAGTTAATTATTGAAATAGAAAATAGACTTTTACTATGGGATACTCTTCCTGCTTTAATAAATTGATACTTTAGTAGTAGTAAGTATTTGTATTAATTAATACAAATGAAAAGTAGTGGCCAGAGTGTGGCCACTTGCACTAGTCCTTGTACTGCTAATACCCCCTGAGGAAATTGCACATGGGATACTGTGAGTTCACTATTAGATTAAGTGTTTATCCACTAAAAAGTATGTTTACCGGAAAAAAACTGGCTCTTTTTGTATCATTACTCTTTTTTTTTAATTTTTTTTCTTTCATGATGGTCATATGTTGCACAGGCTGACCAGACATACTCATTCTCTGTTTGAAGTTTATATACTCTAGACACGAAAAAAATAAAAATCCGGCCATCAACGTGTTAAATTCTATTATCATACTGTTAACTCAGCTTTGAAATTTTAAATTTGGCATTTAAAACTGTAAATCCGGCTTTTAAAAGTGCAAATCCGGCCTTTATAGTGTTAAATTTTACTGCCAAATTGTTAATCTGGCTTTGAAATTATGAATTTAATCTTTAAAGTTGTAAATTTGGCTTTTAAAAGTGTAAATCTGGCATTCAAAGTGTTAAATGTTATTGTCAAACTGTTAATTTGGTTTTCAAATTATAATCCGGCCTTTAAAACTGTTGTCACTTTCAAATTATAAATTTGTCTTTTAATAATGAATCAAGTTTTCCAAACAGAAAATTCTAATTTTATTGTAAGTCCGGTTTAAAAAAAATAAATGTGGTTTTTCAAAAATTAAAATCCGGCCATCAATGTATTTAGTCTACTGTTAATCCGGCCTCTAAATTATAAATTTAGCTTTTAAAGTTCAAATTCCGGTTTTTAAAAGTGTAAATCCGGCCTGTAAAAGTTTAATCCAGTCTTTAAAGTCTTAAATTCAACTGCACAATTGTTAATCTGGCATTTAAAACTAAAAATCCGGTCTAGAAAGCGTTACGTTTTATTGTTCAAACTGTTATCTGGTCTTTAAATTATAAATTCAGCTTCTAAATCTGTAAATCCGGTTTTTAAAAGTGTAAATCTGGTCTTCAAGTAATAAACACGGTTAAACGTCTGTAAATCCGGTCTTTAAAATCTTAAACTTAACTGCAAATCCAATTTACAAACTATAAACCCGGTCTTCAAAGTTTTAATGTTAACCGCCAAATTGTTAATCCAACCTCTAAATTATAAATCCAGCCTTTAAATCTACAAATCTGGCTTTTAAAAGTGTAAATAAAGTCTCCAGAAATGAAAATCTGACCACCAAGGTGTCTAATCTACTGCTAAACTGTCAATCTGGCCTCTAAATGGTTGTTTTTAGTTGATTACAGTGTCAATAGTTGAAACGGCATTTAGGTTTTGTTTGTTCTTGCGGGGTTAGTTTGTTGGGGTAGGAAAGAGTGATGCGTTCGACGGGAGTCTATGTTCGCATAATGATAGTGCTTTTTGCCTGTTTCTGCCGTGCAAAATATGGCAAAAACGGTTGAAAAATGCAAAATTTTGTTTATAAAAGTTGAAAATTAACTAATTTTGGTCAAGAAGTTTCAAACAATTGTTAGAAATCACCAAAATTTGGCTATAAATTTTTGAAAAGTTTAAAATTCTATTCATTAAATTTCAAAAATAACAAAATCCGGCCTTGAAACATGAAAATATAGTTAGAAAGTTTTATGGAATATCAAAAATTTTGCTAATAACGGTTAAAAAGTGCTAAATTCTATCCCAAAGGCCAAATTCAGTCATAAAACATTAAAATATTTTTTGATAGAATTAAAATCCGGCCAAAAACAGTTAAAAATTCTAAAATTAAAAGTAAAAAATTGCAATTCTGGTCATAAAACATCAATATATTGTTGGGAACCACCAAAATTTGGCCTTAAATGATTAAAAAAGTATAAAAAATTGGACTAAATCCCAAAAATATCAAATATTTGGCTATGAAATATCAAAGTATTGTCAGAAAGATTTAAAATTTAGTTATAAACTATTGAAAAGTACAAAATTTTTCTCATAGAATGTCAAAAATAGCAAGATCCGGCCATAAAGTATAAAAATATTGTCAAAAAGTATCAAAAATGGCAAAATTCTGTCATAAAATATTAAAAAACAAATTAAAATCCGGCCAAAATGGTTGAAAAATGCAAAAATTTGTTCATTAAATCTCATAAATAGCTATAATTTGGTCATAAACTGATAAAAAGTGTACACATTTTTATAAAATCTTGAAAATAGCAAAATATAGTGATAAAATATCAAAAAAGTGCAAAATTCTTTTAATGAAATGACAAAAATAGCAAAATCCAAACATGAATTATTTACATATTGTTAAAAAGAACCAATAGCCGGCCTTGAAATATCAAAATATTGTCAGGAAGCACCAAAATCCGGTTATAAACTGTTGAAAAGTCTAATTTTTTTTAATGGATTGTCAGAAATAGTAAAATCCGGCAAAAAATATGAAAATTTGGCCAAAAAACACCAAAATTTTGTTATTTAACTGTTAAAAAGTGAAGAAATCTATCATCAAAAGTCAAAAATTGCTAAAGCATTTATATACTTTTTAGATAGAATCAAAATCCGGCTAAAAACAATTAAAAAGTCTAACATTTCATAAAATTCCAAAAATAGCAAATTTTGGCTATAAAACATCATAAACCAAAAACTGTTAATTTCATTTAGTAAAATTTTAAAAATAGCAAAATCCGGCTATGCAATATCAAAATATTGTCAGAAATATTAAAAATCCGGTCATAAACTATTGAAAAGATCAAAATTTTTCTCATAAATTGTCAAAAATTACAAGATTCAGTCATAAAATATAAAAATATTGTTAAAAAGTATCAAAATTGATTATGAACTGTTTAACACTGCAACATTCTATTTACAAAAAGTCAAAAATGGCAAAATTCTGTCATAAAATATTAAAATATTTTCAACAAAAACTAAAATCTGGTCAAAAAAGGTTGAAAATGCAAAAATTTGCTAAAACCAATTAAAAAGTCCAATATTTCTATTATAAAATGCCAAAAATAGCAAATTTTGGTTATAAAACATCGAAAAGTGAAAATTATAATCATAGAATGTCAAAAATATCAAAATTTATAAAGTAAGTATACCAATATTGTCACAAAGTACTAAAATTTACCATAAACTTTCAAAAATTGCAACATTCTATTTATAAAAAGTCAAAAATAGCAAAATCCGGTCATAAAATATTATTACATTAAAAAAACAAAATCCGGCTACAACGTTTGAAGTTTACAAAACTGTTAAAAGTTGTAAACATTTTTGTAAAATCTCAAAATTAGCAGAATCTAGCTATCAAATATTGTTAGAATTATTGAAAATCCGTCTATAAATTGTCAAAAAGTGCAACATTTTATTTATGAAATGTCAAAAATATTAAAATTAAGTCAGAATGAACCAAAATTCATCTAAAAACAGTTGAAAAGTGCAAAATTAAAATAAAATAGTAAAATTTGGTCATAAAATATTAAAACATTTTTTAAAAGAACAAAAACCTTTCTAAAAACTGCAAAATTCTTTTCATAAAATGTAAAAAATAGCAAAATTCGGCTATAGAATTTTAAATAGTGCATAATCTAATTCTATTTATAAAATGTTTAAAATAACAAAATTTGGTCTCGAAACATCAAAATATTGTCAGAAAGCACTAAAGTCTGGTCATAAACTGTTGAAAAATGTAAACGTTTTCACGAAATCTCTTGTTAGAAATAGCATAAACTGTTAAAAATATTACCAGAAACACTAAAATTTGTTGAAAACTGTAAAATGTTATTCATAAAATGTCCAAAATAGTAAAATTTTGCATTGAAACATCAAAATATTGTTAATAAGTAACAAAATTCAAAACAAAACAAAATTAAATTTGAGCATAAACTATTATATTTTATTTAAGAAAATTCAAAAATGGAAACATCCGGTCATAAATTGGATTTTTTTTATAAAATATAAAATTGCAAAAATAGCAAACTCTAGCTACGAAATTACAAAAAAAACTACTATAAATCGTTACAAACTGCAACATTCTAGTTATGAAAAGATATTAAATTATTTTAAAAAATAACCTAAATCCGTCAAAACGGTTGAAAAGTGCAAAATTTTGTTCATAAAATGTTAAAAATAGTAAAATGTGGCTTTGAAATTGCAAACAATTATCAGAAAGCATCAAAATCCGCCCATAAACTGGTGAAAAAGTGTAAACATTTACATGAAATCTCAAAAACAGCAAGATCCTGCTATAAAATATTAAAAATATTGTTAAAAAGAACCAAAATCTGGCATAAACTGTTAAAAAAACTGTTGTTTTTTTATTGAAATGGCAAAATTCGGCTATGAAATATCAAACTTTTAATGAAAAGAACTAAAATCCGGCTTTGAAACATCAAAAATTTTGTCAGAAGACACCAAAATCCGACCATAAACTGTTGAACATTTCCAAAAAAAAGTTTATGGTATGTCCAAAATATCAAAATTTGGCCATGAAAATCAACATTGTATTGAGAATGTTGTCAGAAATCGTAAAAATCCTGCCATAAACTGCTGAGAAGTGCAAAATTGTTTTTGACATTCCATCATCAACTGTTAAAAAAGTGCAAAAGTCAAAAATAGCTAAGATCGGTCATAAAATATGAAAATATTTTCAACTAAAATTTCTATTCATAAATTTTTTTTTTTAATTTTTATTATTTTACCTAACCTAACTTAACCTAACCTAACCTAACCTTTATCAAACGAGATTGATCTGTCCGCATCTGTCTAGGTGCCCGACGATTAAACTCGGTAATGAAAAGTGATATAGAGTTACCTTGAATATTCTAGAACTTAAAATTGAATCAATCTGAAGTGAATATTATCTCGTATTTAGATTTAACGGCATCTTATTGACTTGTGCCACTCAAGCCAGACAATACATGGGATTCGGGTTGGAATCAGATCTTACCAATTTTGTGTTTTGCCAATTGGCCTGAAGTTTGTTCACCTACTGCACAGATCTTGTGGGCAGAATTACGTGGATAGTCTACGTCGACAACTTTTGAAACTCACTTTGAGTTTTTGGATTGGATTTTCGCTCTACTTGGAGACGCAAGATAGCTTTTTCTCGGGTTCAAGCATTACAAGATTTTCTTCGACTTGTGCCTAGCCAAATTTACCCATAAAAATGGGAATGAAGTGGAAATTAAGAAACTGCCTATAGTCATTAAGTATGAGCTAGCGCGAAAGGCACTTTTATATCACCTGCGTCATGATTTGACATTTATTGTCCAATGCTAGCAATGTAGATGTTAGGGCGGTTTTGTATCAAAAATATGGTAGTGGTTTACTCTAGTCGCCTGTTGCTTAACCATGAGAGGCGATATAACACGTCAGAGAAGGAACTATTAAGTGTTGTTGATGCTTTTCGTCGCTGGAGAGTTCTCTTCTTAGGTAAGGTTACGGTTCTCGCTGATCATCGCGTTTTCACTTATTTAAATTATTTCTAGTAAGCTTTTTTTACTGCAACCCACCTACCCGCCCAAATGTTACTTATCAAAGGATTTATTGTTACTCCAACCTCTTGTGTTCTTGTAGCTATTATATACAAGTGATGGAATGTTAGTTTTTACTTGTGAATCAGAGAATTATTGAACAATGAATCCCTTGATAATTAACGCTTGGGTGGGTGGGCGGGAACCAAGTTTAAATTGTGGGCGGAAAACTTTTTCTACTGTAACCCACCTACCCGCCTAAAGGATTTATTGCTACTCCCGCTTTATGTGTTTTTGTAGCTTTTATAAGCAAGAGAAGGAATGTTCATTCTCACTCATCAATCAGAGAGTTATTGAACAATAAATCTTTTGATAACTAATACTTGGGTGGGTGGGCGGGAACCAAGTTAAATTTGTAAGCGAAAAACTTTTTCCACTGTAACCCACCCACCCGCCCAAGTGTTTGTTACTAAAGGATTTATTGCTATTTCCGCTTTTTGTGTTCTTGTAGCTATTATATACAAGAGAAGGAATGCTAGTTCTCACTTATTATCAGAGAATTGTTTAACAATAAATCCCTTGATAACTAACGTTTGGGTGTGTAGGCGGGAACCAAGTTTAGATTGTAAGCTAAAAACTTTGTCCACTGTAACCTATCCTCCTGCCCAAGTGGAACCATGTTTAATTTGTAAGCGAAAAACTTTTTCCGCTGTAACCCATCTACCCGCCCAAGTGTTATATATACAAGAGAAGGAATGTTAGTTCTCACTTATTATCAGAGAATTGTTTAACAATGAATCCCTTGATAACTAACGTTTGGGTGGGTGGGCGGGAACTCAGTTTAAATTGTGGGCGGATAACTTTTTTTTCTATAACCCACTCCCCTCGCCCAAGTGTTAGTTACTAAAGGATTTATTACTACTTTTGCCTTTTGTGTTTTTGAAGCTATTATATACAAGAGAAGGAATGTTAGTTCTTACTTATCAATCAGAAAATTGTTTAACAATGAATTCTTTGATAACTAACGCTTGGGTGGGTGGGCGGGAACCAAGTTTAAAATGTGGACGGACAACTTTTTTACTATAACGCACTCACCTGACCAAGTGTTAGTTTTTAAAGGATTTACTATTACTTCCACCTCTTGTGTTCTTGTAGGTATTCTATACATGAGAAAGAATGTTAGTTTTCACTTATCAATCGGAGAATTGTTACCAATGAATCTCTTGATAACTATCACTTGGGTGGGTGGGCGGGAACCAAATTTAAATTGTGGGCGGAAAACTTTTTCAACTGTAATCCACGCACTCGCTCAAGTGTTAGTTTTCAAAGATTCATTGCTACTCCTACTTCTTGTGTACTTGTAGCTATTATATACAAGAGAAGGAATATTAGTTCTCACTTATCAATCAGAGAATTGTTTAACAATGAATCTCTTGATAACTAACGCTTGGGTGGGTGGGCGGGAACCAAGTTTAAATTGGGCGGAAAACTTTTTCTACTGTAACCCACCCACCCTCTCAAGTGTTAGTTAGTAAAGGATTTATTGCTATTCCCGCCTTTTGTGCTCTTGCAGCTATTATATACAAAAAAGGAATGTTAGTTCTCACTTATTAATTAGAGAATTATTGAACAACGAATCTTTTGATAACTAATGTTTGGGTGGGTGGGCGGTAACCAAGTTTTAATTGTAGGCGGTAAACTTTTTTCACTGTAACCCACTCACTCGCCCAAGTGTTAGTTATTAAAGGATTTATTGCTACTTAAGTTTTTTGTGTTCTTGTAGCTATTATATGCAAGAGAATGAATGTTAGTTCTCACTTATTAATCAGAGAATTATTGAACAATGAATCCTTTGATAACTAACGCTTGGGTGGGTTTTAATTGTGTGAGGAAAACTTTTTCCATTGTAATCCACCTACCCTCCCAAGTGTTAGTTTTTTAAGGATTTATTGTTATTTCTATCTTTTGTGTTCTTGTACCTATTATATACAAGAGAAGGAATGTAAGTTCTCACTTATCAATGAGAGAATTGTTTAACAATTAATTCCTTGATAAATAACGCTTGGGTGGGTGGGCGGGAACCAAGTTTAAATGGTTGGCGGAAAACTTTTTCTACTGTAACCTGCCCACCCGCCAAAGTGTTAGTTTTTAAAGGATTCAATGTTACTCCCAGCTCTTGTATTCTTGTAGCTATTATATACAAGATAAGGAATATTAGTTCTCACTTATCAATCAGAGAATTGTTTTGAACCAAGTTTAAGTTGTGTTCGGAAAAGTTTTTCTACTGTAGCTCACTAAACTTGAAAACAGCTTAGATAAGTTTGAGAATAGATTAGGTGTAACTGAGAACACTTGGGAGCAACTCAAATTGCACTGAAACAGATCAACCAAAAATACTTCATTACACTCGGGAACAGTGCAGAACACCTTAGGTATAGTTGAGATTTAAGTGCAACTGAGAACTCTTAGAACAACTCATATTACATTAAAAAGCTCAGTATAATATAATAATAAGGTACAGTTTAAATACATTTCAGAACAGCTAGAACACTTTAGACACAGTTCAGGTACAGCTAGGAACATTTGAAAGGAACAAGGTTGGTGAACTCAGGGACAGGTTAGAACACATTAGGTGCATTTAAAAACAATTCTGGTACACTTTGGAGCACTTTAGAATAATTTCGAATACATCGGAAGAATTTAAGATTATTTAATTTATTCCAAAATACACTTAGAACACCCAGGAAAAACTTGGAACAATTAAGGTGCAGTAGAAACAGTTTTTGTACACCTTGGAACACTTTATACAATAAAAACTACATCGAAACAACTTAATTTTAACTTGAAATGACTAACGTCAAGGTCGGCCTGTCTCTGTTTCAACTTCTCAAATGGGTTCCAGAGGGTCAAACTGTGAACCAAACTTACTATTTGAAAGTTTTTGCAACATTGCGAGAGCGATTTTTTTTTTATTTGCACATAGATCGAGGGGTGTGTATAACTAAGAAGTATTTGACAGCATGCTAGATACGCTACCAGATTTGGGGATGGTCTCATGTAAAAGATTGTTATTGATATACTGGCATTTAGGTTTTATACGTATCAGCCGTTGAGGGCATGATGTGCACTGGCATTTGATGCCTCGTGGTTGCACGACAACTGCAAAAGATTGTTAAGTTTAAACTGATCAGTAAGATCTTCATATTGTATGCAAAACACAGTATAATAGTAATGAGCAGTTATATACACACTGATATATACCATGTTTTGGTGTTATGATTGTGATTCTGGCATCACAATTGATTTATTTAGAGAGGTAAAGTTTCTATATTGGCTAATTATAATGTATGTGATATGTGCAGGTTTGTGAGCGTAAAAACTAGTGATTTACATTCCGTTAATGTCTTCACAGGCATTTCTTACGCATTTATTCATAAATATATTAAACAATAACGCATTCCTGCTTGACACCTTGTTCTATTTTTATGTATAATTGGATCATATTTTATGAACGTACCAGTACTATATATTTTCATAAAATAAAATTTATGGCAATCCTAACTTTTTGAATATCTACGAGCAACTAATTGTTAACTGATAAATTGTTAATGTAAAATTATGTTCATACTTGCCACAGAACATCGTTCCGTATCAATTTGGAAGTGTTTTGTTGCATGACAAATTTGTCGCATATCAAGGCGTAGCACTACGATCCAATCTTATTTTTAGCTTTGGAACTTTTTGCGTATTTAAGTAGTTGTTTCATTTATACTTGCAGTTTTAATTAAAGCACCTGCTATAACAGTTGGGAACGGTGCCTTTTGAAGAAAATTATGTTTTGCTTCATGGCGTTGGAGCGGAACTGTGGTACGGAACGATGATCTGTTGTAAATCTGGACGTGGCTTAAGATTTATGTTATTTTAGGTCATAGATAGTGGAACACTGTTATTAAAATATTCAGCAGTAATAATATATTTAAGAAATTATTTATCCTCATCAATATGGCTAGTGATAAACTACAAGACGAAACGAAGACTGAGTCTCGAAGGAAGTAATTTTATTGTTTCCAGAATGTTGGATGTGTTATTGGGATTAGTAACGCTTTACTGTTTTTATCATTACGAAGATCACATATTATTAACAATAAGAAAATCAGCAGAGGTAAAAAATTTACAAATTTTGTAATATTTTATAAAATTTGTTTGTTTTTTCAGTTTCTTGTTCGTGGATTAAAAGAAGTATTAAATACTTTGATGGGATCACCGGCAGGATTAAAGCTTAACTATGCACTAAATAAGACGTTAGGAATTTTTTTTTTCTATCATATATCGTTATGGGCCGCTTTTATAAAAAGTACGTCGTCTTGTTTGAGACTAATTACGTATATCTTGGTGGCCGCTATTCCATTTGGTATCAGCATTCAAGCTGCTATATTGTCGGATCTAATCAGCTTCTTGACATTCCATGTATATTGCATTTATGTTTATGCAGCCAGGTAATTATTAATTTTATATTGTTTGTTAAACTATAAACCTAAATTATGGGTTTCTGAAAGAATGATTTTTATGGAAAATAAGTGCGAATCATGGTAAGTATTCTGAAGGAGTTATTTCAAATTATAGCTGTTGCAATTTTACTTTTGACTTTACCCTCGTATATTAAAAATAAGATTACAATAATTTTGAAGAACATGGCGATAATATATAGTTAATCCTGATGTCAATGACTCTAATTTAATCGAAAATTTATAATAAAATTGTTTTTTTTTAATTTCAGATTGTATCGTATTCAACTGTACTGCTTAACATCGTTATGGAAATTATTCATTGGACGAAAATATAATCCATTACGTAATAGAGTTGATTCCTTCCAATATTCCCATAACCAATTATTTATTGGAACATTGGGGTTTACAGTCTTATTATTTCTAATGCCAACAACTGTCTTATATTACGCCGTGCTTACATCAGTATGCTTACATTACTATAAAAATCAACAATAACCACTAACTTATTCAACATTTTAGTTCAGAGTGATATCAATTTTAATCAACAGTATATTAACCAGGTTGATAATTATATTACAAAATCTTCCATTATATGTTTCCATTTTGTGGATTATTAATTCGTATAAAATTAGAGGTTTGTTGATCATATTTAAATAAAATTTATTAATATTTTTTTGTTGTAGGTGCAATACATATGATTCTAATAAAAGGAAGAGGTCGTGGTATATTAAAAATTTATGCTACTTTAAAAAGGTTTTCATTATGGAAAACTATTCAAATTATATTACCTCCAGAAATACAAAATGATTCAAAGCTTAATTGGGGTGATTTATTTAAGGGTATGTTTACTGGTACTTTGTTATGACCTCAATGTAATTGTGAATATAAGAACCAAAGTTTAATAGATTTAAGGCTAGTTATTTTTTTTATAATTATATAATGCCATATTGTTAATATAAATATACTGATTAGTGCCATTTTATGTCCGAATATTCTTCCATTGTTTTGTATACTAATTGTAAAGAGAAGTTATTTGTAATGGAAGTTATTGGGAATTTTATTTACCAAAGTGATTTGTATTGTTGGAGTACAAATTTATTAAAGTACAACTGATGATTGGGATAATAAATAAAATGGTTTATTTTTAACTTTAGACTGATTTAATTTCAGAACATTTCAGAAGATAATAAATTATAAAAAAATATTTAAAATTAAATGTTAATTAGTTACGTAAATCTGCCCTGATCACTGGAAAGATACCAATTCTTAAGCATGGTAGGAGTAAAAAAACAAATGAATAAAATGTTACAGAAACACCAAGGTTTTATCAGTCTTTGTACTTCATCAAATACAAACCGGACTTATCTTGCGTTTGCTTTTAGATGAAGTTTTGCCTGTCTTGTCATAATAATCCCTTATCTTTGCATCATCACATCTACACCATCTCATCTGTCAATTTCATCTTCATATCAACTCATTTCTGAGCGTTTCTACATCACCTCATCTCTACACTATCTCATTTCATCTCTACACTAACCCATTTTGTCTATACAAACTTCACTTCTTCGTATCTTTATGTTCTATAGACGTTGGCGATCACATTAGTCTATTTGATTCTATCCACGGTTGACCTGAGTAGCATGATTGATATTAGTCCTGTCCTCGGTTTTTTTTTTAACCGTCTTCTTCCATGTCCTTTCTTTTCTTCTATGTTTCATATTTTTCCACTCTCATTATGTGACTAAAGTATGCGGTTTTCTTCTTCTTCTTCTTCTTAATAGTGTTTAAGACCTCTTTTTCTTTGTTCATTCTCCTAATAGGCGTTTGTTACGTGGTGCGTTCGTGTTATGAGGCTCTTTCTTCTACAAGGTATGGAAGGCAGCATTGATTTACGTAGCTCTAGGCCATGTTTGCTTTCTGTGACCACTTGATCTATCTGTAACTGTAAACTCTTTTTGCTATTAGTGTGGAGTAATTTGCTTTCGTATCCCAAACACTAGCGTGGGACATGAAAGGCGTTAACATTGATGGAACATACCTTAACCACTTAAGATTTGCGGACGACATAATGTTAGTAAGTACAGATGCACCAGAACTATCCTCCATGCTAACGGAGCTAAACGAAAATTCAAAACACATTGGATTAAAAATGAATCTAAACAAAACCAAAATATTATCTACTGACCTCCAAAACATAACCATTGATAACACAACAATAGAAAAGGTTCCACACTATATCTACCTCGGCCATAAAATTAAAACTGGAAAACTAATCCGCTGAATCCAACTAGGATGGGCTGCTTTTGGCAAAATAACCAAATGGAGACAAATGAGATGGCTAGATGATGTGATGGAAATAGCGGGAAAAATGGGAAGAAGAATTTGCATAACGAATATTATTGATGTTTATTATTAGTTATTCTTCTAATCGTTTTGAGCTTTTGTTGAAGAGTATTGGTGACAGGGTACATTCTTGCCAAAGTTTTTAATGTATACTGATTTTTAACGATTTAGTTTTTTTGTAGTTAGTTGTGCGTTTTAGTGCCAGTTGAAGCTTGCTTTAGTTTATCTTTCTGCTTCTAGCCCGTTCTTTTTTAGGATTGCTATTGTTGTGTCTAACGTTGTTAAAGGCTTTTGAGTGGTAAATGAAGCCTACGTATACATTGGTATCTATGTTGCGGGCTTTGGATGAGCACTTGTGATGCATTGGATGTCTTTAGGGATCTGTAAGTTGTTTTTTTTTTTTAATTTTTGAATGTAGCGTTGATGCCGCCTAATGGGCGGAGCCACGCGGGCCAATCACGGCGCACCACCGCACGCCGGCTGGTGTAAAGCTTGCTCAGCAACGGCCCAACGGCAGTCTTAGCGAAGCAGCAAGGATCTTATAGACCGGATTACCACAACTGTCTCGAACCTTTCACCTACGATGCCACCACCGACTACTCTACCGGAATGATTTCCCGACCACCGCCATGTACCTGGACAACGCCTCTGGAACTCGCCCCAACTATACTTCGACATCGACCGCCTCGGGGATGTATCTGCACCCAGAGCTGCACACGACTCACGGCCTTGCACCGTGAGCCGTCTCCCACCTGGAGAGTGGGCCACCATCTCCTACACTGGGAACTCTGTTGCATCCTTCTCGACGCTGCCACCTGCTATGCCCATGGAAACCCCTGGATTCATTGCACCCTACGCCGTGGGACAATTAATCCCGAACCCTGGGGATGCCCAGCGTGACCTTGACCCCAGAAGGCACGCAATACGTCTCACCATACTACCAGGTGTATCCAGACTTGCTCACCACCTGCAACCCCCAGCAGAACATGATGGCGCCTTCGCCGCCACCAACGGGAACAAATGCATTGGTTATCAAGGCAGAACCCCGAGGCCTATGGTCTCACAACTCCATCACACAAACAATCACGAGAAGGGTTACGCCGCCTTCTCCAACATTACCGACTCCCACGTGGGGCAGCTGCAGAGTATAGTGCCTGCATGAACCTAAATAAACCCCAAGACTATAGGGCAGCGTTCGAAGACGGCCAGCAATAGATGGCGAACCACTAGCAGGTGGCCCCAACGCAACCAAAGTTTGTACCAAGCCGAACTACCCCGCTTCGGCGGAGAACCACATGAAGATCTACACCAGTTCTTCAATGACCTGGAGAACCGGTTTGTACAACAACAAATTCCGACGACAGCTTACCACCGGCTGTTGGTGCAGAACCTGAAAGGCGACGTATTTGCCTTTGACAAGAAGTACGAGAAAGAACCGGCACCTTTGTACGCAAACACGAAAAACCGGCTCATCCGACACTACGCCGACCCCGCAGTCATAGCCCGCCTAATGGGAACCCTGACGATTCAGAAACATGACGCACAGGAGCCAACAAGGTCGGAACCAACATTGTCTTACGACGTAGCACCCGGACAAGCACCAAGCCAGCCACTAACATCACCAAGTCGACTCCAGGAAACGAATATATGGTCGGCCCGGGCAGAAAAGGAAACCCGCACTGACCCAAAAGAAGCAGAAGAAGCGTGAACACGTAACCCTCCACCAAGCCACCATAGGCGCGGTGGGAAAGAGCCACCTATCACGGATAACCGTGACTATTGACGGCAAAACTATGGATGCCTTCATTGATTCTGGAACAAGCCACAACTTTACTAGATTAAGGTTGGGCAATCCAAAACCACCAACGATTTCTGTCGCACAAGCGGACCCATCTACTACGCTTGACACGGTGGGAGAAATAACCGTTGAGATGACTGTTAGGGATCAACACCACAAAGTTGCTCTCCTGGTCGCCCCGATATTGGGAGAAGATGTAATACTAGGTAGCCCATAGCTGAACGAACATCAAGCAAGCCTCGAATACCTACGCTAGTGCATCTATTATGGCAAAGAAAGCCGATCGACCATTCATTAGATACCCCAGAAGACGCACCCGACGAAAGCACACGAACCAGTGGAATTACCAAAACACTTGTTTCCCGACGCTAAGAAATTTGAACAACTGGTCCGTGATTTTCCAACGAAGATGTGACACCCACGACCACCCCACGGTCAAGCATCACATCGAACTGACGAACACTACGCTGATACGCACCGAGAGTTTAAACTACACGCCCGCATTTTTTAAATTTTATTTTTGCTTGTCCAAATAAATTTGATTACAAACACTCTGGTGGGTGGCTGGGTAACATACACTTTTACAAAATTTGTTTTTGCTTACCCGCTCAAGTGTTTGTGATTAAATAACTGGATCACAAACACTCGGGCGGGTGGGAAGGGAATACCTGTTGAAAAAATTATATTACAAACACGTGGGCGGGTAACATACACGTCTACAAAATTTGAACTTTGTTCCCGTTTACCCGCTTAAGTATTTTTGATTAAATAATTAGATCACAAACAACCGGGCGGGTGGGCGGGGTACACTACACGTCCAGGATGTTTAAACTTTGTTCTCGCCCACCCACTCAAGTGTTGGTGGTAAACAAATTTGATTACAAACTATCGGGCGGGCGGACGTTTAACTTACTTGTCTACAAAATTTAAACTTGTTTTCGATTAAATAATTGGATTACTCGGGCGGGTGGGCGGGAAACAGCAGTTTAAATTACACGCTTACAATATTTAAACTTTGTTCCCGCCCGCTCACCCTGGTGTTGGTGGTAAAGAAATTAAATTACAAACATTTGAGCGGGTGGGCGGGTAACATACACATCTACAAAATGTTGTTCTTCCTTACTCGCCCAAGTGTTTGTGATGAAATATTTGGATCACAAACACTGGGCGGGGAACACCAGTTTAAAGTACACGCTTGCGTTATTTAAACTTTGTTTCCGCTCGCCTACCCAAGTGTTGGTAGTAAACAAATTAGATTACAAACGCTCGGGTGGGTGGATGGGTAACATACACATTTACAAAATTTAAACTTTGTTTTTGCTTACCTGCTTAAATGTTTGTGATTAAATAACTGGATCACAAACACGTGGGCGGGTGGGCGGGGAACACCAGTTTAAATTACACGCTTATATTATCTAAAATTTGTTTCCGCCCGTCCACTCAAGTGTTGGTAGTAAAGAAATTACATTACAAACACATGGGCGGGTGGGCAGGTAACATACACATTCACTTTATTTAAGCTATGTTCTCGCTCACCCGTCCAAGTGTTTGTGATTAAGTAATTAGATCACAAACACTTGGGCGGGGAACACGATTTCAAATTACACTCCCCTAATATTTAAACTTTGTTAGCGCCTGCCCACCCAAGTGTTAGTGGTAATGAAATTAGATTACAAACAATTGTGCGGGTGGGCGGGTAACATACACGTCCACAAAATTTAAAGTTAGTTTTTGCCCTTCCACCTAAGTGTTTTTAATAAAAAAAAAGGAATCTTTGGGTTATGCAATTGCCATAACTTATCTGTCAATCGCGAAGCGACAAATCAGATTTATTTATTTACTTTTTAGGCTATGTGAGGTCCATAGTGCGTTAATTTCGAAGCGATTGACTAAATGTTGTACTATGACTCATTTGTCAATTGCGAAGCGACAAATTAGATTTATTTATAAATTTTCTAGGTTATACGTGATACGTAAAACACTAATTGCAAAGCGACAGACTAAATGTTGTGCTATGATTCATCTGTCAATTGCGAAGCGACAAATTGAACTTATTTTATGACTTTATAGGCTTTGCGAGATATGTAGCGAAGCGACACGTTAAGCGGCGCCTAGACGTTCAATATTATAGTCAATATATTGCATAATAATTGATATTGTACAATAATATTGACAGTCTGTAGGTCATATGGAAAGATTGCACAATATATTGAGTCATTCAGAAAAAAAATAATTTTTGATTTTTTAAAGCTATAACTAAAGCTAGTCACACAACTTGCTTTATTTTTATTTCACATGTTGCTTGCAGAAGTTTTAGTAACTAACTAAAACTTTGCGCAATTATATTGCAACGTGCAAGTAGTCCTAGCAATATATTGTACAATAAATTGTTCAATATTATTGATGATAATATTGATTGTCTAGGGGCACCTTTAGATTTATTTATAATATTGTTAGGTTAGGTTAGTTCCGCAGTACATTAATCGCGAAGCAACAAACTAAATGTTGTCTTTAAACATTTTTTAGTTGCAAACTTTTTAGGTTATGTGAGTTCTGTAGTACATTAATCGTGAAGCGAAAGACTAAATATTGTGTTATGACTCATTTGTCATGACTTTATAGGTTATGTGAGATCTGTAGGGAACTAATCGCGAAGCGACAAGTTAAATATTGTGTTATGACTTATTTGTCAATCGCGAAGCGACACATTAAATTTATTTATTAAATTTTTAGGTTTTGCGAGTTTTGATTTTAATGGTTTTTATTGTTCAAAATTGTCTCTCCCAGAGATCCAATTCGGAGACTTTGTACTGCGATTGGATTAGTGATGTCCGTATGGATTTTTACTGTGGTGGTTTTTGTTGCTTTCCACAGCTTCAAGATATTGATCATTTCTAATTTTAAGGCGAAACCGATGATTTTTGTAGAGGTTGGCAAAACATACAGCTTCAACCTCGGCCACGTTTTTCAATGTTGGTCGAGTTACATATTTCTGCTGCAGCTACGATTCTAGCTACTAGTTCTAACTCTAGTTTACCGGTGTCCTCTTTACAGAAGTCTTTATTTGACTTCAAAAAAAGTTTAGTGGAGTTTGGTTGTGTTTTTTTTTGCGCAGGAAAGGGAAAATCTTCAAAAGACACTGGGTAGCGCGTACTGTCTAGTAGTGTCACTGACTAAAAACCCCACATTTATCTTTCCTTATCTTGAGGTGGTTTGCTTGGTCCCTTTTGCACTGCAGTCTTATTGGATCTGTTGTACACCTCTGATGTGATGAAGTTCAGTATTTTTTGCTAATGGGTTTAGCTCAGCTTTGGTTTTCTTTTGTTTGCCAAAGATGAATGTGCGTTGTTGTTTATAAGCTCTGCATTCACTTTGTAAGTGCATCGGTGTCTCATCATAGAGGGTTCATTCTTATTTCCATTCATTGCAAGTGCTTGTTAAGACCACACTGTCCGGCTATCAATCCGATGAGCCTTTGCAGTCTAATACGATGATTTTCTTAGGAATATTTTTCAATATGTCAAGCCCTTACAGATCCATCGGTTGTCTTGTTTGCCTCAAGTCTGCTTATAAGTATGGCATCTTGAAAACAGGTGGTCCCGTGAATGTTCCATTTGCTTCTTGTTTGGCGAGCTGATTTGCCATGAGTTTTTTTTTAATTCTTGCCGAACTCTACAAGTTGTGGCTACTGCTTTCAGACTATACATGAAGATCATAGCCAGTTTGGGTTTTATTACTGGTGTTTGGCTTTTTGAATGAACAGAATCTAAATCATTTTGCAAACTAATGCAATCATCGATAGATGGTATTCTTCTATAAGTTTTAAAATCGTCAGCAAATAAAAGATAAGACGAAGAATTAATAGAATAAACAAGATCTTTAATAAAGAGTAAAGAATTGGCCCACAATGAGATCCTTGAGGAACCCCAGATGGAACAACAATTGGTTGTGATAAAAAGTTATTAATTTTTACACACTGAGTACGATTTTCCAAAAAACTTGATAACCACGCAACAACAGATTCATGAAAACCCAATGCCCAAAGCTTAGCAATTCGATTAACGTGATCAAAAGCCTTTAAAAAATCTGTGTAAATAGAACTCTTGATTGAAAGGTATTTAAAAGATCATTTTCGTAACGAAGAAGATTTGTAAGAGTAGAACAACCTTTACGAAACTACTAGAATGCTTTTGCATATTCATTGTATTTGACCACTAACAATTTGATCAAATAACTTAGGAATAGCAGACTGGATGCATATACCTCTATAATTAGTAATATCCTCCTTAGCTCCAGATTTATGAAAGGCAAATATAGCTTTGTTTCCAAACTTGAGGAAACTTAGCTTCATTAGGAGATGCATCAAAAAATAAATGCAATGGCGTAGAAATTGAATAAATATATTGTTTTAACAGTATAGATGGAACACCGTCCGGTTCAGTGCTGAAGTTACAATTAAGGTTCTCATCCCTTTAAATATATCCAACAGACAAATTGAAAATGCTTTATGTAATACGTTTTTCTTAAACTCAAACAATGTAGTTGGATGAATTTGTGTATCGTAAACTGAGGAAAAGAATTCAGCAAAACTATTAACATAGTCATCTTCATTACTGCAAGTTTTTTGTTTATAATACATTATAGCTTAAAAATCATTAGTTTTTCTAGTGTCACTAACAAATTTCCAAAAGTGTTTAGGGTTACTTTGAATGTTGATTTCAGTTCGAATAATATATTGCTTGTATAGACACGTACTGAGACTTTTTCACGAAGTGCGAATTGATTGATACTTGTTATAATCGGACACAAGTCTTGAAGATTTATAACGTTTATAAACAATTTTTTTTTTGAGTCTAGAAAGTGAAATTAATTCTTTATTAAAACAAACTGAAATATTGTTTTCCATCCACAGTTTTTTGAGGACAAAACAGTCGATAACAAAAGTGATTTAATGTCAAGACCTGGCTATTTAACGAAGAGTTGGACCAAGAAGTCTAGAGTATTGGTAAGCTAGAGCTTGAGTGCAGCAAACCGTAGTCTAACAGTCCATACAATAATTTCAAACAATGCATTTTTATTTATTATTTATTCCTAAATTATTACAATTTATCTAATTTTGAAGCTATTTTTTTATGAAAAATCTCCTCTAATCGATCTTTTGGCGTCTTTTGTATCATTACCATAAGTTTTTCCACACCTGCAAATACAATAATTAAATAAATTTTTGATAACTATATAGTTCTTTTACAAATTTACAATCACTTTTCACCAAAATGATATCGACCTCCTAATAAACTATTAGCAGAATAACTTTTAATTAATTAAATTAAATTTAAAGTCACTTTATAAGACATTTTATCATTTACCTAAATCTAGCTCCTGGTATATACCCTCCATAATTAGGAACATGTCCGACATGTCTGTGATGAATTTCAGAATTTTGTACAAGTAATGGAGGATCAGGTCTACTGGCAGTGTAAGGCGACCATTCAGTTGCTACTCGGCCTCTATAGTTTTCAGTAAATTCATACTTTCTATTATTTCTATAATCCGTATCGCACTGAGCTATAGTTGTATTGATTAGAGGAATTTCTGGGGAAAATACTAAAAAAACAATTAATTAAATTTAAATTGAATCATAATTTATAAACTTACTGTATCTTTTATTTTGACAGAAAGAATTGTATTGATTTGGATGCATACTGAAATATTTTCTGATATAAAGAGAATTTGTTAGTTGTTTAATGACAGATTTTATTAAGTGTCAATAACAATTTATTTGTCAATTCAAATATGTTTATTAAAATGTTTGCATTAATCAAAGATAAAGTATATTATCTTACTTGCATGTAATGGTTAGTACAATAAATTATCAAATGTTCCGACAATTTGATTAATTAACTATTAAGGAACTGACCACTATACTTTCAATTGTAATATCATCTTTTATAATTCTAATCTTTTTGTTATGTAACAATGCTATTTAATTCATCTACAATGAACTTATTTGTAAAAGCATTCAGTCACATTTAATTCAAACTGAATGGAAGAGTTGATGAATAGTTTTATCAGTCGAGTTAAAACTTTATACAATTCATGCATTCCAGCTCGTGTGTATTTACTTGAAACGCTATTTTAACTAAGAAAATTAGCATCTTTTATTAGCGCTTACATTTCACACTTTTTATGTTCTGGAATTACTTGTTGCATTCTACCGTATTTTCTACTAAGGGATTGAAGGTGGTCGTTATTTATTATTATTCATTGTTTATTATGAGCATTAAAAGTATGAAATGATAATGAATGCAGGGTTTTAAATAATCTCAAACTAGTAAAGAACAACAATTTATTAAGTGAATTATTTGATTAGTTAGATTATTTTGATATAATTTTTTTTTGTAACTTACTATATATAAATCATAATAATATTAGTTAATATAACAAATTATTCTGTCTTATTATTAATAACAATAAAATATTCGTTAAGTTTAAAGTAATATATTGTGGATGTTTGTTGGGTTATTGCTTGCCGCATTAGTGCTGTTGTTTTGGTAGTTGTGGTGTTGGTTAGGATATGTGTTATTCTTTTTCTGAAACATAAACACAGTCAATGTTAAAGCATTATAAATCTTCAATTTAGGAAAATAAGATATTATATTTAATTCGTTTTGTAAAATTTTTAAATGGTAACGTTTGGATTTGTCTGCTAATTTTGTGTTTTTATGTCCATTTGCATGTTCTGTCTACAACTAAACTAATGTTTGCCACTAAACGGTACAGATCAGATATCCAAGAACTTGCTGCTACTGTACAACAGGTCGGCCGCCAGGTAGCGCCACAAGTAAAGGATGTTTTTTGTACAGGCGAACTTTAAATTGGCAAGTTTGAAGTAAGTTTGGTTTGGCAATTTATCATGAATAAACTCACGCCTGAGCAACGTTTGAAAATTGTTCAAATTTATTTTGAAAAACGTTGTTCAGTTTGAGAAACTCATTGGGCATTACGTGCATTGTATGGTGCTCATAATTGTCCATCAAAGCGATTAATTCGAGAAACTGTGCATCGTTTTTGCAATACATTTAATCTAAACGATAATAAGCATCTAGTACAACGTCGTACAGTGCGCACACAAGAAGCAATTTGCACCTTAATTAATATATTGTTTTATTAGTTAATAAATTAATTACCACTCTACATACATTTTTTATAAAATTATTATACTATAAGAACAAAATGAATTATTTTTTTTGAGCACTTCTAGCATCCATACTATATCTAGATAATCTTGAACTACCGACAGTTTCATGACCAATTTGTGTCGCACACGCGCATTTAGTACCTTCGTTAATGTCCACAATGACCTTAAACATCAATTCGAGAGCTTTATCCCAAGCTGCTAAAACTTCAGGCGTTGCCTTATCAGATCCAGCTTGTTGTGTGATCATTTTCAAAACTGAAGATCTAAGATGCTGAAACAATTAATTTGTTGTATTTATATTGTACACAAACAAATATTTACACAGTAATTTGTTTAAGTGTATAAAATATTTGTATACAAATTTAAAACTTACATCATACGCCTCTTTAGGTATATTCCTTTTACGATGACTCATCGCGTTCTGCCTTAAACCATGTAAGAGTAATTCGGCACTTTCTATATTGTCAATGTAAGTACCCAGTTCCCTCATCACACGTAAACCATGAAGTTTGACTGCGGGTTCTTTTTCAAGTTGATCTCTTGTACATGATTTGAAGGGGAAAACGTCTATGTATTGTGGATAATCAGTAAAGAATCTGAAAATAATCAATGGTGGTTGTAGTGATTGCTTTCAATTATTGTTAGAATCATATTTACATTACAAATAAAGCGAGTCCACTGTTGCCGAAATCTTTCTTGAGAAGAGACCACGAGCTGATAATTAACTTTTTATCTTGTGGAGTAAGGCCTAGTGTGTTTTTCTTCGATCCTCTGTGTCCCATCACATCCTGAAAATAAATAAAATCATTAATAAAGCGTGTTTTTTTTAGATGCGGCAAACTTTAAATTGGCAACTCTCGTCAATTAATTTTAGAAACTTTGCATTGTTTTCGTAATACCTTTAATCTAAACGATAATAAGCATCCAGTACGACGTCCTACTGTGCGCACACAAGAAACAACTGATAATGTGCAGCACAATTTGTCATCGTACTCAACAATTAAACTTGTGACCATCCACTTTATGAAAAAACAAGATTCAACTTGTACAGAAATTGAAGTCGATCATCGTTTGCGCCGTAAATTTGGTAAATAGGCCAAGGAAAACTGCTATTAATCCAGTTTATTTGAAAATCTTGTTTAATGATGAAGAACACAGCTGCATTTTTTTTGTTCTATAAGTTTCTCAGACTACCAGTCAGTTCAATGAGTGCAAATCAGTAGTTTCAACTTTAATTCCCGCCCAAGTGTTTGTGATCTAATTCCTTGATTACTAACACTTGGGTGGGTGGGCGGGAACAAAGTTTATTAATTGCGGGACAGTAGTTTGAACTGCAGTTCCCGCCCACCCAACCAAGTATTTGTGATCTAATTTCTGAATCACTAACACTTGAGTGGGTGGGCGGAGATGCACTCAGATCATTGATTGCAAAGCAGTAGTTTTAATTAAAATTTCCGCCCAAGTGTTTATGTTCCATTTCTAACCTAACCTAACCTAACCTAACCTAACCTAACCTAACACTTGGGCGGGTGGGCGGGAACAAAGTATATTAATTGCGGGACAGTAGTTTGAACTGCAGTTCCCGCCAACCCAACCAAGTGTTTGTTATCTTAATCTAATTTTTGAATTACTACACTTGAGTGAGAGGGCGGAGATGCACTCAGTTCATTAATTGCAAAGCAGTAGTTTCAATTTCAATTAAAATTCCCACCCAAATGCTTATGTTCCATTTTTTTCCAATCTTTATCACTTGAGTGGATGGGCGGCGTACTCAATTTATTAATTGCAAGTCAGTAACTTCAATTTTAGTTTCCGCCCACCCACTCAAATGTTTATGATCCAATCCCTTGATCACCAACACTTGGGCGGGTGAGCGGAGATGCACTCAAATCATTGATTGCAAAACAGTAGTTTCAAATTAAATTCCTTTTTAAGTGTTTGTGGTTCAATTTCTTAATCACCAACTTTTGAGCAAAATTGCAATTTTTTTTATTTAAATTAGTGTTTAAAATTTCAAAAACCATTTAGATAATTTTTTAGATAAATAAAATTCAATAAAAGAATCTTGTTTGCACTTTTCTAGGTTACGTATACACCAAATTTAAATCAATTCCAAATTAGATTAAGAAAGTTGGTGATCCAGAAATTAAGGATTCTCCTCTCTGCTAACGTTGTAAACTTTGTCAGAGGCAATGGTGATAAAAATTTCTGGATGACTAACACTTAGGTGGGTGGGTGGGCCACTTCATAACATGATTACTAACAGGTACTTTGAATTTGAGTCCTACAGCCGCCCAAGTGTTGGTGATCCAGAAATTTGGAGTTTTTCCTCACTGCTAACGTTTGAAGTCTCCATATTAGAGAAGGCAATGATGATTCAAATTTTTGTATAACCACACTTGGGTGTGTTAACCTAACCTAACTTAACCGAACCATTTGTTTAAACTGGAGTGCTCACCCACTTGCTCAAATGTTGGACATTTAGAAATCAAATCTGTCTGAGCTGAAAAGCTTTATGTCAGAGGATGCAAAAGTGATACAAATTTCTGGATAAGCCACACTTTCGTGGGTAGGTGGGAAACTATATCATTATTACCAGTCAGTATTTTGTACTGGAGTCATCCAGAAATTGAAGTTTGTCTTCACTACCAGCGTTGAAAATCTTTATGTCAGAGGAAGCGACGGCATTACAAATTTCTGAATTAGCAACACTTGGTTGGATAGGTGGGGCACTCTATAACATAATTACTAGGCGGTTGTTAAAAGAGAGTGCGTAGCTACCCGGCCAAGTGTTGCTGATCCAGAAATTAACGTTTCTCCGCTCTGCCAGCGTTGGAAACCTTCATGTCAGAGAAGACAATTTTTTGGATGACCAACACTTGGGTGGGCCACTCCATAACTTGATCACCAGCTAGTAGTTAGTAATGGAGTGCCCACGCACTCATCCAAATGTTAGTATTCTAGAAACTGGAGTTTCTCTTCTCTGCCGGCGGTAGACGCCTCTATGTCCGAGGAAGCAATTCAAATTCAAATTTTTAATTAGAAATTAGGCTAGAAAAATTAGTACTCTACGTAAATGGCTTATGTTTAGAGATGCTTTACGATTGTTGCCAATGTTTGTATTGTTTTCGTAAAAAAGTTATACAAGTTAAATTTTTTAAAAAATAATTTAACGTCAGGAATACGTGTAGTAATGTTGATTTAAAATTTGGTTAAAGTTGGTAGACTTGTTTATAAGATTTTTTATCACAAACGCATTATTGGTCTTAACTTTGGATCCAATTAACCAATTGTTGTCCGGAACATTTTAATAGTTAATTTACAATGTTAGTAGCAAATAATGTATGTTTTAAATGTTTAAAAATTAAATTGATAAAATGTTAGTATTTAGTATTAACAAGTCACTCACAAAATGGCCGCCGTAAAATATTTTGCGTCACTTTATAAACGCGAGTCAGATATCCAGTACATCCATGGCTTATGTTAGAAATTTGAAAGTCCTCCGTATGTGGACATGTGCTCAAGATGGAAAACCAAAGTTTTGAGCTGTTTTATAGTGAGCGCAGAACTACAAGCTCTTAGATACAAAAACTTTTTAAAAAAGTACTTGGACAGATGTAATATACAACCAAACTTATGAAAAAAGACAGCGCAGAACCGCAGTCTATGGAAATATCAATCAAGACCGAGGTAGATGCTTTTGAACAAAGTCGTTAAGAAAACCTAGATGCTCAAAAAGAAGTTCTAAAACAAAAAAGGCCCATTTAAGTTGTAGAAGTAGAAAAACTTAACCTACATTTAACGGCACTTTCTATGAGAGGTTCCTGCACCTTTCCTACTATTCAATGTCATTGTTTTCAACCGCTTACAGCAAGAAAACTATTACAAAAAACTTTGCATTTTATCTAAAACCATCTGTATCAATATTTCAATAAATTTGGAGGTCAAGAATTTTTGAACTTTTGTGTACATTTGGAAAGAGTGCGCCAATTAGAAGTGATGGGTGACAATCAAACATATAAAAAAATTCTGCAAAAAATTATTTTCGGTAAATGCCCTCCTCGCCTCTATCTGCAAAGGGTCATTTTTTTGAAAAAGTTTTGTAAAGCATTTTTGCACAACTGATTCTCTATTTGACAAATAACAGCTCAAATATTGTTTATGAGGGCTGGAATTGTTTGCGGTGGATTAGCGTAAGTCTGTAGCGTTTTGTCACCCAAATGGGGAGTTTCGAACCTACTAAATCCACGCCAGACCAAACTAAAATAAGATTAGTTACTAATACTAACTCTCGGACGACTAATTTTAGAGATTAACGCTTAGGGGATTGCACTCACACTGTTATGCAATACGCAAAGAGAGGAAGAGAAGAAACTCCATCCAAAAGCTAAAAAAAAAGCAACAGTGCTTACATAGCAGAACTACAGTCTATGGGGGATTAACTACTGAAACGTAGCGGAAAGCTTGTGGTGCAAACAAAAACTACTTAAAACACAAAAACGGAGATTAAAACATCGCAAAAATGAATTTCATTTATTAAGCGAGAAAGCTCCCAAAAAATATGTCCTTAGGATTACTCTGAACAGAGCACCGAACGTTACTACTCACATTAAAGACTTGGCCAGAGTGCATAAAACGGTTACAGCTCTGGTTAGTTCATAAGACTCATTTACATAAACGGTGCAACATAAAGTATTCATAATGGCAAACGCGTAGACTTAGGCCTTGCTACACCATTAGTGCTTAAAAGTTTTCTAAATTTCTATAGAAATATATGTTTGTCTTGTTTCAGCAATGTCATCCTTCCACTAATATATTAGTATTGTCTTGGCGTTTCGGTATGTTTTCTTGATTACCTTGTCTTAGCTTGTTCGCATTAAAGCATTTTAGTTAATTTTGGTTTGTCATCCTCTGTTTTTTATTTTGATGTTTGTTACTTCTTCTTACTTGAGCTCTTCAACCTTAAGTGGGTTCTTCTTTCCAGCTCTTCCGGTTTAGGGCAACTCTCCTCCAGTTGTTAATGCCCATCTTTTTGAGGTCTTCTTCTACTGCAGAAATATATTTTCTGCGAAGCCTCCCTCTGGGTCTTGCCTCCATTGATTTCCATTTTGTTATTACTATGGCGCTTATTTTCTCATTCATTCTGACCTAACCTAACCTAACCTAACCAACGAATCCTTTGGGCTTTAATGAACCTAACTATATCTGCTTTGTTGATTAGATGTGCCAACTCGTAATTTGCTTTTATGCGCCAGCTTCCATCTTCGATCTGCGTTGGCTCAAAGATTTTTTGCAGAATTGACAATGTTCGTTACAGGGTTGCAAAATGTTGTCAGCTTGCTCAGGTTTTCTTTTTTTTAGCACTTGCTAATTTTCTTTGCAAGGTTTGGACAGACGCTGTTATCTATTGTAGAAACAAGCAAAGGTTGGATCATTTTTTGTGTTCATAACTTCTAATTTTTGATCAAAAAGCCGTTCCATCATTACCATTGTTAACCTCAAACTTAGAACCCCAACTCAGACTCTTGGCCAACTATATAAATGTCCCTTTTTTGTTGTCGTCTGATACTTGTTTTAATGTCTTCGACGCATATCACGATGTCATTAATGCTTGTAAAATAGGATGAAAATGTTACTACTAATGCTGACAATGACTTGGTGAAAGTTGCAGAAGAATTCATTCCCAGAAACACAGTAACACGATGAGAGATACCAACGGTCGATAATTAATTTCTTTACGTAGAAAGAAATCCTAAGCGCAAGTGAGAGGTTGAAAAAAATAAGGTTTCAGGACCGGATAAAGTCTTGGGTGAAACCACCAAGCTGTTAACCACGACTAACTAAATGTACTGAGTTGATCACGAGGAAGGAAGCGGCAAAGATGGTGCTATTCAAAAAAAGCAAGTTAAATGAAAACAATCCAACAGCCCCTATGCATCCACAACACTACTTCTCTCTCTTGTGCTGGAAATATTGATTAACGCTAGACTAAACAAAGAAATTAAAGCCAAGAAACACGTACGGCTTCAGAAAAGTGTACTAGGGGGGGGGGGGGGAGTTTTACTTACATGCTACACTATTCAAACCGTGTGATTTCCATTACATTGATGAGCTTGCGTTCATTCCAGCTTTCGACCGGTATTTTAGAACTTGCTTATGGGCTTAGAAATCGTATTCTGACTGAAGATGTCTCCGTTAGCGAGAACCGTCCCCCATTGGAATCTTGATTATAGCAAACTATACCAGCCCTTGGTGGAACTGGGTTTACTTTTTCAGCATGTAGGATCCGATCATGGCCTTGTTTTGCAAAAAATTAACTTTTTGTCCAACAAAAGAAGAAACTACAAGACATTTACGTAGATAAATTAACAATGAACTAATTAAAGATTAAAGTAGCATAGAACTATACACCGGGCGCATGAAGCAGGAGAATAACAGAAACAACATTAGATTAGGCGATAGAAATGAAATATTTTGAAACAAAGTAAAACTCAATATAAAAGAAGCGACAAAAAGCCCTAGAAAAGAAGAAGGTAAACAAGAACGTTAAAATTACAATAAACCTTGTTCTCAACGGAAGTTAAAGAAAAAGCAACAAGAAAAAGAAAAATATATCTACAAAACCTAAACAACAGAACAGTGCAAGAGTTTCTCTAATATAAAACAGTCAGATACAGAATTAGAGAAGTAAAAACTAAATACTAGGCCAATTTCAATGCATAAATAAAAAAAAAGATGACCTAATGAATGCACACCGTCACAAGCGATTATTAAAAACACTTTGTTTGCAAATGATGCTGTGATAATAGTAGAAAACGAGAACAATCTACAGAGAATGCTACATATGTTCTGCAGATACCTGCCCAAGTGTTTGTAAACTAATGTTTTGATAACAAACACTTGGGTGGGTGGGCGGGGACTGTAGTTGAAACTATTGACAGTCATCGTACTCTGGAACTGTCCACTCACTCACCTAAGTCTTTGTTATCAAAAGATTGAATACAAAGACTCGGGAGAGTGGGTGGGCAATTGTAGTTAAAATTATTGACCGTTATAATGCTCTGCAGTTACCCGCCCGAGTATTTGCAAACTAATCTTTTGATAACAAACACTCGGGTGGGTGGGTGGTAACTCCAGTTGAATCTGTTGACCGTCATTATGCTCTGGAGTTGCCCACCCACCCATCCAAGTGTTTGTTATCAAAAGATTGTATACAAACACTCGGGAGAGTGAGTGGGCAGTGTCAGTTAAAACTATTGATCGTTATAATGCTCTGCAGCTACTTTCCCAAGTGTTTGTAAACTAATTTTTTGATAACAAACACTCGGGTGGGTGGCCGGGAACTCCAGTTACAACTATTGACCGTCACCATGTTTTGTAGTTGACCACCCACTCACCCAAGTGTTTGTTACCAAAAGACTGTAAACAAACACTCAGAAAGAAATGTGTTCAACTCAAGATGAAACTATTGACCGTCATCATGCTCTAGAGTTTCCTGCCCAAGTGTTTGTAAACTAATCTTTTGATAACAAACACTCAGGAGGGTGGGTGTTCAACTCTAGTTAAATTTATTGACCGTCATCATGCTCTAGAGTTGCCCACCCACCCACCCAAGTGTTTGTTATCAAAAAATTGTACACAAAAACTCGGGCAATCCACCCGACAACTTCAGGTAAAATTATTGACAGTCATCCTGTTCTGCATGAGTTACCCGTCAGTGTTTGTAATAATTAAACTGGAGTACTCACCAAGTCGCCCAAATGTTTGTTATCAAAGTTTCTTTTCTTTGCAAATGTTAGAAGGCTCTTGGTCAAAGGAAAAAGAAGCAATATACAATTTTTCCAGTTTATGATAATCAGCAAATAGTTGGAACTAGAGAGCTCACCCGCCCACCCAAACATTTGTTATTAAGAATTTGATTTCTCTTCTTTGCCAGCGTTAGAAGTTTCTTTGTTCAAAAAGGAAAGGTACAACACATAGACGGATGAGTGAGTCACTCCAGATTATGATTATAAGCAAGTATTTTAAATTAGAGAACCAACTCGTTTGCTATTTCAGTTCATTTTGAGCAAATGGATGGGATACTCCAGATCATAATTAACATTGAGATGTTAACTGGACTGTTTAGCTCAAGAATTCTTTTTCTTCTTTTCTTCTTCTCAGCCATCATTTATCTACTTCTGGATAAAGGCTTCCTCCAAAAATGTCTACGTCTTCCTATTTGCTCTAGTTGTTTCCTGCTTTATTTTGGATATCATCTTGCCATCTTCTCTGGGGTCTGCCAACACTTTGTTTTTTTTTCTCTCGGACGCCAAGTTGTGATCCTCATTATCCACTTGTCCGGGTCATGCCTTGCTATGTGGCCAGCCCATCACGATTACCATTGAATAGTTTAAACTGGAGTGCCCACCCACCCAACCAAGAATTTGTTATCAAAAAATTTAAAAAAAAATCTTCTGCAAGCTTTAGAAAAGTCTTTGTTCAAGAAGAAAAAGGTAATACCCAATCTGTTAATGACCAACCTATGGGCTGATGGGTGAGTTACTTCAAATCATGATTACCAACAAGTATTTTAAATTGGAAGGCCATCCCATGTTATCATTTTTTTTTTTTAAACAAAAAGTCTTTTAGTCAAAGGAGAGAAAGGTAATATTTAATCTCTTAATGACCAATACTTAGGCGTGTAAGTGGGTCACTCCAAATCATAATTGTTATCAAATAATTTAAACTAGACTGCTCAGCTTAAAAGTTTGTTAACAAAAAATTGAAAGTTTCTTCTTTTTGTAAGACTTAGAAGTCTCTATGTTAAAGGAAAGCATAGTGAATCCAATCTTTTGTGAACTAACACTTTGGTGGGTAAGTGGGTTACTCCAGCTTATGATTACAAGCATGTACTTTAAATGGGAGAGCCCATCCGCCCATCCAAAAGTTTGTTATTAAGAAACTAAAAGTTTCTCTTTTCTACAACCGTTAAAAGTCTTTTTGTCTAAGAAGGAGTAAGTAATATGCAACCTCTTAATGAACACTTGAGTTGGTGGGTTATACCAGATCATGATTACCAGCAAATATTTTAGAATCTCCACTCACCCGCCCGAATGTTTGTTATCAAAGGTGTCTCTTTTAAAAATATTACGTTTTGCTGAGTCAGTTTGTCGTACAATGCGTATTTTTTGAGTTAATTTGTCAGGTTAAATGGGGTACAAAGTATATTGCACTCTAACTGGAAACTCTTGTTTTTAATAAAACTTAGTTTTAAATGTAAACATAAACTGTTAAAATGTATAAAATTTAATTTATAAAATTACATGAAAGCGAAACCCGGTCTTGAAATATCAAAATATTGTCAAAAAGTAGCAAAATTTTGCCAAAAAGTGTTGAAACGTATATTACTAGTCATAGACAAAGAACCAATCCGCTGTAAATTAGCAGTAAACGATCAAATAATCGAACAAGTCATAATTTTCAAATATCTCGGAGTAGCAATTAGTTTGTTGTGTATTAAAATAATGTTAAAACGCAATTGTCTAAATCTTTACTGAAGTGGACTCCTCAAAAACTGTAATTTTATTGAAATATTATGTCACTATTTTTAGCGGTCATAACTTTAACGACATTAAAATTATTTTCCCCACACTCATCAAAGCTCGGCATATATTAAGTATTTTTTATTGCACATTTGGTACAATCAATTGTAATTTATTCCAAATATAACGCTCAATTACATCACCACTTTGTGACAATTAATATGCACGACTGAACCATATAGACTAGACTCATTACTGTGGATTTTTGATTGTTGAATAATAACTCGCACTATTAATAACATTTCCGAACAATGTCATTTATAATTTGAGAGAAAATAATTCAAATGCTTGGGTGTCCAGCTTGCTAAAAAACGAGTTGAATAAATATTGCTAATTATTAAAACCAATAAAATAGATTATTATGACCACAAGTTTTACTACAGCTGCAACTTAAAATAATTCATCGCATATGAAATGATGTAGGCTCCTTAAATAATTCATCAAAAAACTCATTTAAATTATTAAAGTCTATAACAAAAATGTGGTAAATTTATGAGTCGCAAAACCGTAAAACGAAACTAGCGAGCAATAAACATAAAAATGAATGCCAACCGACATAGAGATGTGTATAATTTATACTAATGTCACTCGGTCATGTGATTAAAGTTATTCGTACGAGATGTATGCCATGAAACCCTATTACTTATTTAACTATTAGTAAGTTCGTATTATTGTATCCTCTGGAGTAAACGCCTGCCTAGCATTGACCTAGAAAACTAATTTGAATTAGTGTGAGAGATAATATCTAATTTTCTCTGAAATGGGAAATGTAATTTTTAATGTTGAATTTAAATAAGCAATTTGTTAGAACATCGAAAAATGTTTAAGATAAAATATTAAGCAACGTAGAAAGCAGACTTTTCATATTTTGAGTAAAAATTGTTAGTTTTTTATGTTAATTTTTGTTTAAGATTGAACTGTAGTACTCCACCCACCTCGCGTTTGTTTGTTATTGAGGGATTGGATGTTTGTCTTTTTTGCAAATCTCAGTTTCTAAAGTTCCTGCCCAGGTTTAACGGTTTACAAAAAAAAAACTTGCTATTAGCATCACGTGTCGAAAACTAACGTCTAAATCAAAAATCGTATTAGATTTGGAGCGATTTTAAACCATTAAAAGTGGGTTGAACCATCAACATTCCCTTCAGATACGGCCAATGAAAGCTTTTTCTTTTTATAACCTTTTGCACGCTAAGGAAATGTATTTTCATTATTATTATGATATCTATATTACAATAAATATTTTATATTGATTTAATATAGTAACTTTACAGTACCATAAATTTAAAATATTCACCAAAAAGATTTTATCAATCACCTACAAGTACATATTATATCCTAGAAATGATGTAGGAATGTTAACCTTGATTATAATCCCCATAAATGTATTTCTTTTAAAATTAAAATACCACTTTATAGCTAACATTCTTTTCCCATTTCCCAAATAATTGGATTGAAAAGCAACATTAAAATATTTATACAATCCCCGCTTCAATCATTACCGACTGAACAGTTCACTTTCGCCCTAATTGCGGGGGAAATTTAATTCTGAATGGAAATGTCGTTGGTTCAATCGAGATTGTATTTTCCGACGCCTTTATTTTCATCCATCGGCAATGTCGGTTGCTTCCGCCCCACAATCCCTTGCACAGGGGAATTTCTAATAAGTTAATTTCGAAGACGGTGAATTTCATCGACATTCCCATCTTATCTAAACAATATTTTTTTACTCCAATGTTTTGTAATCAGAATCATTTTACTACAGAATTTAATTTTTATTAGAATTAATTGTACTCACATAATTGCATCAGAATTGTAAACTCTTGTATAGTTAAATGTAAATGATTTATTTTGATTGCTACTGACGCATGGGATGAGGTGACTTTGACACTTGTCATTGTCTTACTTTAATTGACGTACACATTATCAACTATGAATAAAAGCCATTACTAATAAGATTTATATAATTTAGTTTTACAAATTAGTCATTTTTTTAGAAAAAGTTTAATTTAAATTACCTTACTTTCAGGAACAACACACTCATTATTGCGGCGAAAAACTAAGACATCGTTGTGCACTTCTTTTACATTGTTAGTAGAAGATACGTTATAAACAACAAAGCAAATTGTCAGCCACCGGATTGAATTCAAAGACAACATGTTAATTTGGTCTCCGCGGTACTACTAATATTGTAAGTAAATTAATATAATTAATAAACAATTAAAAACGACCTTCCACTGGGATAATCAAGCGTAGTTAAAAAACTGGTTATGCGGACAAAATTGCACGTATGTTCAGAAAACTTAAGCCTAACTAATTGTAAGTAATAAAATGTAAACAGGTCACCACAATTTTTTTAGAAAGTTTTTGGTTGGTTGTTTACTATTAAAATAATTTCTAGATATTACTTTAACATATCTTTCCTAAATAAGAGATTGGGTTTTGCAATTCAATCCGCTTGCAATTCCCACGAGGGTGGTCGCATAATGCCGGCCACTAGTGCCAAACATTAAAGAGCAACTACTTTCCTTAAATCTGAAAAAGGCCATCTTCGAAGAAAGCTGGCTTGAGGTAGTAATTCGGAGCGCCCCAATATACCAAACGGAGGATTTGCGCAAAACTTTTTTTCTTTGGAAAACTTGTCATTCACACGGTGTACTGTCCTTAACAGTTTATAAAGCCTTATTGTTGTGGCAAGAATTATAGTGTCGATTGAAGATAGGCGAGGAAAACGTAAAACTGCAACGATTGTTGGTAAAGGGTTTGTGCTGTACAGTAAGTGTATTAGCGTTATTTGGATACTGGCCTGATAACCAGAAGATAAGGATCCGGGCAAAAAAAGTTACCATGAACAGAGATGACCATTTTTTGATGTCCACAGGTTTGCGGAATAGAACAGCTTTTGCAGTTTACCTGAAATCAACTCCATGAAGTTAGAGATGTAAATGTTAGTGAATGGACTTTAAGAGAAGGTTTTGGGTTGCTAGATTGTATTGTAGAAAGATGGATACAGGTCCACCTTTACTACGCCGACATCCTTTTGCAAGATTGGCTTTTGCCCAAAATCACCAGACTTGGAATAGTGAGGATTGGAGCAGGGTACTGTTTTCAGACGAGTCGCGTTTTTGCGATCAAACAGATGTCAAAAAATGTGGAGAAGACGTGGAAAAAGACACGCTTCAGTTTGTATTTTTGATCGACTTTCATTTGGCGGTGAGTCGGTTATGGTTTGGGCAGGAATTTCTACTGAAGCACGCACAGAGTTGGTCTTTATAGAGATTGGCTCACTGACAGCTCACAGATACATTATGGAGGTTCTATGGTATGCCCTTCATGACAACTATGAGCCAGCGCGGCATTTTCATGCAAGATAATGCTAGACTTCACGTAGCCAGATTTGTCGTAGATTATCTGGATGAAGTGGGAATTTTGCGGTTTGATTGGCCAGCTTTCAGCCCAGACAAGAATCCCATAGAACATATCTGGGATGAGTTGGGACGACGTATCCAAAAACCTACACCTGCTCCAAGAACTGCTGAGGAGCTAAGACAGTTGCTATTGCAGGAATAGAATATTCTTAATTTAATTCAAAGTGTTTCTCGTCAACTTCAAGTAGTCATTAATGCAAGAGGGGGTAATACTCGTTATTAGTGATCATTTCTTTTTCATATTTTTTGTTCCATATTAGTCCTAGGAACAAAAATTCAAACTTCGTCTGAACTGTAAATTTGTGATATTTCCAAAATACGCAATAAAAACAATAAATATGCTTTACGATTCAACATTGAATTTTTAATTTAGTTTGCAAAATACAGTAATTGTTTACAATTTGTTAACATAAGGTTAAAACAAAAAATTCTAAAACTAAGTGATCATTTTAAAGTGACCTCTATTTTTTGCTCGTCAGTGTATATGGATTACTGTAAAAAAATGTCTCCAAATAAAGCGCATTTATTGTGTGCATTGTTTACTAATTTATTTAGAATGTAATAAATATAAGAAATATTACCTACCTAATTTGGAATGTGTATATTTTCTTGTTATCAAACAATGAACTATAATCTATTCAATTTTACGATAGAGAGCCGAAACGGAAATAAACGCAATAATTAGCTACAATAAACAGTATCACTTAGCATCTATAATGTGTGTAACTTAAGCAATATCGTACATTTGATTCAGTACTCTACGGTACAATTATAATAATTTCTTTACCTGAAACTGATACATTAAAATACGTTTTGTCAAGTGGATTTTATATAGTATAGTAATAACAATTTCCTGTTTATACAAAATCTTTTATTATGTGTTTGCTTTGCTATAATTAATACAATGATTAAATGTAATTATTATGCATTGTGGTACAAGGACAGTCATAAATAATATTTGATATGGAATTGTAAAGCGATACATGACTGATTTGAAATCCACACTTACTCATTAGAGTGTGAATTAAAAAAACATGTTTGTAGCGATACAAGGTAGTTATGATATATTTGATTCAGTTTAAGTATATTCTGCATAATTTTTGATAAATTTTTTTAGGTCTATTTTTAGATTTCAATACTTTTTTGCATTTTTTTAAATATATAAATTTTAAGTAATAAATTGGCAATTTAAGCTATTTTGAACGGTTTTTTATGCCTCTAATAGATTTTATGAGCGATTTTGCATTAAATAAATTAGTGTTTTTAGTTATTTTCAACAAATTTTTGTACGTTAAATGAGTTTTATAAATGTTTTTTGCTTTTAAATTTGTTTTCTGCATATTTTACTCAATAAATTTGCGTTTTATGCGTTAGTTAGGTTCCATTAGCAATTTTCTTGCTTTAAATAGATTTTCTGCATTTTTTGATAAATTTTATGTAATAAATTGCTACAGTTTAGCTATTTTTAACAAATTTTTATGCATTAAATAGGTTTTATGAGCGATTTTTTGCGCTATAAATAAGGTTTTTTAGTTTTATCAATTTTTACCAGTTTTTTTGTACTCCAAATTGGTTTATGATAGTTTTTTACATGTTTTTTTAATGAGTTTTACGTAATAAATTGATGTTTTTAGTCTTTTAAAAAGTTTTTTATGTGTCATATGGGTTTTTTTGATCAATTTTTTGCTAATAGTTTTTTAGTACATTTTTTAACGTTTTAGTTTTGTGCAATAAGTTTGTATTCTAACCGGTATTTCATAAATTTTCATACAGCGATTAAGTTTCTTAAGCGATAATTGACAATTTTTTGACTATAATTAGCATTATGTAAAAGTTTTGATAAATTGTTTGCCTAACATTGATTTATTGTGTACTTTTTGATAAGTGTTTGCACAAAACAGGTGGTATGGGCAAAATAGTAGGGTTCAGTCCAAAGCTGCAAATCGACCACCTCGAGCAGCAGGGTACCTAGTAATTCTACTACGTATCAAGAGACCGTACTCACGCCTTCACGTGGCGGCGCTGATGATGCTAAGTTGAGACGGATCGACAGTTAGCTGAGAACACCAGAGCTAACTGAAAAGGAGCACGAGATGAATACGTATACCCGCACATCTCATGAAGGAAGGCAACGGGAGACCACCTTCATTATTTTCCCAAGAGAACAATATGACTACATTCAACTTTAAATGTTCCGGAGTAAATAGTTCCCCAATCGGTTCTCCGGGGGGAACGAATTTGAATGAAGCCGCAAGAAGAAACATTCGAGAGAAACTAAACATAGGCACATGGAACGTCCGTAGCCTATACGAAGCAGGAAAACTGGCAAACCTAAGTCAAGAAATCAGAAGACTTAACATAGACATACTAGGTATAGCAGAGACATGGTGGCCGGGATCTGGGAAGTGTGCAACTACTGGTGGCACCCTTTACTACTCTGGTAACCAAGATAAGAACCACAGAAGAAAAGTGGGATTTTTTATCGCTAAACATCTTGTAAAATACGTAACCAACTTTGTTCCTTATACCGATAGAGTGGCTTTAATAAAAATCAATGCCAAGCCCGTCAACCTCAACATTATACAGGTATATGCCCCAACAGCTGAGGCACCAGATGAGCAAATTGAACGGTTTTACTGTGATATAAAACACTTAATGCAATCTACGAAAAAACAGGATATAAATGTAATCATAGGTGATTTTAACTCCAAGTTAGGAAACGAAAGATTTGAAGACCTAGTCGGCCCCCATGGACTAGGGGTCAGAAATGAAAGAGGAGATCGACTTTTACAGTTTTGCCAAGAAGAGGATATGAAAGTTAGCAACACCTGGTTTTGCTTACCACCACGACAACTATATACCTGGAAATCGCCCGCTGACAAACCAAATAATATTGTCCGAAATCAAATAGATTTTATAATGATTAATAAAAGGTTCGGGTCATCTATTACAAAGGCGTGTACCTACCCTGGAGCAGATGTCCCATCTGATCACTCACTCCTACTAGCAACCATCAGGACCAAGCTTGCAAAACCAACCAGGCCATCTCCAAAACTTATACTTGACCTAGAGAAGCTCAAAAACGAAGATATAAGAGCGGAAGTTAAAGCTAACATCGGCTTACAAATAGAGACCAATATACTAAAAAACATACAAAATGAAGACATAACCTGTCTATGGGATAAAATAACGGATATTTTGATAGGCACTACAAAGAACAAAGTAGGTCTTAAAAAGAAAGACAGAAAATAAACATGGATGACGGATGAAATCCTCCTACTAATGGAAAAAAGGCGCAAACTCAAGAACCAATACGATAGAACTAAATATAAAGAGGCACAAAAACTAATTAGAACATAGATCAGAGTAGCGAAAAACGAGTGGCTCGCCAGTGAATGCAGCGAAATCGAACAGTTGCAAGAGTTTTCAAAAAATCTAACCTCGCCATGCTAGTTAATCAGAACAACGAAATAATACTAGATACTGAAGAGAAAAAGAAAGTTTGGGAGCAATATATTAAGAATCTTTTTGCAGACGAAGGACCAAATAATAACACTAGTGACTTCGAGACCGACGACAATAACCTGACGGGACCATCAATTAGTAAGGATGAAATTGAAAGAGCTATAAATACTGCAAAAAACAACAAGGCCGCAGGCCCAGATGAAGTTACATCAGAAATACTTAAACTCCTCGATGAAAAAGGCATAGATGAGCTGCACAAAATCTTCATCAAAATCTATGATACTGGTAGTTATCCTACACAATGGCTCTCATCAATGTTCATTCCCTTGCCTAAGAAAATAAACGCCAAAAAATGCGAGGAACATAGACTTATTAGCCTCATGAGTCATTCGTTGAAATTAATTCTCAAAATATATAGGATACACAGTTTGGTTTCAGGCAAGGACTGGGCACAAGAGAAGCTTTAGTTGCAACACAAGTTCTTGTACAAAACTGTTACGACCAAAGGAAAAATGTATATCTATGCTTCGTAGACTATGAGAAGGCGTTCGACAGAGTGCAACACCACAAACTCTTTGAAATACTTAAAACGTCGGGCATTGATCAAAAAGACTTGCGATGCATAGAGAACTTGTACAAGAACCAAACAGCACAAGTAAAAATAGAAAACGAAACTACGAATGCTATAAAGATTAGTAGAGGGGTGAGACAAGATTGTGTCCTATCGCCACTCTTATTTAACCTATACTCTGAGAACATATTTATAGAAGCTCTCACGGACATTGAAAACGGCATTAAAATCAATGGGATATGGATAAACAACATTAGATATGCAGACGACACAGTGCTGATAGCCGAAAGTATAGAAGATCTCCAAGATCTGGTCAACAGAGTAGGGACTCACAGCAAACTCATGGGACTTAACATGAATATTGCAAAAACAAAATTTATGGTTGTTTCCCGAGATCAGAATATTGGGAGGGACGCTGTGTTGACATTTAATGACTTACCAATTGAGAAAGTACAAAAATTTAAATACCTAGGAATCTGGCTGACAGAGGACTGGACATCAGAGACCGAAATTAAATGCAGAATTGAACATGCACGAAGTTCATTCATTAAATACAAACAAGTTTTTACCAACACTGAATTTGATTTAAATCTTAAGATACGGCTTACTAAATGTTATGTATGGTCGGTGCTCCTCTACGGCATGGAAGGCTGGACGCTTAAAATAACATCTATGAATAAAATAGAAGCGTTTGAAATGTGGCTTTATCGTAGAGTGCTGAAGATCTCCTGGACAGAACGAATTACCAACGAAGAAGTTCTGCGAAGAGTAGGTAAAGAGCGCAAACTTTTGACAACCATCAAAAGAAGGAAAGTTGCATATCTGGGGCATATCATGCGTAATCAGAAATATGATATCCTTCAACTGATCATAGAAGGCAAGATCGAAGGAAAACGAGGAGTAGGAAGAAAGAAGATGACATGGCTCAGAAATATAAGACAATGGACTGGACTGAATACTATCGGTAGTTTGGTTCATACATTCAGAAACCGAGAAGAAACGGATCATATTGTCGCAAACATCCATTAATGGATAAGTGCATCAAAAGAAGAAGAAGGGCAATTTTTTAGAAGTTGAATGCCATAAATTTCAATTTTGGTGCAATTTTTAATAAGTTTTGTACGCGATAATTAAGGGATTTTTTTTAAGTAGATTTTTGTACAATCTATAGTAAATTTTTGCAATTATTGCAAATTTTTGCATGCGCAAATAGGTCTTTTGATTGCATTTTTACGTGAATAATGACAATTTTTTTTTAATATATTTGACACAGTAAATGCGTGGTATGGGCAATTTTTAATAGATCTTGACCATAAACGTTGATTTTTATGTAATTTTTGCTTTTATTTACAGTTTTCTTGCGTCAATTGGGTTTTATGAGCAATATTTTGTTTTACATAAATTTTTTTACACAATTTTGTATTAATAAATTGGTATTCTGAGCAATAAGTTATAATTTTATTTGCTGAAATGGGATTATACGCGATTATTTTCAACTTTTTGTCTTAATTTACTTTTTTTTAATAAATTTGATGCAAAAAATGGGTGGTATGGACAGTTTTCGATGGATATAGGCCAGAACATAAATCCGGACAAGTAGTTTAAACTGGGGTTTCGGGTTACCTACCCAAATGTTAGTTAAAAACGGAGATTTAAAGTTTCTAAACTCTGTTATCGTTAAAAGTTTTTATGTCGCAAGAGGTGAAGGTGGTATCTAATATCTTGATGACGGACACTTGGACGGCTGAGAGGGTCACTCCAGAACATAAGTACAAACTAATAGTTTAAACTGCGTAAGCGTTACTTATCAAAAGATTTTAAGTTTCTAAACTCTGTAAGCGTTAAAAAGTGATATCTAATCCCTTAACGACGAACAATTTCGCGGGTGAGTGAGTCATTCCAGAACATAAATACAAATAAGTAGTTTACTCTAGGGTTTACGCCCACCCACCCAAGTAGTAGTTATCAAGAGATTTGAAGTTTCTAAACTCTGTAAGCGTTAAAAGTTTCAATGTCATAAGAGGTGAAAGTGACATCTAATCCCTGGATGACGGACACTCGGGCGGGTGGGTGTGTTACTCCAGATCATAAGTTCAGACAAGTAGTTTAAAATGGGGTTCCCGCCTACCCACCCTTCTTCTTCTTAAGGTGCATTTTCCTAACGGAGGATAGCAATCATCATAGCAATATTTATTTTGGAAACTGCAGCTCTAAATAGTTCCACCGAAGTTTTTCCATACCATTCCCGGAGGTTTTTCAGCCAAGTTGTTCTGCGGCGTCCTACGGATCTATTTTCCTGTATTTTTCCCTGCATAGTTAGTTGGAGAGTTGAGTACTGTTCTCCTCTAACCCAAGTGTTAGTTATCAAAAGATTTTAAGTTTCTAAACTCTGTAAGCGTTAAAATTTTCTATGTCACAGAAGGTGAAGGTGGCATCTAATCCCTTGATGACGGACACTTGGGTGGTTGTTTGGGTTATTCCAAAACGTAAGTACGGACAAATAGTTTAAACTTAGGTTCCCGCCCACCCATCCAAATGTTAGTTATCAAGAAATTTGAAGTTTATAAATTCTGAAAGCGTTAAAAGTTTCTAAGTCACAGGAGGTAAAGGTGACATCCAATCCCTTTATGACGAACATTTGGCCGGGTGGGTGGGTCACTCCAAAACATAAATACGGACAAGTAGTTTAAACTAGGGTTAAGTTATCAAAAAATTGGATGTTTCTAAACTCTATAAGCATTAAAACTTTCTATGTCATAGAAAGTAATGGTGATATCCAATCCCTTGACAACGGACACTTGGGCGAGTGAGTGGGTTACTCCAAAACATAATTACGGACAAGTAGTTTACTCTGGGGTTCCCGCCCACCTACCTAAGTGTTAGTTATTAAAAAGTTTGAAGATTCTAAACTCTGTAAGCGTTTAAAGTTTCTATGTCACAGGAGGTGGAGGTGATATCCAATCCCTTAATGACGGATACTCGGGTAGGTGAGTTACTCCAAAACATAAGTACAAAAAAGTAGTTTAAACTGAGGTTTCCGCCCACCCACCCAAGTGTTACTTATCAAGAGATTTTATGTTTCTAAACTCTGTAAGCGTTAACAGTTTCTATGTCACAGGAGGTAAAGGTGGCATGACTCTTGATAACGGACACTTGGGCGGGTGAAAGAGTTATTCCAGAACATGAGCACAAACAAGTAGCTTAAACTTGGGTTTGACAGTTTTTTATAAATACTTGAAAGTTTTGTACAATATTTGATATTTTTATGCAATAGTTTACTGTTTTTTTTTTACTTTTAACAATTTTTTACATAAATCCATACAAAGTTAACAGTTTTCTGTAGTGCTTGTGTTTGATATCATCGTAAAAAGTAAATTTGTTTAGAATTTCTTGATTAATTTATGTTTAATATCAATTCATGTTAGAAATTTACTATTTTTCATCTTAAAATGCGCACAAAACTATTTTTATTTTTTATACAAGACAAGAGGTGCCACATATTTAAAGGTTAGTTTAGAAAATATGCGGTAGGACAAAACATAATTAGAAATTTCAGGCTGAAAACTGTTGTAACAATCGGGAGTGCAACTACCAAGAAAAAAAAAGAGAAGTTCATTTTTTTTTCTACCTAAGAAACAAGGCCTGAGACTCCTAACTCTGAACACCAACATGGTATCGACAAATCTACTGAAAACAAGTATATTGCAGACGTCTTAATTATGATGTTGCACAACACTAAAGGCTCGTTGAAAAGTTGTTAGTCGAAAGTGTAAATGGTTTGAAGCACAAGTTCATCAACGTGCACAAACTAAAAATGAAAGATCTGCTACAAATGTAATAGGGTTGGCCACGTGACTAGCAAGTGTAGATGATTAAATGCAAAGAAATTGAACATAAGATCAAAGATCATCAAACTAAGCTCAGATTACAACCTAGTAGTCATACATATAGGAGGTGTTAGGAGAGGGCCATGTCAGTCTACAAAGACAGGTCTTTGATTTCAGAAGAGTTTCTAGAAGAGAGATCAGTTCATTATCTGACATTCAAAAAGCTGCAGAAAAAGTCTACCAAGGTTTTGCCAAAAATTGGATCTTAAAACCACGCCAGACTTAAATAGCACAGGTCTCAGCAACTAACCAAACCAAGTTAAACTGGTAAAAAAGACAATCACGGAGCACAGTGCTAAAAATCCGCTATCAAGTCTTCCAATGAAGATGATAATCTGATATGGAGAATTGCAAAAACTCTTCGAAATAAGTGTAAACCTTTTTTTTCATTTATGGCAAAAGAAGCATTAAATTTGTGTGTTCCAAATCTTGGTTTTGTATTTAAGAATTTTAATCAATGCACGGTATTGTAAGATATTTATGTCTACTTTCTGTATTAGCAAAATTTAGTATACTATAAAAGTCAGCAAATGTATACGTAGTCATGATGACTCTGTGGTCTACAAAATTTCATGTTTTTAACGCAAACCATACTTCAAATTATACGTTTTTGATGTTTGAACACAACCCATTTTTGTTTAATTGTACCAACATTTTCTTTGCGATTTAATGTCATTCTTTTCTACCGTTTTCTTAATGTCATGAAGCTACTTTCTTCCGATGGTTCATTTGCTTGGTCTTGGTCTTCAGTTAATGATTCTGTAAGTTTGCTTATCGGTATTTTCTCTGACTACTTCTCTAACCCAAGTTTAAAAAAATGTGGCTGACTGTGCCAGCGTCTGCTCGATATTATCGAAAGCTAATTTTTGCTAATAAGCATTATTATTTATTTGCGCAAATGGGTTTTTACGCATTTTTTTGTTATATTTTACATTTTTTTAATAAATTTGATGCAGAAAATGGGTGGTATGGGCAATTTTTTCTGGATTTTGGCCATAAACGTTAATTTTTGTGAAATTTTTGCTTTTATTGACGATTTTCTTGCGTTAAGTGTGTTTTATGACCAAATTTTTGCTTTATGTACACAATTTTTGATCAATAAATTGGTACTCTGAGCTAAAAGTAATAATTTTATTTGCGCAAATAAATTTACCATTATTTAAATAAATTTGATGCAGAAAATGGGTGGTATGAGCAATCTATTATAGATTTTGGTCATAACTGTTGATTTTTGCTTCTATTGATAATTTTCTTACGTTAATTGAGTTTTAATGAGCAAATTTGCTTTAATTAGGTTTTTTACACAATTTTTGATCAATAAATTGGTATTCTTTGCTATAAATAATAATTTTATTTGCGCAAATGGGGTTTTACGCAATTATTGGTAATTTTTTGTATTAATTTACCTTTTTTTAATAAATTTGATGCAGAAAATGGTATTTTATGAATTTTAGCGATAAACGTTGATTTTGCTTCTATTGACAGTATAAAATCATGAAGGCAGTTTAGTAAATAGCGATTAAAACCAAAAAATAAGCAAACAAATAATTTAACTCAGATCAGCATAATTCACCAAAATGTCCAGTCTATTGAAAATTGTAAAGAAGCTATAGAGATGATACTGCAGAAAAATCCTGACTCTGCCTTATTGTGCATAACGGAGCATTGGAAATCAAAACAACAGATAGACTGTTACCCTATAGATGGATTTACACTTCAATCGTGCTACTGTAGAACAGAAGGAACTCATGGCGGATCTGCAATCTTCTGCAAAAACATTTTACAGTGCAACACAAGGAAGGATATATCTGCTTATGAAGAGTTATCAGTGTTTGAGTGCGCTGCAGTGAAATGTACTATTGGAAAACAAAAATCAATTGTTGTGTGTGTGTACAGAACTCCAGACTCAAACATAGACATATTTTTTGAAAAAATGGACCGTTTATTGTGTAAGCTAATAGAAGAAAATTGTATCATTTACATAGCAGGAGATTTTAATATAGACTTAAGCGTAAAATCAATTCAAGCTAAACGATTTGTATCTATTTTAAATTCATACCATTGCCATCCTTCAAACACTGGTTATACAAGAATCACTAAAACTTCCCAATCTTGTATTGATAATATACTTACTAATCATGATGATTATAATGCATCCATAATCAATTGTCATATTTCAGATCATTTAAGTCAAAAGTTAATAATAAATATTAATATTAAATTAAATAATACTGAATATATATTTAAAAGATTTTTTTGTAATACAAATAAAGAGATATTTAGAAACAAACTAATAACAGAAACATGGCTTGGTATATAGGATTGTCGTACTGATGATGTAAATAAACAATGGTATGAATTTATGAATATTATTACATTATTGTTCATAGAAACATTTTCAAAAAAAAATAATTAAAGTCAATAACACCTACAGCATGCGTTATCATAATAACCAAGAAATTGATGACTGTAAAAAAGAGTTAGATATATTGTATGTTATGAGCAATTGTGATAATAAATATAAGAACGCCTATAATGACTGTAGACAAAAATATAACAACATATTGAGTCAGAGTAAGAAACAAGCGTATACAAAACAGATAGTACAATCTGAAAACAAATCAAAAGGTGTTTGGCAAGTGGTCAATAATATTAAGGGTAAAAACAGTAAGTCTAGTAAACAAATTAAATGTAGTGGAGATCCAAATATGCTTGCAAACAAATTTAACAAAGAACTAATTAATATAGCACCTAATCTAATAAAGCAGATTCCAAATATACAGCTTGATATATCTATTATTGACATGAATAATAAATCTATTTACATAACCCCTGTGACTGAAGAAGATATAGTAGATATAATCAGAAATTTAAAAAACACTTTTAGTAGTGGTCACGATGAAATACGTAGTTGTATAATTAAATATTGTGTTTTAGAGTTGTGTGGTCCCTTATCATACATTGTTAGTAATTTATTACAGCATGGTATTTATCCGGAGTCATTAAAATTGGCTATTGTTAAACCAATTTATAAAAAAGGAGATGATCAAATCATTGAAAATTATAGACCAATAAGTCTTCTAACATCTTTTTCAAAAGTATTTGAAATGGCAATGACAAATCGTATCTTAAATTTTTTTGATAAAAATAAATTATGGAGTAAGGCGCAACATGGGTATTTGAAAAGCAGATCTATAGATACAGCAATGTTAACTTTTACACAAAGCATATTAGATAGTTTTGAAAATAAAAATTATGCAATGGGTATATTCCTAGACTTATCCAAAGCATACGATTGTCTTAATCATATTGTTTTAACTGAAAAGTTATATAAATATGGAATACAAGGTTGTGCATTGCAGTGGATAAAATCGTATCTTTAAAATAGAACACAAAAAGTAGCAATAAGTAATAACAACACACTTATATTATCAGAAATACAAAATATAAAGACTGGAATTCCCCAAGTATAATAGGCCCTATACTATTTGTTATTTATATTAACGATTTAGCATATCTCAATTTGAATAACACTTCTCATACTATAATAAATTACGCTGACGATACCAACTTAATAGTGTCAAGCAGCACAATGCCAGAATTAAAAGATAAATGCAGTTTTATGTTGTCATGTATTGAATACTGGTTTAGTATGAATAAGATGATAATTAACAAAGAAAAAACCAATGTGATGTTGTTTAGAACTCATGTGACAACAAATATTCCTGAATACTTTACTTTAAACAACGTTAATTATCGTCTTACACATTCTATTAAATTTTTGGGAATTACCATCCAAGACTCTTTAAAATATTCAAATCATATTACGGTTCTAAATGCAAAACTAAACGGAGTGCTTTATTCTTTGAGAGTTATAAAAAATATGTAAGCAATGACGTGTTGAAGACAGTATATTACGCAAATTTTCAATCATTGATACGTTTTGGCATAACATTTTGGGGAAGTAGTTCTGATTCAAACTCTACATTTATTATACAAAAACAAGCAGTGAGAACAATTATTGGATTAGAGTATCAGCAATCATGTAGAGGTGTTTTTAAACAGAATAATATTTTAACTTTACCCGGTTTGTACATTTATGAATCCATACTATTTCTATATAGAAATTCTGAAAAGTTTGAAATGTTTAGATCATCTCATAACAAAAACACTAGATCAATAAACTATAATATACCATCACATAGACTAACAATGTACAAAAAGGATGCACATACTCTTGTATAAAGTTGTACAATAAACTACCAGACAAGGTAAAACGTATAAAATTGTTAAACAAATTTAAAACCGAAGTGTTCATGTACTTACTTAACATAGAACCATACACGGTTTATGAGTACTTAAATCATCAGTGATTTTGACTAATTTTCAGTTTTTAATGTATTATATAATTGTTGTATTATATTTTGTATAAATTCTGAAATAAAAATATTATTATTATTATTATTGACGATTTTCTTGCATTCATTGGGTTTTATCAGTAATTTTTTGCTTTAATTAGGTTTTTTATATAATTTTTTATTAATAAATTTGTTTTCTGAGCTATAAGTAATAATTTTATTTGCGGAAATAGGATTTTACGCAACCATTGGCAATTTTTTGTCTTAACTTCCTTTTTTTTTTATAAATTTGTTACAGAAAGTGGGTAATATGAGCAATTTTTTATAGCGTTTGGCCATAAATGTTGATTTTTGTGCAATTTTTGTCAATTTTCTTGCGTTAATTGGGTCTTATGAGCAAATTTTTGCTTTAAGTAGGCTTTTCACACAATTTTTGATCAATTAATTGGTATTCTAAGCTATAAGTAATAATTTTATTTGCGCAAATGGGTTTTTACGAAGTTATTGGCAATTTTTTGTCTTAATTTACCTTTTTTTTAATAAGTTTTGTGCAGAGAATGGGTGGTTTGGGCAATCTTTTATGAGTTTTTGGTATAAACGTTGATTTTTGTGCAATTTTTGTCGATTTTCTTGTGTTAATTAGGTTTTATAAGCAAATTTTTGTTTTAAGTAAGTTTTTTACACAATTTTTGATCAATAAATTGGTATACTGAGCTATAATTAAATTTTTTTATTTGCGCAAAAGAGTTTTTTACGCAATTATTAAGAATTTTTTGTCTTAATTTACTTTTTTTTATCAATTTAATGCAGAAAATGAGTAGTATGGGCAATTTTTTATAGATTTTAGCTATAAACGTTAATTTTTGTTCAATTTTTTTGCGTTGATTGGGTTTCATGAGCCCATTTTTGCTTCAAGTTGGTTTTTTACACAATTTTTGATAAATAAATTGGTATTCTGAGCTATAAGTAATAATTTTATTTGCGCAAATAAGTTTTTACGCGATTATTGGCAATTTTTTGTCTTAATTTATTTTTTATTTTAAAAAATTGATGCAGAAAATGGGTGGTATGGGAAATTTTTTATGAATTTTGGCCATAAACGTTGGTTTTTGTGCAAATTTTGTCGATTTTTTTGCGTTAATTAGGTTCTATACGCAAATTTAAGCTTTAAGTAGGCCTTTTACACATTGTTTTATCAATAAATTGGTATTTTGAGCTATAAGTAAAATAATTTTATTTGCGGAAAAGGGTTTTTACCATTTTTTTAATAAATTTGATGAAAAAAACAGGTGGTATGGGCTTTTATGGATTTTGACCATAAACGTTAATTTTTGTGCAATTTTTGCTTTTATTACCGATTTTCTTGCCTTAATTTGGTTTATGAGCACATTTTTGCTTTAAGTAGGTTTTTTACACAATTTTTTATCAATAAATTGGTATTTCGAGCTATAAGTCATAAGTTTATTTCCGCAAATGAGTATTTTCAGCTACTTTTAACGGTTTTTTAAGCGTCTAATGGATTTCATGAGCGGTTTTGTATCAAATACGTTTTCTGCACAATTTTTGGTCAATTTGATTGGTGTTTTTGGATATTTTCAAGAACCTTTTGTACGTTAAATGAGTTTTATAAACGTATTTTTGCTTTAAATGCGTTTTCTGCAGATTTATTTAAATTTTGCGTAATAATTAACTGTTTTCACTTTATTTTAATAATTTTGCATACGTTAAATAGGTTTTTGATTTTTTTACTTTGAATTGTTTCTTGAGCAATAATGTTAACAAATAAGTTTGTCTAAAATTTTTATTAAAATTTACGCAATAAATAGGCAGTATCAACGATTTCTTTGGCTTTAAATAACTTTTCTACATTTTTTTGCTGTTGATTTTAAACCATTTTTATGCTTAAAATGGTTTTTATGAGCGATTTTTTGCTTTAAATGGGTTTGGTTTCACCAATTTTTATAATTTTTTTAGTATGCGACAATTGAGCGATGATTTTTGAAATTTTTTAGGTAAATTTGTATATAATAATTTTTTGCATGCGCAAATGGGTTTTTTGACCAATTTTTTGTTTTTAAATAAGTTGTTTGCACAATTTTTGATGATTCAGTACTCTGAGCAATTTTAATAAATTTTTATATAGCGATTGGATTTTTACCTAATTATTGGCATTTTTTTGTTTTAATTTGATGCAGAAAATAAGCGGTATGGGCAATCTTTTATGGATTTTGGCCATAAACGGTTCATTTTTTGCTTTAATTGACGCGTTAATTGGGTTTTATAAGCGATTTTTTTGGTTTAAATGTTTTTTTGGCTGAAAGACTAGGGTCGATAGCCGTTTGTACAAAACATTTTTTTTCTTCTATGTATTATACCTGTTCAAAATGTTATAAATTACTTGTGCAATAAAAATGTTATATATATATATATATATATATATTTTTTTTACGCAATTCGAGCAACAAATTGATATTCTGAGCGATAAATAATAATTTTATTTCAACGCGATTATTGGCTACTTTTGTATATTTATGGTTTTTTTTTGTCTTTTCTACTTTTTGATAACTTTGATGCATAAAGTAAGTGTGGAACGTTTTTTACAGATTTTATGCATGATTTTTGTATGTGTAAAAAGCGTTTTGTGCGATTTTTGAAGTTTTGTAAACAAATTGGTGATCGTTTTTGATTATTTCTAATAACATTATTATAGGACAAATAGGTTTTTGCTATTTTCTATTTGACCAATCCAAACAACAAAATTAATAAATTTTATTTAGATAAAAAAAAACTGTTTAGATTGATAGAGTTTATTTAATTTAATAGTTAACAGTGAATATAGCCCCAAATAATGCTTAGAATTTAGATTAACCTCAAGAGACAGACACATGTTTAGATTTAAAATGTTTTATAGATTTTAGAGTACTTTAATAGACTAGAGAATTATTAATTAAGAATTCAACTAAAATTATTTTTAGACACTAACAGGATCTTAGAAGATTTTGAAAACCTTTTCTGAGTCTATAAGCAGCTTTAAGAAGTAACATAAAATTCTAAACAAAAATCAAAATCTTTAAAAGATCAATGAGAGTTGCTAAAGGAAGAAGAGATTTTAAAAACATTGAAAACAAAGACAGTAAATTAACTCTGATTCTTCAAACTATAACCAATTGCATTATTGTCTAATTTGTAAGAAAATTTGAAAAATATATTAATTTTTACGATGTCATCTTCATATAGATTTTGAGCAAAACGTTCGATGACAGATCTTCTAGCTTATGTTAGTCACAAATAGAATTCTACTTTAGACAAACATAAATAAAATCTTGCAATAGCTCTAGACATTTCCAAAACATTTGATAAGGTTTGGAATCTTAATCTTATCAACAAGCTTCTTTGTATAATGAAAAAGCTTTTGGATTTTGGACAACAAAAAATTACTTTTTGACAAGGCTTAAACGGAATTGTGTAGCAGATTTTTAAATTTTATTGTTTATGCATACGTACACGTACACGAAAAGTTTTTCACGTATCTCGTCAATTTTTAAAAATCAGTAGCCAAGCGTTAGCAAAATAATTTATTTTTAAGTAAGCATAATGTGATTGCTTCTGTGGCAAGTCACCAATTTTTGTTTTGGCCAAAAAAGTTTTAATTTTAATTTTATAAAATTTAGAACGATGAAAGCATAAAAGATTTAACCAAAAAACTCTGGTTCGTATAACGGCGCTTAGAAAACCGATAGAATCGTTCTTATTCAAAAACGTCTTTTATACTTTTGCCAGATAAGGTTCTATAATGACTGAACAATGTTCTACAATGTTTTATATTGTCAGATAAAGTTCTATGTTAACTCAACAATGTTCTACAATACTCTATAATGTTCTTCTATGTTTTATATTGTAAGATAAAATTCTATGTTGACTCAAGAATGTTCTAGAATGTTTTATATTGTCAGATAAAGTTTTATGTATACTCAACAATGTTCTACAGTACTCTATAATGCTATACTCGTACAATGTTTTATATTGTCAGAAAACGTTTTAAGCAGACTCAACAATGTTCTACAATATTGTATATTGTCAAGTAAAATTTGATGTCAACTCAACAATGTTCTATAACGTCATACAATGTATTATAATCTTGAAAAATGTTTTATGTTGACTCAACAATTTCCTACAATATCGTACAATGTTTTATAAAGTCAGATAATGTTTTATGTTAAAATAAAGTGTTCTATATTGTCATATAATGTTTCTTCGTTTCTATGCAATGTTTTTTATTGTCATACAATGTTCTTTATTGTCATACAATTTTTTAAGTTGTTAAACAATGTTCTCGGTTGACTAAACAATGTTTTAAAATGTCATACAATGATTTAAAACGTCATACGTTTTTCTATATTAACTAAACAATATACTACAATGTTTTATAATGACATACAATGTTTTAAATTGTAATAAAATGTTCTATGTTGACTAAACAATGTTCTATAACGTCATACAATGTTTTATATTGTAAAAAAATGTTTTATATTGACTCAACAATATTTTATAATAGCATACAATGTTTTATGTTGACTAAAATATTCTATAATACCATATAATGTTTTATAATTTCAGATACTGTTCGACGTTTACATAAAGTGTTCTATATTGTTATAAAACTTTTCTGAATTTTATGCAATGTATTTTATTTTCATATATTGTTCTATATTGTCATACAATGTTTAATATTGTCAAACAATGTTCTGTGTTATCTCAATAATGTTTTAGAATGTCATACAATGTTTTTGAACGTCATACTATGCTCTATGTTAACTCAACAATATTCTACAATGTTTCATAATAACATACAATGTTTTAAATTGTCAGACAATGTTTAATGTTGACTACAATACTCAGATACTGTTCTACGTTGACATAAAGTGTTTTTATATTGTCATATAGTACAAAAAAAAAAATCCCATAACAATAAAGCTACTATAGTAAACAGGCATCTTAAGAGCTGCCACTTAACTGATCGACCCATAAAAAACCCGTTATAATGAAACAAAAAAGCCTATTAAACTTTTGAAAAGGTAATTCTTGCTTTTTTGCCAATTACAAACATGTTTGCCAGCCGCAACCAAGTCTCATTTATCGGTTAAGAACGATACTCCACCTAAAAAAAAAACGCTACTATACCAACAAGCGAGAATGCTGAAAGGCTATATCAAGTTGTACTAGGCTTACTTGAAAGACAAGTTGTATATTTTGCGGACGCATTTCTAAATTCTAGTTTGGCCAAACACATAATTTAAATTTAAGTAAAAGTTTGCAAAAAAACGTTTCAAATTAGACCAACCAGATGTTACACGCCGTTTTCTAACAACCAAACAGAGAACTGATAAAAATACTAAGACGTCGACTAAATAGATTTATCCCTACAAAACGTAGATTAAAACCATCTACATGGATAAAATATACTACATCCAATTGCCTTGCAAGAAATTCTCTGCCACTTCAAAAAACTTAGACAAAAACAAATAACATGGAATAACAAATAAACAAAAATGGATCCCTTATGAAAATCTTGCAAAATGAGCAGGACAAACAAAAAAAAACGTCAACCAAAAATGCTATAACAAAAAAGCCGCCGTACAAAGAAAACAAATCACAAAATCTTATCATTAGACAGAAGCTCAGATGTATATCCAAAAATTAATCTAAGATTACCTTAACTGCGCCATGAGAAAGAAAAAAAAACGCATAGAAAGGTAGGCCAATTTAGCATCAGCCAAAAAAATTACTACTAAAACGAAGGAACAAACTAGCAAAAACCTAACTGCGCCACAACAAAGAAAGAAAAACTCGGAAGAAAGTTTACCTTTATACCCACCAGACCAAATCTATCGACTAATGTTTGTACTAATAGTCAGAGATTCAATCTTAGATTGATCCTGGATTCATGAACTTCAGATTCATTCATTCCTCGCTTAATTCTCGGAACAAGTTGAAAACTATGCAATTGTCAATATAATCCTAGATTTAAATAATCTTGGGACCACCCAATTGAATATTGATGGTTGCATAGTTTTTAACTCGATCCAAGAATTAAGTAAGGCCAAATGCAAGTTGCCATCACAATATCCGTGAATTGGCTTAGAGCCAATCAACGATCAATCCAGGATCAATTCGAGATTTAATCTGTGACTATTAATACGAACATAAGTCGACCAATACAACGTCAACCAAGAAAATAACTACTAAAACGCGTAAACAAAAATAATAAATGCAAAAAGACAATGCAAGAAAACATCATTCAGAAATATCATTCAAAAAAAAGCCGCCGTACACCCGTAAAAAGATAAAATTGCAAAATCCTGCCACTGTACAAGGGTGCAGACAGATGTTCAAAGATTAATTTAAGATTACCTTAACTGCGCCATAATAAAGAAAGAAAAAACGCAAAAAAGTTTACCTCTACATTCACCCGACCAAAAATGCAATTCCGATAAAATAACCACTAAAACGCAGGCACTAACTAACATAAACCTAAAAATATAGCATAAAGAATGATTAAAAATGAAACAATCACCAAACAAAAGTGCAAAACATTGCTCAAGGTAAAACAAAAAAACTTATTCAAAACTTAGCCATACATTTAAAAAGAAAAAAAAAATACTAAAACCTACCACAGACCAGATGTGCAAAAAAATGCCCAAAAACTGTTTTAACTGTGCCATGAACAAGAAAAGAAGAAAGCAGGAAAAGGGTTGTCTTCAGACCCAATTGACCAAAGATTGCCATCAACGTCACCCATAAAAAAACCTGGGGATATGGTATAACAAGACGATAAAGTAGGAACTCTAGTCAAAATTCTAATTTTAATCCAAAACTGCTTTAACTACACCACCGTCAACACAAGAAAAACCCAAGAAAAAGTTTATTTCCAAATTTTCTAATCTACTAAAAAAGCCAATACAACGTCACTTAAAAAATTAACCAATAGAACAAAGACACAAGAAACTAACACAATTATACAAATATCAAATACCAAGTAAACAAAGATAAAACCCTGATAGAACAAAATTTGTTGATAATAGTTCCGGCGATGCAAAAAACGTTATCCAAAACTACAATGTAGAAGATGCCAATGTACAGGCAAAATCAGAAAAACCCACTATTGGCCAGAAATTCAAAAATTATATTTAATAATTAATACTGAACTGCTTTAACTGACAAGAGACAGAAACATGTTTAGATTTAGAAAGTTTTGAAATTTTTTACAAATCTTTTATAGATTTTAGAGTTTTCTAATTGGTCAGAGGACATTAGGAAGAGATTAAATTGCTTTTAGACTAAGAGAATAGCATATTGTGAAGGTCTGTAACAACTTTGTAGACACGTCATGGCATTAACAGAATCTTATAAGTTTTTGAGAAGCTTTTCTGGGTCCATAGGCAGCCCTAAGAAATAACATGAAATACTAAAAAAAAAAACTTTAAAAAATTTAGAAGCTACTAAAGGAAATAGAGACAACAGAAAATGTGGTCTCATAGCGCCTGAACAACAACGCTACTATACCACCAAGCAAGAATGCTAAGCCGTATCCAAAAATATTGGGATTACTTAAAAAACAAATTTTGCGTACGCACTTCTAAGTTTTAGTTTGACCAAGCACATCATTTAACGTTAAGTAGTATGTTTGCAGAGAGACGTTTCAGAGTAGACCAACTATTTGACATACACCTTATTCTTACAACCACCCAGGTGGTGTAATGGTTAGCGTACTCAACTGCTACTCTAAGGGTCTTGAATTCAAGTCCTTTCTCTGAAGGGTCAGTTTTTTTGGTTGAGCAACAATGATGAGTACGACTTTAGTAGACCCCATGTACTGCCTCGATGTTGCGTGCATGTTAAAAAACCCAATAATTTAGGTTGAAATTCCAGAGTTTGGGGAAAATTTTCAGCTGTGGTAGTCTTAACCTTTGGCGTCGATGATTAGCAGAAATACTGAAGTTAAATAAATAGAATAACTAACCAAGCAAAGAACTGATAAAAAATACAAAGAGGTCGACCAAATAGATTTACTCCTACAAAACGCAGAGAAAAACCATCTCTACATGGATAAAACATATGCCTTTTCAACTCATAACAACTATACCCAATTGATGATTAGTGTACTATCGCCGTTGCAGTATGGCGTTACCAAAAGAATTGCCTTTACTTAAAAAAAAATATTCTTAAAAAACTTAGACAAAAACAAATAACATAGGATAACACATGGACAAAAATGAAGCACTCATCAAAACCTTAAGAGATTAGCAAAATTAACAAAAAACGTCATTCAAAAATACCAAAAGAAGAAACCACAAAAACCTACCACTGGACAGGAGCGCAGAAATATATTCAAAAATTAATCCTAAATTGCTTGCACCACAATCAAGAAAAAAACGCAGAGAAAAGTTAGGGTGTAAACCTTCCTCTGCGTTTTTTTTTACTAAAAATTGCCATAAACTAAGTAGACCAATTCAAAGTCAGCCAAAAAAAAAATAACTACTAAAACGCAGGCACTGACTAACAAAAACCTAAAAATGTAGAATAAAGAGTGAACAATGGTGAATTAAAAAGTGCAAAAAATGCCCAAAGCAATGCTAGAAAACATCATTCAGAATTATTAAAAAGACATAAAATCACAAAAATGTAACACTGGACAATGAGTGCTGAAGGATGTTTAAAGATTAATTCAAGATTACCTTAACTGCGCCATAATTAAGAAAAAAAAAACGCAAAAAAAGTTTTCCTTTACACTCAACTAACCAAAAATAAGCTATTTCATAGTCACCAAAGAAAATAACCAATAAAACGCAAGCGCTAACTAACATAAACCTAAAAATGAACTAATCACTAACCAGAAGTGCAAAAAATGGGCATTACAAGAAAACGTGTGCAAAAAGATGTCAAAAACTGTTTTAACTGTGCAACCGTTAAGAAAAAAAAAACGCAGAAAAAAGGTTGGCTTCAAACCTAATTGACCAAAACTGCCATTGACTAAATAGATTGATACAACGTTCCCCTTAAAAAAGACCAGTAGATATGGGATATAAAGTGGATAAACTCTTATCAGAACTCTAACAAGACAAGTTTATCATTGCCAAAAATGCATCATTCAGAATTATAAAGATGATACAAAAGCCCCCCACTGGCTAAAAGTGCAAAAAGATGTCCAAAAATTAATCAAAAACTGCCTTAACTACGCTACTTTTGTACCACACGTAAAGTAGCGGTATTATTTAGTTTTATTATGATGTCCGCTTCCGATCATAAAGTTAGTGACAGTGAAGTAAGAGCTGTTGTGTTTTATTTAGATTGCAGTAGAGATGAAGAAAACAATACACCTCCAAACGCCAAGGACTTCTGAATTACATTGAATTGACTTAGAATCTAAGAAAAGCCTCCAAACAAACGTCCAGTCTTTTTCTTCTTCTTTTTCATTAGCCTTGTATCATCCAATGCTGGGTATAGGCCTTTTCTAGCTTCTTCCATGTTTCACTATCTTCCACATTTTTTCAGCTACTTCCGTCACATCATCTAGCCATCTCATTTGTGGTCTTCCTCTACTCTTGGTTTGCCGTAGTCTCCATTTGGTTATTTTATGTGTCCATCTAACTTGCTGATTGTCTAACTAATCTCCACTTAAGACTCGCGATGCGTTCCATCACATCTGTTAATTTTGTTATATTTTGGATTTCAATGTTTTACAAGAACGGGCAAAAGGGTTTGCTTTGAAATGGTTCCAACAAAAAGGATAATTATAGTAATTTTGCTTACTCTTTTTGTATATGGAATTGACATCTAGATACTGGAGGATATAAAAAATGCATTGGACAAGGTCCCAAACAAATCAAGCTCAAAACAACTCATAACGTAGAGATATCCAGTTAGGAATAGACTGAGAGAAGCCTGTCTGAGATTAAAAAAATGTGGAAAAAGCTGTTTTAACTCATAAGGTACCGTTTACATTGTGCTCGTAAACATGTCGCATCGCAACTTCGACAGTGGAGACCAGTACTCTTTACAGATGAGTCACAATTTTGTTTAACTGGTAGTGATGATGGCATTCTGTACAAACCATACAAAAAGTTTAAAAATATGGTGGTGTATATGTGATGTTTTGGGGCAAAATTAGTCTTGATGAAAGAACAGAGCTTATGAGAGATTAAACTCTGAACGGTACATCAATCTGTCTTGAAGGATTATGTTATACCAGGCGCTTATGGTGTAGGCCCAAATTTTGTGTTTATGCAAGACAACGAAATGCCCTATAATGCGGCCATCACTTTAAACTACCTTCAGCACCTCGGGATTCAAACCATGGGTCCCCTAAGTCCTGATCAAAAGGTTGAAGGCACCCAGATCTACCTCATGCCCTAAGGCACAAAACTCAGTGATTGCGGAACAATAATTTTAACTTTGGATCCCGCCCACCCACCCAAATGTTAGTGATCCAAAGATTGCATTTTCTTCAGAGTAGCAAGTTCAACCTCTTGATAACAAACAGTCGGGTGGGCGGGCGGGGCACTAAATTCACTGATTGCAGACAATAATTTTAACTGGGGTTCCCGCCCACCTACCCAAGTGTTAGTTATCCAGAGATTGCATTTTCTTCAGAATGGCATGTCCAACCTATTGATTACAAACAGTCGGGTGGGTAGGCGGGGCCCTAAATTTATTGATTTTAAGACAGTAGTTTCAACTGGAGTTCCCGCCCACCCACCCAAATGTTAGTAATCCAGAAATTGCATTTTTTTCAGAGTTGCAAGTCCAACCTTTCGATAACAAGTGTTAGTGATCCAAAAATTGCATTTTCTTTAGAGTGACAATTCTAATCTCTTGATAATAAATATTCTGGCAAGTGGGCGGTGCAATAAATTTATTGATTGTAAGACAATAGTTAAAACTAGAGTTCCCGCCCACCCACCCAAATATTAGTTATCCAGAGATTGCATTTTCTTCAGAGTGGCATGTCCAACTTCTTGATAACAAACAGTCGGGTGGGTGGGTAGGTAGGGTAGGGCACTAAATTCAATGACTGCATGACATCAATTTTAAATAGAATTCCCGCCCACCCACCCAAGTGTAAATGATGCAGAAATTGCATTTTCTTCAGAGTGGCAAGTCCAACCTCTTGATAACAAACAGTCGGGTGGGTGGGCGGGGCACTAAAATCAGTTATTGCAAAACAGTAATTTTAACTGGAGTTCCCGCACACCCACCCAAGTGTTAGAGATCCAGAAATTGTATTTTCTTAAGAGTGGCAAGTCCAACCTCTTGATAACAAACAGTCGAGTAGGTGGGCGGGAAACTGAATGCGAGACAGCAATTTTAAATAGGGTTCCCGCCCACCTATCCAAGTGTTGGTGATGCAAAAATGGCGTTTTCTTCATAGTGGCAAGTCAACATCTTGCTAACAAACAGTCGGGTGGGTGGGCGGGGCACTAAAGTCAGTTATTGCAAGACAGTAATTTTAACTGGAGTTCCCGCCCACCCACCCAAGTGTTAATGATCCAGAGATTGCATTTTCATTAGAGTGGCATGTACAACCTCTTCATAACAAACAGTCGGGTGGGTGGGCGGGGCACTAAAGTCAGTTATTGCGAGACAGTAATTTTAACTGGAGTTCCCGCCCACCCATCTAAGTGTTAATGATCCAGAAATTGCATTTTTATTAGAGTGGCATGTACAACCCCTTGATTACAAACAGTCGAGTGGGTGGGCGGGGCACTAAATTCATTGATTTCGGGACAGCACCACAAGAAGACATCCTTTAGCTCGTACGAAGCATGCCTCAAATATGTTAAGCAATAATTTGTGCTTAATGGAACAAATTTAACAATTTTACCTTATACAGGCAAGATACTTGCTTGCTCAATTTTTTTTTTGTGGTTTCTTTGAACTATTATTGTTATCTTAAAAGTAATAAGTAAAATTTGTTTTGTTTTTGCAAATTTTCTTTAAATTAAGCGTTATTAGGTTTGCAAAATCTTAAAAATTAAAAAAAAATATTTCCTCTAATTATTTTAAGTATTTTTCCACAAATATGAATATTGCACACAATCTTTTTCAATGACTCCGTGCACAATAGGCATACTTAGCACGTATTTTACGTGCGCAATGAAACGTATAAAGTATCATACATTATTACTAGTGCTTAGAAGAAAAAATGATTTGTATTCAAACATCAATTGTATTCCAAAATAAACCTCAACAAGGATACAAATCATAATTTTGTTACTGAATAGCGATAATGACATTGAAAAAAATAATTATATTGTTATCCGCTGTACTTGACAGAATGATTATTAAATACAAACTATACCATTTTATAATGCAAATTATTATTGTTATTTCATATTCAATAATAATTATATTCAGCGTCATTACAAGTTTACTATTATTTAGTTATTACAAACTAAACAAAATAACTTGAATTCAAATGTAATTTATTTTTGAATCAAGGACAGAATTAACAATTCATAACATTTCTTAGTTAATTATTAATAGCGATTTTCCTCCGTGTTAACCTTGTCCAATTATACAGACAGGGGTGTTTAAATTTTCCAAACAAGTCTATAATATAAATGTAGTTTCATTATTAAATCCATGTTAAGTGCACAGAGTTATGTGGGTCGGATTTGATTGATTGCCAGGTTGAGGAGTCACTTAAAACTTAAATCCTTTTGATGTCACGTGTTGTAGATTAAAATGTCACAAATGACTTTATAGAAATGTGAAAAATATGAGTCAATTTTTTGTTTTGTACGTTAAATTATTAATTAATTGTAATAAATTAAAATGGAAAGAGAAACATTTCAATTATTTTTCTTACAAATACAAATTTGATTAATTTTTACTTTGATTATTTTATAAAGACAATTATGGTATGGAAATTAATTAAAAAAAAACTAAAGTTCTAATATGTAAGGGACAGAAAAGTAGAGCTAAGACAAAAATGTATTAGTATAAAATATGTCTATAACTTACTTGTTATTGTAAACAGATATTAGCTCTACATAAAATTAAACTCTAAATTGCATGTTTAAATTCATAAATCCAAAAAAAAATACATTTTAGAACCAAGCCACCAAATTGGTTCCATTTTATTTGTTAATTTTTCTCAATACATATCAATTAATCCATCTAATAGATAGGAATGCAATAAAACAGCTGGCAAAATGCAACCTTTACTTGATTTATGCTATTGATATCCAACGTGATAAAAACTCACCATATGCTGTGACAAATTGATTGATTAGCAATTAATATTTTGCAATTATGACGCTTTCAGCATCACTTAATTTGATTATCAATTGTTTCCGAGTATTCGAATTACATAATCAAAATAATTGGAGTTGTTTAATAAATGATAATGCTTATCGCAAATATTATAACATCACTGATAAAAAACTGACAATAATATTTTTAACCTATTTATTACAGTATATTTCCGTTCATCGTAAGTGATTGATAGTAAATAATGACGTCTAAATGATTTTAAGAATTAGTCAAATATAGATAACATTTCCATTTTACTGTATTATTTATGTTACTCTAATTGCTTTTAGAATTGTGGTAAGATTATTTAAGTTCACCTTCACCTTAAAACTATTATAGTATTAACTGATAAGTAGTTTATCAAACTGATTACTTTTATATTTATTATATTAGATAGTCTCTAATCAAAGAATCTATTAATAAAATTTGAATTGAATTTCCTTTTTATTGTTATTTTTCTTTATATAGTTATATGCAAAGTTTATTACTCGTCTGAACTGTGATAGTATACAATAGTTTTGCAATTAGATAAATTCAAATTGTTTGCTGCATTTCATTACCATTCGTTTCATGTTAGTTGACAAGTAATTAAATAACTTTGGTGTCAATGTTGTGTAATAATTGTTTATAATGCTAATATTTATTTTTCTTGTATGCTTAGCTAAAACACTTCTAGTAGAGTAATGACGGCATATTGGGTTAAGTAGTTCTTTTGATTTGCATATACAAAGAAAAATATACATAAATACTTCGTCTAGGTTAAACAGTATATAACAATTTTATGCTATAAAAGAAGGATTTTTGAAATTTTGTACAGTTTTGATCTGCTTAAGGGTGCGGTTTAGGGAGAGCAGAACTCACGCAATTTAACTCATTTTAAAATCGGACGCAAAAATACAAATTTTTTCTTGAAAGAAAGCAAATTTTATGTAAAAAGTACAATTTTTTATCGATTTTATACAAATTTAGTATAAACGGTGAATTTCATAAAATAATAAAAAATAAATCAATGGTTTTTGTTAGCATTGTTTATAATAGTTAATGTACTATTTATATTATTATGTACAGACAGAGTATTTGAGAGTGTGTTAATGTTATTCACAAATAGCCCGAAAGAATTTTGGGGATGTGTAAAGCAAAGTACATTGAAAATTAACAAAAATTAAAAATAATTGCCTATTTTTTACTAAATTTGCATAAAATCGCTTAAAAAAGCTAATTGTTGAATGAAGCCTGCACAAAAAACACATTTTCCTATCAAATTTATCAAAAGTAACCATTTTTTATTCTGAATTTGTACAAAATTGCTCACAAAAGTAATTTTTGTGTTAAAATTGCACAGAAAAAACACATTTTTTTATAATATTTATCAAAAATTACCGTTTTTTATGCCAATTTTGTATAAAATCTTTCAAAAATATTTTTTTTTAATAAAATTCATAAAAAATTACACAAAATTGTTATTTTTTATTATAAAATCGACCAGAAAAGGTAATTGTTCAATAAAATCTATACAAAAAAACATATTTTCCTATAAAATTTATCAAAAATTACCATTTTTTAATTCTAAATTTGTACAAAATTGCTCAGAAAAACTAATTTTTGCATGAAATTTGCACAAAAAACACACTTTTTTAAGATTTATTAAAAATTATTGTTTATTATACTAAATTTGTCCAAAATCGTTTAGAAAAGTCAATTGTTGCATAAAATCTGCACAAAATAAAAGATTTTCTTATAATATTTATGAAAAATTACAGTTTTTTATACCAAATTTGTATAAAATCGCTCAGAAAGGAAATTGTTAAATGATATCTGCACAAAAAACACTTTTTCCTATCAAGTTTATTAAATATAACCAATTTTTATTCTAAATTTGTACAAAATTGCTCAGAAAAACTAATTTTTGCGTAAAATTTGCACATAAAACACATTTTTTATAAGATTTATTAAAAATTATTGTTTAATATACTAAATTTGTATAAAATTGTTCAGAAATGCCAATTGTTGAATAAAATCTGCACAAAAAAACATATTTCCTTATAATATTTATTAAAAATTACCGTTTTTATAACAAATTTGTACAAAATCGCTCAGAAAATCTAATTTTTGCATAAAATTTGCACAAAAAAACACATTTTCTTATAAGATTTATTAAAAATTAACGTTTATTAAAATAAATTTGTGTAAAATTGTTTAGAAAATTTAATTCTTGCATAAAATCTGCACAAAAAAACATATTTCCTTTTGATATTTATCAAAAATTACCTATTTTTATACCAAATTTGTAAAAAATCGCTTAGAAAAGCAATTTTTTGCTTAAAATTTGCACACAAAAACACATTTTCTTATAAGATTGATTAAAAATGATTATTTATTTGACTAAATTTAAATAAAATCGTTTAGAAAAGTCAATTGTTGCATAAAATCGGCACAAAAAAAACATAATTCCTTTTGATATTTATCAAAAATTACCTATTTTTATACTAAATTTGTAAAAAATTGCTCAAAAAAGCAAATTTTTGCATGAAATTTGCACATAAAAACATACTTTTTTATAAGATCTATTAAAAATTACCGTTTATTATATTAAATTTGTATAAAATTGTTTAGAAAAGTCATTGGTGCATAAAATTTGCGCAAAAAACATATTTCTTTATGGTATTGATCAAAAACTACCTATTTTAATACCAAATTTGTATAAAATCGTTCAAAAAGCTAATTTTTGCATGAAGTTTGGACACAAAAAACCAATTTTCTTATCAAATTTATCAAAAATTGCCATTTTTATGCTAAATTTGTATACAATCGTTCAGAAGTACATAAAATCGGCACAAAAGAAACATATTTTCTTATAATGTTTATCAAAAATTACCGTTTTTTAAACAAATTTGTATAAAATTTCTCAGAAAAGCTACTTGTTGAATGATATCTGCACAAAAAACACATTTTCTTATGAAATATATCAAATATAACCAAATTTTATTCTAAATTTGTACAAAACCGCTCAGAAAAGCTAATTTATGCATAAAATTTGCACGCAAAAGCACATTTCTTATAAGATTTATTAAAATTATTGTTTATTATACTAAATTTGTATAAAATCAATTAAAAAAGTCAATTATTGCATAAAATCTGCACAAAAAAACATATTTTCTTATAATATTTATTAAAAATTACCGTTTTTTATACCAAAGTTGTATAAAATTGGCGCAAAAACATATTTTCCTATAAAATTGATCAAAAATAACTAATTTTTAATTCTAAGTTTGTACAATATCACCCAGAAAAGCTAATTTTTGAATGAATTTTGCACAAAAAAACACATTTTCTTGCAAGATTTGTTAAAAATAATTGTTTATTGTATTAAATTTGTATAAAATTGTTTAGAAAAGTCAAAGTTAAAAACAGAAAAACACATTTCCTTATAATATTTATCAAAAATTACTGTTTTTATACGAAATTTGTATAAAATCGCTCAGAGGAGCTAAGTGTTACATTAAATTTGCACACAAAAATATATTTTCTCATAAAAAATTACAAAAAATTGCCATTTTTTATACTAATTTTATATAAAATTGATAGAAAAAGCAAATTATTGAATAAAATCTGCACAAAAAGCATATATTCTTACAAAATTCATCAAAAAATATAATTTAAAAAATTTACAATTATAAAAACTGTAAATTTGCTCAGAAAATCTAATTGTTGCAAAAATTGTTCTAAAATTACACAAAAATCCTATTTTTGTATAAAATTTGAAACAAAAATTATATTTTTTTATAAAGTTTACCAAAAACGTAATTTTTGTAGTATAAAATGTGACAATGTTAACTAAATTTGTATAAAACCGATCAAATTTTAGATAAAAAACCAAAATAACCGATAAAGACATGTACGAATAGTACACAACGCTTGCCAATAATAAAAAGAATTGATTTTTAGTAAGTAGGTTCTCTTTGAAATAAGAAAAAGACTTCCACACTCCGTCCATGAACAGATTTTCTACCTCTAGCAGCAAAAAAATGAATAAAATTGCTAAAAAAAATAAATGTTGTACAAAATTGTTTTAAAATTGTAAAAAAAAACTCAATTTTTTCTATGAAATCTGCACAGAAAGCATATTTTGTCATAAAATTCATCAAAAATTAAACAGAATAATAGTATTTTACAATAAAATTACTCAAATAACTTAATTGATGCACCAATTATTTTAAAATTACACACAAAAACCATATTTTTCTATAAAATGTACCAAAAATGATATAAAAGTGCTCTTTTAAAACTATTATTTTTATAAAATTGCTCAGAAAAGCTACAAAATGTTTTAAAATTTTAAAAAAAGCAATTATTTCAACAAAAATTCAATAAAATCTACACCTAATGACAGGTTTTTACACTAAAATTGCACAAAATCTTATTTTTTTGCATAAAATTTGCACAAAAAAACATATTTTCTCATAAAATTTATCAAAAATTTAACAGAATTATACTATTTTACAATCAAACTAATCAAACTACTCAAATAATTTAATTGATGCACAAATTATTCTAATATGACACACAAAAAACCTATTTTTTCATAAAATGTATCGAAAATTACACAAAATTGTGCCTTAAAAATACTATTTTTATAAATTTGTTCTGAAAAGCTACAAAATATTCTAAAACTCCAAAAAACTCAATTATTTGAACAGAATTCTATTAAAAACTACACCTAATAACAAATTTTTATACTAAAATTGGACTAAATGCCGCAAAATTCATCAAAAATTTAAGAGAATGATAGTATTTTACAATAAATCTACTCAAATAACTTAATTGATGCGAAAATGATTTTAAAATGTTACACAAAAAAACCTTTTTTTTATAATATGTATCAAAAATTACAAAAAATTACCATTTAAAGATACTATTTTTATAAAATCGCTCAGAATGTCTACAAAATGTTCAAAAATTTCAAAAAACCCAATTATTTGAACAAAAATACATTAAAAACTACACTTAGTGACAAGTTTTTATACTAAAATTGCATAAAACCGTTCTAAAATAACGTAAATGTCCAATTTTTTGCATAAAATTTGCACGAAAATCATATTTTCTCATAAAATTAATCAAAAATTAATCAAAATAATAAAATTTTACAATAAAAATAACCAAATAACTTAATTTATGCACAAATTATTCTAAAATGACACATAAAACACATATTTTTTCATAAAAAGTATCGAAAATTACATAAAATTGTCTTTTAATAATACTATTTCTATAATAAAATCGCTCAGAAAAGCTACAAAATGTTTTAAAATTCTAAAAAACTAAATTACTTGAACAAAAATTCATTAAAAACTATCTTTAATGACAAATTTGTATACTAAAATTGCACAAAATTGTTCTAAAATACCGCAAAAGTCTTATTTTGCATAAAATTTGCACAAAAAACATATTTTTCATAAAATTCATCAAAAATTGAACATAATGATAGTATTTTACAATCAAACTGCTCAAATAGCTTAATTAATGCACAAATTATTTTAATATCACACAGAAAAACATATTTTGTCATAAAATGTATCAAAAATTACACAAAACTGCGCTTTAAAAATATTATTTTTATAAAATCGCTCAGATATGTGATAAAGTTATTTAAAAAAAAAACAGTTATTTGAACAAAAATCCATTAAAAACTATATCGAAAGACACTAAAATTTGCTCAAAATTGTTTTAAAATTAGGCAAAAGTACAACCATTTCAAGACAAACCTTGTCCTTCTGATAAGTTATTAATTGTCCAACGACATGAGATACAGAAGGCAACGGGGAATCACTATATTAAAAGCCAGCAAAGGGTAACTTTGCTTAGTAAAAAACCAAAATGGCAGCTAATACCAAAATTAATTCAGGGTGTTCAAAGCAACAAACACAGAAAAAACAAAATAAAACCAATTAATTTCAAAAACGCTACCTAGAACGTAAAAAGCATGTTTATGGCAGGAAAGACACACACAAAAATAAAAAGATTAAAGATTGCCATCTTAAGTATGAGCAAAATGCGTTGGCCGGGATGTGGGAAGTGTGATATTGATGGATACAAAGTGTACCATACTAGAAATAAGAATGCAAACCATTTCAACGGTGTAGCAGTCATGATGTCAAAACAAATAGCAAGGTCAGTTATAGCTTTGATACCAATATCTGACAGAGAAATTTTATTAAAACTCAGCTTGAGGCCAATTCTTTTTCTTATAATGCTATAATTGCTACAAGCGTAGGCACCCATTTTGTATGTTTGTGGTGTGCGATAATAGTTCTACACAAACATGCGGAACCTACAGTTTAACGTGGAAATCTAAACCACACTACTAGAGAGGTTTACTAGGCAGATACTTTGCTAATTTGCTATTGCCTATATATTTGACAAACTAGATATTGTCGCTGCTGGGAATTTAACACTAACATAATACAAGTTTATTAACCAAAATCTGCTAGCAATGAAGATGATGCCGAGACTTTCATAATAATAATTTTGAGAAACTTGAACGGCAAAGTTTGAAAAAAAAAACAATGCCAAAATATAGTGGAAGAATAGTAAAGAAACCAGAAATGAAAGAGGAAATCGGCTCATTCAATTCTGCCAGGACTATTATTTTTATAACAAATATCTTCTTCCAAATTACATCCGAGAATGTATATAGTACATGGGCAATTCCATTTCAAACGGACCAGAGCTTGGGGGGGGGGGGGGGTGCGTTGAGAAACTTGCTTATGTATTTTTTTTTAGCTTCTATAACTTATTAGTAGTCCTTTGTTGGTATATGAGGGTATAAAACCCATAAAAAAAATTCTACAATTTTTTTGAGTATTTTTGACGTTTTTTGACTTAATCGCATTTTTTGTTTAAAAACCGCAATTTCAACTCAAAAAAATAAATTTACTAATGAAATCAATCAAAAATTGTCCGTAGAATCCAAATCTGGCGCCATTTTAAGTTTATACCCTGTTTATAAGCCGCAAAAGCCATAAAACCATGTTTTTGTTCTCAGTGGGCTGTGCAAAAAGGAGCATTTTTTAATTTTTTTTTTTAACCGCTAAAGTTGACGTGTTTTGATGTAAATTAATTAGAAAATATAAATTTGTTCTGTGTATTTGGGTTTTAAGCGTCTAAAACTCAAAAAAACTGCAAAAATAAGCCTATTTTTCAACATAAACTTTTACAAATGCACATTTAATAGTTTTCAGAGAAACTATACACCAAATATTATTAAAAAATTTAGTTTTGCAAACAATTCTACATAGAAAATAGTCAGTGTCGTGCTTATCTGGCAAAGAAAAATCCATCTAGAAAAAAAAAATTGTTCAAAATTTACTTAAAAATTTGTTTTTAAATTTTTTTTTAAGATTATTTGGATTATATTTTTTTAAGTTGATTTCAGAAGTTTAACAAAGACATTTTTTGTCGCTTGAACCAATTTTTGGCCATTTTACTCTTTGTTTGATAGTTTTTGCGCCTGCGGCACAAATTTAGACTCGATCTATCGGCGCAAAAATTTAAAAATATTATTATTTTTGGCATTCAAACATAAATCTGCCTGTCGCTTGTTAAAATTTGTTAAAAAAAAAGTTTTAAACCACACCCTAGTGTGTTTATAATATTTTTTGTAAATAAAAAAAAAAAAATAATTTTTAACGCATTTTTTGCATAAAAATTTTGTAAACATTTTTTTCTAGATGGACTTTTCTATAGACAATGAGTACAACACTGACAATTTTCTATGTAAAATTGTCCCCAGAATTCAAATTTTTAATAATATTTGGTGTATTGTTCCTCTGAGCGCGGCTAATCGTGCATTTGTTAGAGTTTATGTTGAAGAATAGGCCTACTTTGCAGATTTTTTGAGTTTTAGACGCTTAAAACCCAAATACACAGAACAAATTTATATTTTTTAATTAATTTACATCAAAACACGTCAACTATGGCGGTTAAATTTTTTTTTTTAAATGCTCCTTTTTGCACAGCCTACTAAGAACAAAAACATGGTTTTATGGCTTTTGCGGCTTATAGACAGGGTATAAACTTGAAATGGCGCCAGATTTGGATTCTACAGAAAATTTCTGATTGATTTCATTAGTAAATTTATTGTTTTGAGTTAAAATTGCGGTTTTTAAACAAAAAATGTGATTAAGTTAAAAAACGTCAAAAAAACTTAAAAAAATCGTAAATTTTTTTTTTATAGGTTTTATACTCTCATATATCGATCAAAAGACTACTAATAAGTTATAGAAACTAAAAAAAATACATAAGCAAGTTTCTCAACGCACCCCCCCCCCCCCCCCCAGCTCTGGTCCGTTTGAAATGGAATTGCCCACATAGCAGTCGTGCAATACAGAAATAACGTTAAATCTGTTAAAACCTAATCAACAGGAGACAATTTGTCATAAACATAAGTTAAGCAAATGAACAAAGTAAATTACAGAACCATTTGAAGATGACAGATCAATAAATTTAAAAAAAAGTAGCAGAACCTAAAAATGCCAATCATGATGTCTAGATAGAGATATAGGATTGAACGGAAGTGATTGCTAATTTATACTCAAAACAAACTCACTCCAAAAGATATATACAAAGACGCACTATTTGAAGAACTAGCCGGCAATAATAATAAAATAGTAATAATAATAATAATAATAATAATAATAATAATAATAATAATAATAATAATAATAATAATAATAATAATAATAAAGAATTGCAGAGCATTTTGAACTTTAAAAAACGCGCAAGAGCGGGACTTAAATTAAATATAAAAAAACTAGATATTTTGGTAGCATAATAACAACCAACGCTGTCAGTCAAATAGAAGTAAAATCAGAAATTGAACAGGTTCGAGCAACTTTTAATAACATAAGCAAAGTTTTGTGCTGTAGATATCTAAATTTGTAAGATAAAGGCTTCAAGTTGTCTTGCTTGCCAACAAATTTTCAGACATGTTTGTGCCCAAAAACTTGCTTTTATTTAAAAAATTACAAAAACGCTTCTTTTTGCTTAGACCACTGAGACCAAATAATCGTTTTTTTTCAGCGTATATACAAGTATGGACTTAATAGCGCTAGAATTGATCAATTTTATTAGAAAAAAAATTTACGTTAAAATTGCAAGTTTTAAACAAAAAATGCAATTTCTCAAAGTGAAAGTTTAAAATCGACAAAAATACTTTAATTGCCGTTAGTAATTTGAACAGCTTTATATGACAAAAGTCTGTATCTTTAAGTTTTTCAATGGCTTCTTCAAACTGCAAAAAAAATTCTTAAATCTTCTGTTTTCAGACAAAATTCTGTCGCAATTTTTGGCCTTGTTACTTTTAAATTTGATCAAAAACGTAATTTTTCTAATATAAAAAGTGACAATGTTAACTTAATTTGTATAAAACAAATTCTAGATAAAAAACCAAAATGACATGTACTAATAGTACACAACGCTTGCAAAGCCAATCTAGCTTAATGGACTACTCAAATAACTTAATTGATTCACAAATTATTTTAAAATGACACACAAAAATCATATTTTTTCATAAAATGTATCAAAAACTACAAAAAATTGCTTTTTAAATATATTAAAAATAATAAAATTACTCAGAAAGGCTACAAAATGTTCTAAAATTAAAAAAAAAAACAATTATTTGAACAAAAATCTATTAAAAACTACACCTAATACCTGTCATTTTTACACTAAAATTGCACAAAAGTCCTATTTTTGCATAAAATTTGCACAAAAAACATATTTTCTCATAAAATTTATCAAAAATTTAACAGAATTATAGTATTTTATAATCAAACTACTCAAATATCTTAATTGAAGCACAAATTATTCTAGTATAGCACGCAAAAAACATATTTTTTCATAAAATGTATCAAAAATTACACAAAATTGTGCCTTAAAAATACTATTTTTATAAATTTGTTCAGAAAGGCTACAAAGTGTTCTAAAATTAAAAAAAAAAACAATAATTTAAACAAAAATCCATTAAAAACTACACTTAATGACAAGTTTTTATACTAAAATTGTACAAAATTATTTTTTTTTAATAAAATTGGCTCAAAAACATTTTTTCATAAAATCATTTTTTGATATAGAATTTTAATATCAACAATTGGCCAGAATATGAGTAAAACAAAATAGATTAAGTTTATGTAATTGAATCGTTTATTTCATAAACGGGTTAACTAACATATTTGGTTGTTTTGAGTTAGAAACGGTTTATTATAGTAAATTTCAAGACCTATCGTTTGGTGCACAAACGGGTTAACTGCGATACATCTAAATGCTTGTTGCATAAAGGAGTTAACTATGTGAGTTAATACCTTTATGCACATACGCCATTGAACGAAACTAACCAATAAATGACAAAGACATAATTCATAATCTCAACATTCACACAATAGTTTTTGCGCCAGTTTTGTTAATAATTCCGCTCAAATAAAAATAATGAATAATAGTAGTAGTAGTAGTGATGTTAGTGTACAGTCATGTGGTAATAGTGAAAATTCAAGTAATGAGAAAGTTTCAAAGATAAAAATAAAAAGAGGTGTAACAAATGTTGAACAGTACACACAAAACGTTATAAAGAAGGCAAGAGTTAAAGGCATAGCTTATAAAAGCTTTAAAGAAAAGGACATTCCAGAAAAAAAATTGGAAATGCTTGCCGGTAAGCTGGTCTAAAACTCAACTATTATTTTAAACTAATTCTGTCCTGATCTCTTTTTCTAAGGTGCCCTATGAAATGTTTTATCAAGTTAAATGAGACTAGTAGAATGGACGTATTTAGAAAAATTTTACTCTTTTAAAACCAAGGATGAACAGGACATTTATTTACAAACACTAATAGAGATGCATGAAGTAAATCGTAAGACCAAAGTTGCTGCTGCCACAAGAAAGAGAAGTTGCTCATAACATCATTATATGCAACTAGATGGAAGAAAAATGAAAGTATGTCAAAAGGCATTTATTAGTATGCATGGCATTAGCTTTAAAAAGCAAAAATTGGGAAGATTTAGCTGTGCTAACTTTTGATTACATGCAGAATGTCTATTTACCAGAAATTCCTGTTCAGGAGTTATTCTATTTGACTCAGTTGACTGTTAATATTTTTGGCACACATAACTGCAAGACTGGAAGTTATTTTTATATCTATCATGAGGGTGTTGCTAACAAAGGACCTAATGAAGTTTGTTCCTTTTTGTGGCATTACATACAAAATGAAATTCAGTGAGTGAATTGCGTCTGTATAGTGACAACTGTCTAGGACACAAAAATTATACAATGATACGCATGTGCAAGACATTAACGGAAAGTAAGAGATTTGCAAAGGTTCAAGCAGTTCTTTTTCGTGCCAATTTTAGTGACAAAAGTTGAGCATTTAAATAAAATGATCTCATACATTGAAGAATGTTATTTAGATTTTTTATAATGCTATACTTAACAGGCTTACAAAAGCAAAAAATATCAAACCGGCAGCTAATCGTAACAAAATAGAAAAAGCAGAATAAACATTATGTGTTAAGTTGAACCTGTAAGATTTTTTTTAACATTAATTTTTTTTTAAGTTTTTGCTTTTATTTTAAGTTTAGCAAAATATTACATTGTATCCACCAAGTTTATTTCATAAAGAAATTAAGTTCATTTTGGCATAACTTTTTTTAACAGGATTTAAAATTTTACTTTTAACTCTTAAAAGGTTTGCAAATGGCTCGTATAACAAACTAGAAAGTAAAAAAAAGAACATGAACTTTCTACTACATTTTATAGAAAACAGTTTTCTTTGGTTTTCTCAAAAAGAGTAAAATGTTACTTAATCCCTTTATGAAATAAACGATTTAATTATATGAGAGATAAACAATAGTTTATAGATCCAAAACGACATGGTAGGCCCAACAGTAATAAAAAAACTGCAATAAAATTACATTAGATGTTTAGATCTTGATTACAAATCTGTAAATATCATATTGACAACAACAAAATTACAGTTAAAATTGATGGTATTAACTCTGACTCCAAAATGCTGGTGTTTTTCAAGGTTCTGTTGTTTACATTAATGATCTATTACTAATTCTAAGGAGCATAGTTTTTTTTTTAAAGAAAACAACAAACTTATTTTATATCTCATCATTTTATTATAACTTACAAGTTTGGAGAGAGAAATTGAGAATTATAATACGTCAAACGCTAGAATTATTCAAAAATGTTAATTTTTTAAATTTGCGTTTCCAAAAATCGGAATGAAGTATCGCTGCTAAAGCCTTCTTAATTAAATTTAGTTGTTCTGTGATTTAAAAAAAAAAATTATTAAACTTTAAACAACCGTTATTATTATTCTATAATCTTAGAGATATTATGTTAAACTTTTCAGTTTCATTCCATCTTCAGTCTTCTAAGAACTATTAATGCTTTTACTTAAAAACGCTCTTAGTAATCTATAGTCTAATAATAGTTTTGTCAGTTTTTGCCTCTAGTTGGATAGTTTAAAGTTGCTGATAATATTTACGTTTGTTCCAAATTTTGGTACCAATTTCTGGACAACAAACGATGTTTATAAGGTAAGACAAAGAATTAATAAAATAAACAAGAAGATTAATAAAGAGTAAAAACAAAATTGGTCCACAATGAGATCCTTGAGGAACCCCGGATGGAACAACAATTGGTTCTGATAAAAATTATTAATTTTCACGCACTGAGTACAATTTTCCAAAAAGCTCAACAACGCAACAACAAATTCATGAAAACCATAAGCCCGAAGCTTAGCAACCAAAATTATATGATTAACTTATCAAAAGCCTTTGAAAAATCTGTGTAAAGAAAATCAACTCTTGATTGAAAGGCGTTTAAAATATCATTTTCGTAACAAAGAAGATTTGTAAGAGGTAAAATGACCCTCACAAAACCCATGTTGCTGATTGACTAAAATGCTTTTGCACGTCCATTGTATTTGATTAGTTACAATTTGATCAAATAGTTTAGGACTGGATGCATATACTTCTATAGTTAGTAATATCCTCCTTAGCTCCAGATTTGTGCAAAAACATAATTTTTTAAACATGACAGATGTCATTAAGTTTGAAAAGATAGATGACGTAATCTATTTCTTGATAATAAACACTTGAGCGGGTGGGTGGGAGCACAGTTTATAAGTATTGGGTCGGTGATTTGATATAGTGTTCCCGCCCACCCGCCCAAGTGTTTGTCATAAATGAATTGCATGGTACTACCACCTGCCGCGTTTCTGCAGCTAATAAACATTACAGAATGTTTGACAAATGTCATTAAGTTTGAAGATATAAATGACGTAATTTATTTTCGGATAACAATCACTTTGGCGGGTGGGCGGGAGCACAGTTTATAAATATTGGACCGGAAATTTGATAGAGTGTTTCCGCCCACCCGCCCAAGTGTTTGTCATAAATGAGTTGCATGTTACTACCACCTGCCGCCTTTCTGCAGCTAATAAACATGACAGAATGACTGACAGATGTCATTAAGTTTGAAGTAATAAAATATCAAAAAAAAAGAAAAATAAATGCAATAAATTGTTAAACATTTTAGATAAATATTTGAATGTTTTAAAATGGTTTTCACATGTCTTAAGTCTATTTTATTAACATTTTCTAACAAAATTTCAAAAATTGTGGTCTCGGCTGAAATAATATCAAAAAATTAATTTCTCAAAATTTCAAAAAAATTATAAAAATAGTTGAAAAATTTTGATAAACATTTTAATTCTTTAAATAGTTTTGGACATGTTTTAAGAATATTTTGTGAAAATTTTGCAAGAAAACTTCAAAAATTGTGACTTCAGCTAAACTAATTTCAAATAAGCAATTTTTCAGAATGTTGCAATTATCAACAAAATGAAAAAAATAATTAAAAAAATTTGAAAAATATTTTGATGTTTAATTAGTTTTTCACATGTTTTAAGAGTATTTTGTGAAAAAAATTTAACAAATTTTTAACAATTGTGCCCTTAGCTAATAAAATATTAATTTATTTTTTTTAAATTGATAAATATTTTGTTCTTTTAAATAGTTTTTCACATGTCTTAAGATTATTTTGTAAAAAAAAACTAAATTTTAAAAATTGTGGCTTTAGCTAAAATAATATCAAAAAATCATTTTTTTTTTTAATTCTCAAAAAATTGCGAATAATAGTCAGACATTTTTGATAAACATTCCAATTTTTTAAATAGTTTCAGACCTGCCATAAGATTATTTTGTGAAAATTTTGTCTTCAGCTGAAATAATACCAAATAAGCAATATTTCATAATGTTGCTAATTTTCAAAAAATGCAAAAAATAAATATATGGATGTTTTAAATAGTTTTTTAAATGTCTTAAGACTATTTTATATAAAATATAAAAAAAAATTTTTTAAAAAAATGCAAAAAATTGTTAAAAATTTTTGATAAATATTTGAATGTTTTAAATCGGTTTTTACATGTCTTAGGACTATTTTGTAAACATTTTGTAACAAAGTTGAATTTACTCGACAAAAAGAAATTGTTGTGAATAACAAATTAAAAAAAAATCAACAATTAAACCCTAATATTCTAGCCCAAATATAATTTGTTTTTTTTTTGGTTTGATTCATTTTATTTTTAAGATATATTGAACGGACACCATCATTTTAAGAAAAAATAAAACAATTTGCTGTTTTTTATCACAAATTCATTCTTACAAATACATTACTAGTTTCGGCTCTATTAGAGCCTTCTACAGATGAAATAAGTTGTATAACTTTGTAAGAATAAATAAAAAATATAGTAAATTGTTTTATTTTTTCATAAACATGAATTATCACGTAGTAGAGGTCACCACCATCAATTATACCAATCATTTTGTCTGTGCGTGAATGAACTCCTTTTTTTAATTCATTGGAATATTATAAACACATACTATATTATATTAAAAAAAATAAATTTAATAGATTTTAATAGTCATTCATAAATTATCACTATAAGTGTAGTGTGTAAATATATTTACAACGAAATTAAAATTAATGTTTATTTAAAAATAAATGTTCAGTAAGTACGCACAAAACCTATATACAGACAAGTTTTGTGATTTCAATTAACTTAAATTCATCATAATTTTAGTAGAGAATTATTTTCAAATATAAAATAATACGCAAAAACATTTAATATTTAAAAAATACAATTAGATTTATACAACACAACAATAAATATTATCATTAATGTTACAATGACCGATGTTATAGTAGCGGTATCCTTATTATGTTATAATAATACTAATAATCATCAATCAACTTACATCACTTTCGTGTTCCTCAGACATCTTAACTTTAAAAAAACACTTAATTTATAAAAAAAATATCTCGTTTGATAAACGCGTTTTGTAGTAGCGAGTGATTCTCACCGTTGTGTAACCGTGCGCGTCCGCAATAGAACTGTCCGGATAAAAGCAACGACCCAAACTAATATCTTACCGACATCTACTATCTAACACTGACGTGAATTTATTAATATGATTGCCTAACAAAACTCGTCGTACATAATAACACCCAATTGTTGCTTCGTGATTAGAAGAAGTACGTGATGTGGGATTATAATTTCTATTTTAATTATCAAAAGATTGAAATTATGTTTTGGTGGAAGCGCGCCGGTATGCAGGGGCGCGGGTCCGGAAAGCGCAAAGCGTGGAATTATGATTGACGACTATTCGCTTGATATTAATTCAAATTGGACCGCCAGTTAGTTGTTTCGATATTAAAATCAATTTCATCCTGATGGGATGAATTAATAGACAGACGGTCGATTTATGCTTTATGCTTTTTATGTTATAAATATTTAGATCATTGTTATTCTGTTGAATCTATCGCTGACAAATATCAGAACTAATTTTACTGGGCAATTATAATGTACCCGCAGCGGCATGGGTAAATGATGAATTAGGCATAAGTGTTATTTGTAATGATAGTTATTCTGATTATTTTGTTGCCAACTGTTATGGATTCCTAAACTGCGCTCAATGTATTTCTATACATAATGATGGTGGTTCTTAGATTTATGCTTTTCCAATATCTATGATATATCTGTGATTAATGCTGTGTTAAAACTTCAACATCATAATGCTTATGTGATAGATGTAAAATGAGATACTAGTCGTGATATTTTAATGTGTAATTATGTTTATAATGATTTTAAATTTGCCGACTTTAACGCAATCAATAACTTTTTGCTAAATGTTGATTAGTCCGCCTTTTTTTATAATTGTGTTGTTGATAATTGCGTTAATTTATTTTACTCTGTGTTGCATTTTGCTATTGACTGTTTTGTCCCCAAAAAACTGTGAAAACAATTTTTTAGTTCTGTTTAATAAAGAATTGATTTCACTTACTAGACTCAAATAAACATTATAAGTCTTCAAGACTTTTGTCCGATTATAACAAGTTTTAATCAATTAGTACTTTGTGTAAAAGTCTCAGTACATGTTTATACAAGCAATAAATTACTCGAACAGAAATCAATATTCAAAGTAACCCTAAACACTTTTAGAAATTTGTTAGTGACACTAGAAAAACTAATAATTTTTCAACTATAATGTATTATAAACTAAAAACTTGCAATAATGGAGATGTCTATGCTAATAGTTTTGATGAACTCTTTTTTTCAGTTTACGATACACAAATTCATCTAACTCCATTGTTTGACTTTTACGCTAGAGAATTGCCGGGTTGAGTCGCCCCGTCCTGTTGTGGCGCCACTAGTGGTATTGTTATGGAAAAATAATAAATCCTATTACATCTACGAGAATATCGACGAACCTTTCTCTCTAGAAAAATATTGACACGTACAACGCCGTTTTTAAATTAAAATTGGTTCTTATAGGACAAACCGCCAACCAACTCAACATCCAAACATTAAGATTTTAGCCATCACTCTTTTTATAAGTTGAACTACATACAATATTCTATGTCTTCATGTTTTTGGTTAAAGATTTGAAGTTATATTTAACGAGTAAAAAATTAATAAAACACTAATTAAAAACGTCACTTTTAAAAAAATAATTGCGGAGAAACGACTTATCGCATTAAATTTCTACAAATTTGAGGACACAGATTGGATTTTCTTCTACAATGTGTGAAAATTTTATTCAATTATATTCAAGCGTTTTCTTGCTGAGTTTGATGTTTTAAACCTTTATAATATCGTAACTATTTTCCCCTTTTAAGAAAAACGTATTACATAAAGCATTAACTAAAACGCCACTGTGTTGTGTTATTGTTTTATTTTATCACTAGAGCTGTTTTGTGTGTATAATTTTAAAGTTATTGTCTACTCTGTTGGTAATTATATAGGCAATTAATTACTTTATATGTTTGTACATGTATTAGTTCAATTTTTGTTAATGTTTATTGATAAATATTAACCTTAAATTATAGACATCCACGCATTAGTACTTCCGCGCCGTCCGTGGCTTAATTTTTAACTACTTTCACCAGTGGCGTAACCTACATTTTTTAATTTAATAACTTTTATTTTTAACTTGTGATTTTAATTATTTTAACTAACCGAGGTTTACCTGTGTTTGTTTTTAGTAAGTCACCAGGTGATCGACCGCACCGGTGTGAATTGTATCCCTGTATTATCTATTTTCTTTAATATTTGTATCACTTGTTAATGTTTTATTTTAATACTGCATTAATATCATGCCTACTTGCAAATGCAAAAGCGTTGCACAATCTGGCATAACTTGCACTAATTGTGGTATTGTCTTTTACAATAGTTGTGCTTTAAAATATAAAATTGCATTTCCGCCACTTTATTTGATATGGACGCTTCAGAATTACCTAGTCTTTACAAAGAATACATTGTATTACATCGAATATTGTTAGAAGTGCGATCTATCAATAAATTATTAATTGAAAAAATTATCTATCTTGAAGAGAAAATTGCCGAAAAAGGCAAAGTAATTTTAGAATATGCAACATGTGATAAGCAACAAACCGCTCCAAATATTGCGTTGCCCACTAATGGAACGACTCAGTTGCTTGAACCGACTGCTTTTCCATCTTTAGCAAGTTCAGTTGTTAAAACTAAAACTAAATCCAACCAGATAGTTCAACCAAAAGCAAAAGTTATTTTTGGCAGGGGCCTAAATAGTTTTTGACAATTTTTGGTGAATTTAATGCAATAAATTACTTTTTGTGAATTTTTTGAACTATTTTATGAACTATTTTATGCAATTATTGTGCGATTTTTAATCATTTTTATGCAAAAAATGATTTTATTGACATTTTTATTAAATTTAGTAAATCAAATTTTGCGCAGTTTTTGCACTATTTTATGCAATAAACAAACTTTCTGCAAAAACTTTGTACTGTTTTATGCAATAAATAAGGTTTTTGTGAAATTTTTGATGATTTTATTAGAACAAAACAAGTTTATACAAGATTTTTGCAAATTTAATTAGTTTTTTCGCTTTATTTTTTGACCATTTAATGCAAGAAATAGGTTTTTTGTGTATTTTTGCTAAAATTTACACATTATAAGCTTTTATTAACTAAATTTGCCACAATTGTTTTTTTGCTTAATTGTTATAAGTGCAAATTCAATGCGCTAAAATCAACCAACTTCTACCGCGTCATATGGTCGCTATCCAAAACCATCCAAAGCTTAACAAAAAACCACTTGCACCTTGTTTAGAGAATACGTTTCAGAATTTTCAAGACTAGTCTGCCCGTTTATGGAACTACAAAGTATAAACAAACCGTTTGTGTATATAGACATTAAAGAATTAGCATTTAAAACAGTGCAAGCAGCATTGGTTAGATCCCAATAAAAATGTTTGTCTTCCGAAGAATTGCATCTAACTTGGGACTTGAAGCCGTATAAATTCAAGAAGAGAAGACGAGAACAATCAGCGTCACCTTGTGTTTTATGTTAGTGCAAGGTTAAAAAAAATTAAAAATCGTTTTATTCCAACAAATTTGTCTATTCAAAAGTGTTTTTTTTTTTAATTTCAAATAAGAAAATTATCAAAATGCAATTAACTCAAATCATTCAATTACTACTACTTAATTCTAGTAGTTAATTATTAAATATATATTTTTTTGTAAAAGTCAAACATATTCCAACTGCTAAAAAAATTGCAAATTAGAAAAAGTTGTTAAAAAATGTTTATCAAAAGTGTCAAAATGTTTAAAAACAGTTCAAAAATATCAAATCAATACTTTTAAATACTTTTGGTGCTTACAAATGGGTTAAAGTAAAAGCCCATTGGTCTTTGCTATATTGGTAGCGCTTGCCCTTAATCGGATTGTTACCTCTTTTTAAATCGGTAGCAAAGAATCAATCATGAAAGATTTATTACTAATAAGCAAACACCGCTCCAAATGTAGCAGCTTTTCTGCACGCATCCATTGTTGCAGTAACAAAAAAAGCTAAACCCAATACAGTAAACAATATCAACAAACCTCACCGGCACCACAACAAAGCAGTAATTTCGTAACTTAACATATACACAAATAAATTGTTTTTAGTTGTAACATTCAAACCTATAACCTTTGGTGCAGCAATGGGATGCCTAAACTATTGTGCCATGCTTTCCTTTAATCCACTTGTCTATGTGTTTGTGATCAAAAGATTGAACATTTTGCATTTTTGCAAATTACTATGCTAAAGGAAGATATAGTGGTATTCAATCCTTTAAACAACACTCAGGTGGATAGACGGAATCTTTAGATCTTCTTTCCCACAAACGTCGGCAGTTACTTAGTTTTAGAAAAATGTGAGTGATATTAAAGAATTAGAAATTTTATAATCTGCAAACGTTTGTAGTCATTATGTTAAAAAAAGAAATAGTAGTACCCAGTACTTGGATAGAAAACATTTGGGCGAAAACTCCAGTTTTTGATTACAAGCAAAAAATTTGGACTAAAGTGCATTAACCACCCGCTTATGTGTTTGTTATTTGAATACTAATTATTTCTCATTTCTGTAAACGTTATTAGTTACTATTTTAGAAGAAAAGATAATAATATCTAATCTTATAACCTAAAAGTATAGGCATGAATTGTAGTTAATAATTACGGGAAAGTAATTTAAATTAAAGTGCCTCACCCATTTGCCTAAATAGTTAATACCAAAATAACTGAATATGTTTTCTTCCTCTAAACGTCAGGAGTTACTAAACTTAGTGATATCCAATCTTTTAATATTTACTATCCTTTATGATTACAGGAAAATAATTTAAACTGTAGAACTCCCCTGCCCATCCGATTGTTATAAAAAAATTAGATATTTCTCCATCCTGCAAACAATTAGCTGACTTAGCAGAAGCATTAGTTTATGATTAGAAGTGAGTAGTTTTAACTGGAAATCTTGCTTACCCACCCTCAAGTTTGTTATAAAAGAATTTGACATCTCTCGTCCCTGTTGAAGTCAGTAGTGACAACTAAGTTAGTAGAATAGATGGTGAATTTAAATACTCTCCCTATCTACCCAATTATGTGTTATCAAAAGATTAGATATCACTAATTCTTTCACTGATTTATTGACTAGTGACGCTTGTAGATACGAGAGGTACGTTGATTTAACTGTAAAAATTTGGAAGTTACAGCGGTTTTAAAGTTGCTATTCCTGCTGATTATGCGCGGTCCATTTTATGTAAAGAATTCTATTCTGCTAATATTGCAGTCAGAAGATTTACAAATTATGGTTGTGCGCAATACGTTCCTGCTTTTTCTGCTGAGGATTTTTGGAGCCTGGATTCAGCCAACAACCTAAACCCTACTGTAGAATTACCAACGGCCTCAAAATCTACTACCAGAACGTTGGGGGCATAAAAACTAAACTTAAGGAACTAATTCTGGCCGTAGCGGATTTCAGTTACGACTTGATAGTGTTTACTGAAACTTGGCTCACCCAAGATATTTACGTTTCTGAGCTTAAGCTACGTGGTTACGATTTATTTAGGTGTGATCATTCCGCATTAACTAGTGCTAAACTGGATGGTGGGTGTATTAATTGCAATTAGATCTCATCTAAAAGGTATATTACTGCACCTCACGAATTCAACCGTGGAACATGTGTTTGTATTTGTTAACTTTAAGTTTGTGTCATATTTGATTAGTGCGGTATATTTACCACCAAATTCAGCTATTGATAAATAGGCCGACCATTGCTGCTGATATATATCCCAGTAGTAAACTTATTCTACTGGGAGATTATAATCTACCTGCAGCGTTGTGAATAAATGATGAGTTAGGAATTGAAGTAGTCTGCAATGAAACTTACCATGCATATTTAGTAGCCAATTCTTTTGGATTTTTAAACTGCATTGAATGCATAACAATACCCAATAGTAGGGGTGTGTTTTTAGACTTGTGTCTTACAAATAATAGTGATGTAAAAGTGGCAATGGCTGTTGATGTTCTGTTAAACACAAGCCAACACCACTATGCTTATGTGATAGATGTTAAATGTGATATTTTAAAGTGTAACTATGTTTTTAAAGATTTTAAACTTGCAGACTTTAGCGCTATCAATGGTTTTTATTGAGTGTTGATTGGTCTTTACTTTTTTTATAACTGTGATATTAATGTATGTGTTGATTTATTTTATTTTGTTTTGTATTATGCAATTGATTGTTTCGTACCTAAAAAACTGTGGCGTGAAAACAACTATACTATTTGCTTTAGCAAGGAATTGATTTCACTTACTAAATTGAAAAAAGTTGTTCAAAAACGTTTTAAATATTCAATCTGATTATAATGCGTTTGAATCTATTTGCACTTCATGTAAAAATCTTAGCGCTCGCTTTACAAGCAGTATATTGCACGTACCGAGAATAATATTCAAACAAATCCAAAGCATTTCTGGAAATTTGTCAACGAAACCAGAAAATCTAATGGCTTTCCGTCTACAATGTACTATGTAGACCTAATCTGCACTAATGGGGATGATTGTGTCAACAAATTTGCAAATTTTTTTTTATCTGTTTACGATTCTGAAGTTCATACAGCTCCAACATTTGAGTTTCAAAACAACGTAATACATTCAAATTTTTTAATTAGTTTATTTGATGTTTTTAAAAGTATTGAATAACTTCAAAGTAATCTTAGCACTGGCCCAGACGCCATCTCATCTACTTTTTAATGCTTTCTTAAGGAAATCTAAATTTCCTGATATGTGGAAACAAAATTACATTATGCCTTTATTTAAATCTGGGGCTAAGGAAGACATAATTAACCATAGAGGTATATGCATTCAATCTGCCATTCCAAAATTATTTGATCAACTTGTAACTGAACAAATACAATAGATGTGCAAAAGTATTATAATTAATAAACAGCATGATTTTTGTGAGAGTTGATCCACACTTATTAACTTATTGTGCTAGGAAAATGATATTTTGAAGGTTTTTGAATCAAAAGTACAAATTGATTCTATTTACACCAATTTTTCAAAGGCTTTTGATTGTGTGAGCTACAGTACTTTGTTAGCTAAGCTTCATGCTTTAGGTTTTCATCATGTTGTGGTTTCATGTTTATCTAGTTTTTTGGAAAATCGTACTCAATGTGTAAAAATTAATAATTTTCTTTCACAGCCAATTCTTGTATCTTCAGGTGTTCCCCAGGGATCACACTGCGGTCCAATTCTGTTCCTGCTTTTTATTAATGATATTTTTCAGTGTATTCATTCATCGTCTTTTCTTTTATTTGCTGATGATCTAAAGTTTTACCGTAAAATATCATCTGTTAATGATGTTACAACGAGATTTAGATTCCGTAAATGCTTAGTGTTATAATAATTATCTTTTTCTTAACGTTAACAAATGTTTTTCAATTTGTTTTAATAGAACATTGAATAAAATACCTTACGGTTATGATATTAATCATATAAACATTATTTCGGAACGCGTATATGGATGATTTTAGACTATTTTATTATATATTTACATTTTGTAATTTTTAGACTGTTCGACATTGTTGCAGGTTGGCATTTAGTATACTGTGCGTACATTTATGCGAACACTTACTTGTTCTAGTGTTGCATAGTCTAGAGGTTAATAATTTCCAATTCAATTTTCTTTTTATCTATATTTTGTTTTTTTTTTTAATTTCCTCTATTTGCTTAATTTTAATTTTATTTTTGTTTTTTAATTTTAACCACATTTTTCAATTTTATTTTTTCAATGTTGCAGTATTAGTAGTACTAACTGTAATGTGCAAGTTACTTTTATTTTCTAAGTAACTTGTTTTCGTCTCTGTAAGACGCCTATGCACAAGCCCAATTCGTTTCTCAAGATTAATATTAATCATAAATCGTTGAAACAAGTTTCTCAAATAAAAGACGTAATCTTTGATCACATACTCACATTTGTTGGGCATATTAACTATGTATAACCGGTCTATGAAAATGATGGGTTTTGTTTACAGAATGTCAGCAGATTTATCCCCAAGTACGCTTAAATTACTTTATTGTTCTTTGGTGCCCTCTCATTTAGAATATGTTTCGTCAGTCTGGTGCTCGTGTTACGAAATTCATATTCAAAGTACTGAACAAATTCAAAATAAGTTTGCTAGATTATTATCTTATAAATCGGGGATTTTAGCGGTTGATTTTGATCGCAATTACATTACATTTTTGTACAATTTGCTACCACCAAAACTTCGTCGCAAAAGGGCTGATCTTTCATTATTGCGTGGACTAGTAATGTCTGAAGTAGTCTGTCTTGGGCTTCTTGCATCTCTACTATTCAGTATTCCTATTAACGATACTATTGTTTAGAGAATTTACAGATTCTACAAATTGCGGTCTTTCTACTCTTACAAATCTTATTTGTTACAAAAATTACCTTTTAAATGTCTTTCAACAAGAGTTTAAGTTAATTCTATTTTCATAGATTTTTCAAAGGCTTTTGATCGCGTTAATCATAGAACTTTGATTGCTAAGTTTTGGGCTTTTTTGAGTTTTTATAAATCTAATGTTGCATGGTTGTCGAACTTTTTGGAAAATCGTACTCAGTGTGTGAAAATTAATAACTTTTTATCAGTACCAATTGTTGTTTCATCTGGGGTTCTTCAAGGATAATTCTTTGTCTCATCTTTTATTTGCTGACGATTTAAATATTTTTAGAAGAATATCATCTTTTGATGATTGTGTTAGTTTACAAAATGATTTGGATTTTGTTCATTTATGGTGTCTTATTAATAACTTGTTGTTTAACGCAAATAAATGTTTTTTTTTGATATGCTTCAACAGAACTTTAAGTAAAGTATCGTATGACTATACTATCGATAATAATGTTTTGGAACATGCTACATAAATAAAAGATTTGGGCGTAATTTTTGACTCAAAGCTAACTTTTTTTGAGCATATAAACTATATGTGCTATGAAAATGTTAGGGTTTGTGTACAGAATGTCAACTAAACTATCTCCAAGCACACTCAAACTACTTACGCTCTCATTTAGAGTACGCTCCTTCATTCTAGAAGAAACCTTCAAAACATTTTTTTCGTTTATTATCGTTCTTTTTATCCGAAAATTTACGATTTTAACCTTATTGCATTGCAATTTAATCTTCCGCTGCTGAAAATTCGTTGCAAAAGAGCCGATTTATCATTTTTAAGTGGACTAATGATGTCTGAGATTGATTGTCAAGAGCTACTAGCAACTCTTCCATTTTAAGTACCCAAAAATAATCGCTTAACTAGACAGTCTACATTATTTAAAGAATCGATTTAATAATCCAATTGATAGAATGTGTAAAATTGCAAATAGTTTTTCTAATAATATTGATTTATTTTGTGTTTCAAAATGTACTTTTAAAAGTCAATTAAAATATTGCTTGTAATTCATCATTATATATGTACATAATGATGTAGATGTGAATAGTTCTTTTTATATACCGTAAATAAAGTATTTTTATTCTAACATTACAATAATACTATATTTCTATTACTATTTTAAACAAATCAAAATTTTCCAATTGAACCATGTTCAGTCCTGAATTCTACGCCATATGAATCTTCAATGAAGCAGCACCACCTGCACTCATACATAACACATACACCGCAATTACATTTCAATGTTTAATTAATGAAATTATCAATTTGGCAGAGCATGGGCGCTCGCATGACCAATTAACAAATGTGTGTATGTGCAATTAATACGAATCGCTCAGAAGACACAACTCGCACACGAATGAAGTGAAAAACTAATTTCGTTAATCGCATTGGCGTGCCTATTGTAACGATTGATTAATATTGATAACAAATGAATATATGTTTTAATTTCCTGGAGCATTTTAAACAATGTCATAAACTGTGATATGCATGCAAAGCAATTCGATTACTTCGATGTAAACACAATTTTGTATTAGTATCTTGTTTACTCAGTTTACATTGCGTGCAATGGAGTTGGTATACAGTTTATAGATATATTAGTGTTTTTGTAATTATATGTGTATTAAAAAATTAATGATAATTAGTTTAAGTCAGGCGATCATATTAATGGAAGTTATTATAGTTGGATATCTATTTATTGGTGTAAATAACATCCTTATTTGTCATAAAAATTAAACTATTGTCCTGGTATACAAATAACTGTTATTATTTTTAATTAAACTAATCCATAATGAGTTTGGTGCTGTAATATTGTAAAATCTATTTAAATGATATATTTTTTAATGTTACGCCTAATTATAAGGTTTCATTTTTTATATAATTGATGCAACGCATGCTCATCCTCCCAACCACCACACCGTGATTGAACACGACGTTCAATCTTATTTAATTAACTAATTTATTTAAAGAACAGTCATTGCCATCAAAACATTTAAATGCACTGCAATCCATTTATGCCGAACCGGTCCATATCGTCTTCTTAATAGCTAGCTAATGTTTCCGTGTACTTTTCTATAAATTGAACCTGCACACAATTATTAACACATTTTGTCTAATTAATAAATATATATCTCTCTAGCATAGGAATAACTGTTATGCCAAAGTCCTTATAATTATATTAATACATAGTATACTACCAGTTACCTAATTAACACATCTTCAAGGTATACTCTAATACCAGTGGTTTATAACTGTTCCTTACCGCTGTAATGTGCTCTGCATACAACCTCTAAGCTTAACCGGCTCGTGTAAGATTGACAATTTTTTGCAGTTATTGTGCAACCTCAACTGCTAGTGCACAAAATTGTTTTGGCTGTTACGTATAAAGCCAGATACAGTGTTATCAGACAAACAACCTCAAAGTCTCGATTGTCAGTGTGTGAATTAACAATCTTTTACAACCCTCCAAGCATGATAGCTAAATTACACCCTTCAAAGCTCCCCTAGCTATTGTGTTTAAATTTCTTTCTCTTAGAACTTGTAAAGTAAAAATTTACTAAAACTTTCCATAAAAAATATAAAAATCTATAACTAATTCATTATTTATTTAACCTTAACACAACCTCAGAAGCTCTATTTGTACGCAAATAATATGGAACATTAACTATTATAAATAATGCTAACAAAAACCACTGTTAACATTAAAGTAGATGTAATTTTAAAACAAAGTTTAGTTCGAGATCAGACAATTAAAAAACGTCAGTCAAATTTTAGAAAAAAAAAATTTATCAAGAATTCTACTAGTTTTTTGTAATAATTTATTATTATGTGAAATAAATTATGCTTACTCTGCTTTCTGCTACCGGCAAACTTACATAAACTTTCCAAAAAAAATATTATCTAAGCGTAACACAAAGAAAGCTTTACAAAAGCTTAGGAACAAAATGGCATAGCGTGATCTTAATCTATTAAGTTTTATTCGATTTTTTCAAACAAATCTCTTTGTACTTTTTATATAATCTTTTCTGCAAAATAAATACATTTGCTCTTTTAGACTTTTATAACTATACCAACAAAAAAGAATGCTACAATTTTTTTTGAGTATAAAACGATCAGTTTAACGCTTAAAATTTTACTAAAATTTATTCACAACAAAACTATAAAATACTAGAAGAGGACATAAGGGACATTTAGTTTGGGTTCAGAAATGATTTTGAAACAAGAGTAGCCTTATATGGAATAAATGTATTGATTTAGAGATGTTTAGATAAGAATGTTACATATACTTTATAGATTTTGAAAAAGCGTCTACAATCAAAAACTACTCCAGTTCATTTGAAAAAAAAAAAAAACCGGACACTAATGACATTTTTAGATAGAAGATGTGACTATACACATCGGTTATACCTAGCCCCAATCAATTTGAACAGCAACCCAAGACTATTCTAAAAGTAGGATCAGAAGATTTGCCTGAAATAACCCTACCTGAAATGAAACCAAAAAATGAAAAACAAAAAGGCACTCGGTGAAAATCAAATAACTACCGAGATGCTAAAAATGAAAGGAAGCACCCTGAAGGAAGCCATAAGACAATTATTAAACAAGTACCTTCTAGAAGGCTAAGTGCCTCAATTCTAGATGAACGCAGAAGTGATATTAATTTACAAAAAGGGAGACACCACCAATATGGAAAACTTTCCTTACGAAAACAATAACAAATCGACTAACAGACAAACTCTCTATATCTCTATACCAGCCAGTAGAACAAGCAAGTTTTCGGAAAAATTTTGGCACTCTCGACTACCTGCAAACCATTAAAACTCTGATAGAAAAAACAACAGAATATAGTATACCAATACACATTGCATTTATAGACTACCATAATGCCTTTGACAGCATTGAAACCTGGGCCTTCCTCTCTGCAATAGATGATGTCAGGATCGACTTTAGGTAGTCCACAATTATTAAAGATATATACAAAAACGCAACCTTCCACATAAGAATAGACGAAACACTAAAGACTGATAAAATACCTCATTAGAGAACGTCTTTAAAAAAAATTAAAACGGGAAACCAAAAAGAGTAGAGAAAGACCACAAATGAGATGGCTAGATGATGTGACGGAAATAGCTGGAAAAATGTGGATGAGGAAAGCCCAAGATAGGGATACATAGAAGATACTAGAAGAGGCCTATATCCAGCATTGGATGATATAAGGCTAATAAAGAAGAAACACTTATAATACAAACCTAACCAAAGAAACAAGAACAGAAATAGCAATAAATGCTTTTAAATAAACGAATACATTCTTCAATAACATCTAAATCTCTTCTTAATTATTAGAGTGAAAATGCTTTGTTGTATGGAAAGTTAGACATTAAATCAAGCTCACATAAATAAGATACAGGCTTTTGAGCTGTGCTTTATCAAACAAATATTTAAAGATATTCTAGGCTAATTATGTGGCAAACATTGAGGTGCTAAAGAGGATTAAAAAAGTGAAGTACTTCCTTGTATTAAAACTGAAAACCTGATATTTTGCACATGTAGCTAGTGAACTAAAATACACAATTTTCCAGATAATTATGTAGAGGAAAATAAAAAGGAACTGAAATGTAAGAAGACGCAAAACTTTGTAGCTTGAAAATTTGCGCAAATGGTACGATTGCAATACAACAGAACTATTTAGAACAGTAGTAAATAGAGTGAAGATAACATTAATAATTTTTTATTTTCCAATAAAAGTAGAACAAGAAGGATTTTTGATTGATTTTGTTTGGTATTTTAATCTAAAACCTGGCCAAAACAGTCCTTTTTATGTTATGGTATTGTTTTTTTTTTAAAGTGGTATTTTAGGAAACTGACATCCGGGTTAGGTTAGGTTAGCGTGTTCATTTTTTCTGAAGTTTTTTAAAAGGTTGTTCTGTTTCTTAATTTTTATTTGATTGTCTGCGTTCTATTGAAGTGTTCTTTTGGGGACTCCTTTGCTGGTAGACTTTAGGTTAAAAGTTTTCTCCATATTTTTTTGATTTTTAGGGTCTAGATAATTTCTTTCTTTATTGACAATTAGCTGAATTGTAGCAAAGAAAGCTGCAAGTAAAAGTTTAATGTTGTTATCTACATTGGTGATAGCTTGCTGCAATGCTGCATAAGAAAGGTTGTTTGACATTGAAAATCTACGCTGTTGCAGTGCAAGTTTTTAAATGTTTTTTTCTGGTGTGGAGTCTGTTCTTATTGGCGTCGTCTAGATTTGCTGATTTATTTGCGACGTTTTAGATTCTTTTTTTGATGCAATACATATTCTCTATGTTCCATTTTTTTTAAGTAGAACGTTCTGCTACTACTGATTATAGGTCTACAATTTTAGTTGTTACTTCTATTCCAAAAATTTTAGCTAAAGTCTTGTGCAACTTTTTTTTTGGGTAGTTTGGGCTTGAAGTCTTGCACTTTCTTAGCAGATGCTTTAAGATTTTTTGTCTATCAGACATCTGCAATTTAGAGGTTTGTCCGGATTCTCATTATATATATATTAGTTTGTTCAGGTAAAAGTGTTTTGTTTTAATAGAACTTATTATTTATACTTTCTGCATTATTGGTTTGTTTAGGGGTGGGCCTACTTGTCGGAGACTCTCCTTTTTGGTTTGATTTGGTTTTTAATATTGTTTGTAATTATTTCAATGCGTCTGTCTGCTTATAGTCAACGTTGGGCTGTTTTCTGGTTAAAGTGGCATACTGATCTGGTTTGCCGTACCTTAATTTGCAATTTGGAAACACTAACTTTATTAACGAGGTTTGTAAGGAGTTTAGATGAATGACCTGATAATACCCCTAACTAACCAGGTTTTGTCTGTTTCGCTACCGTCTTTAAATTCAAACCAAACAAAAAAAAAATAGATTTTAGGCTATTTAGACAAGAAACAAAACTTTTACCGACTAGGCCAACAATGAAGTTCTAACAATGTTATAATCCAGTATAGTAAGAACAGATGACAGGCCAATCTATGTGTTGTGTCATCTTAAGCACAACAGCAAACAAAGTGATAGTGGTAAATAGTTTTTATGGACGCATTTTGAGCAGTAATCAAAGCTTGATAACAAATTCTTTGTTTGTTGCAACTTCTTATGAGTTAGGTGCTAAAATTGGATAGTGCTAGAAAATTGTTTGTATTTTGAGCACCCAGAGTGATTGAGGTGATTTGCTTTGTAGACATGCTATTAATTTCTTTACGAAGACAACTGCGATAGTTTTGGCACTTTTGGCAAAGTAAGTGCTTCTAATTAAAATAATTTTTTGATTATAATAAAAAAAGCTATAAGAACGGAGTGGAACTTTTTATTACATTTACAAATTTTTTTAAAGATGCCTTATTAGTAGATTAACTTTTTGGTAGAGTAGCTCTATTAAAACAAGTCAGATTGCCAAGGCTAGAGTTGTGCGCAAGAAGAATTAAAATTACTAGACTTAGTCAAAATTTTTAGAAAGGCATTGGAAGGAAATGACCTGAACATTGAGTCACATGATTTTTATGACGCATAATAGGTTAACTCTCTGAAAGCCAATCTGGTTCTCTTTACAAAAAATGAAAAATTGAAAATCTAAACTTACCAAAACTCCTAAATACACCACTACCGTTATCAACCAAGGTAAAATACCTTGGGGTGGTTTTTGACAAAAAGCTCACATAGGGACCACATCTAAATATGAAATGCAAAAAAGTTTATATGTTTTTTTAACAATGCAGACGAGCTGTGGGGAAAACATGGAGACTGTTTTCAAAGATAGTGCTATGGCTGTACAGCTGTCATAAAATTTAATATTGTGGCCAAAAGATTAACAAAAATTGTTTGCAAGCAAACTGAATTAGTTACAACAAATGGCATTCGTAATAATAACAGGTGGCATTAGGACAACACCAATTGCAGCTATGGAGGCAATGTTGTGTTTGCCGCCCCTTGACATTCACGTGGAAGAGATGGCGACAATGGCAACTTTGTGTTTGAATGCAGCTGGACTTTGGAATACTGCTGGGAAGGCTAACAAACACTGTACTCTTATGGAAAAGGCTGTTAAAAAATACTTCTGTTAGGAGCGCTTGTCACCCTTCTTTGTGTTTCAAAAACTCTACAATGTGCGCACACATGAACAAGAGAAGCAGAACGTGGTCAATAATTTGATTAGAATCTACACTGATGGCTCAAAAACCAATAAAGGTTCTGGAGCAGAAATCTTCTCGCAAAACCTGGACCTCAAAATATTATTACCATTAGGAGCTTATACAACTATCTTTTAAACAGATGTAGTTGGAATAACCTAACGGGTTATAAAAATTGTCAACCGCAAAATATCTGGCAAGAATGTCCAAATTCTAACGGATAGTAAATTGGCCCTAATTGCTATAAACAAGCTTAGAATTACATCGAAGCTAAATTTTAAATGTCATTAGCTTTAGCAGCCTGTAGAAATAACATCGAGCTGCTCTAGCTAATAGGTTTGGCAAATCGATACAATCAAGAGTTTGCTATCTAAGTTTGTTACTTTAGATGAGGATTATGAATACTTGCAAATGCTTTTTGGTTTGGCCTATTTATTCAAATAAAATGTAAATCTTTAAATTAAGCGTTATTAGATTGGCATATTTTTAAAAATAAAAAAATATATTAAGACCTAAATATTTCTTCTTCTTTATGTAAGTCTTGGACCTGTAGTTACTGCTTCTCTTGGAATATTGACAACCAGTTATCTCATCATCTCTTAGGGGGTCTGTCTGCTGGTTTTGTGCCGTGGGGCTTTCCGTCTCTTGTAATTCTAGGGAGTCTGCTGCTGTTCATGCGTGTGATGTGGTCGTTTTATTCTTAAATTCCTGAATATGTGTTCCTCTAATTATTTTGAGCAGTGTAGAAATTAATATGTTTTTTGTAGTTTGAACTGTTAGTGTCTATATATCAGCTTAGCTACAAATACGGTCTAGACTGAGAGCAATTAACAACACCCCTGACGACCTCAGGTCAGTAAAGCAACAAAATTTGATTGTTTAAAATATTTTGATACACGATCGTTAGCTGCATTTATGGCTTTGCTAGTTTAGCCTTGACGAGCTCACTCCATAACTTTGCCATACACGTTTTGTACCAGTTTAACATGATAAAAAACTATTTTATTTTACATTTTTAATATTTTAGGATTTTGTTAGCAGTCTAGAATATCTAATGTATGGTTTAGAAACTATTGCTTTGTATAATTTATTACTTCTGGATCTATTTACGTGACACTATTTAAACCAAATTTTAAAAAAATTAATCTTATCAAATTAGATTAAATTTTTACAGTTGCTAACTAAAATATTAACGTGCATTGTTGTCAAATTTTATTAAAATCTAATGTAAGCTTTAGAAATTATTGCTTGATGTAATAACTTTATTGCTTCTGGATCAATTTACATGAGACTAGTTAAACAAAGTTAAAAAAAAATGATCGTATTGAATTAGCTCAAATTTGTAAGGTTGATAGTTAAGATATTAACGTGCATTGTTGCCAAATTTCATCAAAATTTAATGTATGGTTTAGAAATGATTATTTGGTATAATAACTTGATTGCTTTTTGATCGATTAACATGACCCTATTTAAACTAAGTTTAAAAAAAAATTGATCGTATCGAATTGTTGCCAAATTGTAGTAAAATCTATATGATTTAGAAATTATTGCTTGATATAATAACTTTATTGCTTCTTAATTGTTGTACGTCATACTTGTTAGACTAAGTTTAAAGTAAATTGATCGAATCGAATTAGATGAAATTTGTACAATTGTTAGTTGCAATATTAAAGCGCATTGTTGCTAAATTTGATTAAAATTTAATGTATGGTTTAGAAGTTATTGCTTGATGTAATAACCTCTTCACTCTTAGCTTGATTTACTTGAAACCGGTTAGAGCAAGTTTAACAAAACTTGATTGCATTAATTTTTATAATTTTTTTACAGTTGGTATTTATAGTAATGAACTACATTAATACCAATTTTGATTAATTTCCAATGAATGGTTTCAAAGTTATGTGTTAAAAAGTTATACCATAAAGCTAAAGGTTGTGATGAGTTACGTCAATTTTTTTGAAGTTAACTAAAATTAGTCCAATAGATTTTTTAAATTTTTTTACAGTTGATACTTATAGTAATGAACTACATTAATACCAATTTTGATTAATTTCCAATAAATGGTTTCAAAGTTATGAGTTGAAAAGTTATACCATAAAGCTATAAGTTGTGATGAGTTAAGTAAATTTTTTTGAGGTTAATAAAAATTGGCTGTAAGGATTTTTTTAATTTTTTTACAGTTGGTATTTATAACAATAAACTAAATTAATACCAACTTTGATTAATTTCCAATGAATAGTTTCAAAGTTATGAGTTAAAAAGTTATACCATTCAGCTACAAGTTGTGATGAGTTAAATCAATGTTTTTGCGGTTAACAAAAATTGGTTGTATGATTTTTTTTAAATTTTATACAATTGGTACTTACAATAATGAACTACATTAATACCAACTTTGATTAATTTCCAATGAATAGTTTTAAAGTTATGAGCTAAAAAGTTATACCATTCAGCTACAAGTTGTGATGAGTTAAATCAATTTTTTTGCGGTTAACAAAAATTGATTGTATGATTTTTTTTTAATTTTATACAATTGGTTCTTATAATAATGAATTACATGAATACGAAGTTTGATCAATTTCCAATGAATGGTTTCAAAATTATGAGTTGAAAAGTTATGAGTTGAAAAGTTATATTATAAAGCTATAGATTGTGATGAGTTAAGTAAATTATTATGAGGTTAACAAAAATTGGTCGAATCAATTTCTTTAATTTTTTTACAGTTGGTACTTATAATAATGTATTACATTAATACAAACTTTGATCAATTTCCAATAAACGGTTTTTAAGTTATAACGTTTCTAAGTTGACCCATGAAGTCATAGGCTACGAGAAATTTTTTTAAGGTTTACGACTTAACTAAATTTTGTTTAAAACTAGGATAAAGTATATTTTTTATTAAAAACATATCATAGATTGTATTTCAATAAAAATTAAACTAGTTTAGAATTGATTTAAATTAGTTTTGCCATTCTAAGGTTTGCAAAATGGCTAAATTCGGTTTAAAACTAAGATAAAGTATAATTTTTGATAAAGTCATATCAACGATTGTTTTTCAATAAAATTAAAACCAGTTTACAGCTGATTTAAATTAGCTTTACTATTTTAAGGTTTGCGACTGGGATAAATTAAGTTTAAAACTAGGATAAAAATATTTTTTTATTAAAAACATATCAAATTTTTTTATTAGAATATAATTTTATTGTATTCTAATAAAAATTAAACCAGTCTAGAGTTGATTTAAATAATTTTTGTCATTTTATGGTTTGCGACTTGGCTTAATCTGGTATAAAACAAAGATAAAAATAATTTTTTATTCAAAACATATTAACGATTGTATTCTAATACAAATTAAACTAGTTTAGAGCTGATTTAAATTAGTTTTGTTATTTTAAGGTTTGCGACTTACTTAAATCTGATTTAAAACTAAACTAATGTATATTTTTTGATAAAATCATATTAAGGGTGTGTAGAAGGTTGCCAAACAGTATTAGCTGCGGGGCAACCGTAAGGGAAAATTTATAAAGTTAAGTTTCAAACCGCTCTGTAAATTTACCAACGCCGCCGGGAATCAAAAGAATATTAGTCGTCCTAAAAACATCAATCTTAAAAAAAGCACACGACTCGCGCATCTTTACTAGCGAATGGTTGTAATAGCAGCAAAGAAAACAATGATGATGATAAATTTAACCCTGCAACTTCCAATAATTACATATTTAGTTAAAATTGAATGCATGTCTCGACTATGATTGAAAGCGATTGCCAAATAAATTCTTCATTTAATTTGTTTTGTTTGATCGCTTATATTTCGTACATATAAATAGGATGTGTACAATGATATTATGTATTACTTATTATTTATTATACACCACAATTATTACACTATAATAAAACACAGTTTTTTTTTTTAAATATGATTATATATATATATACAGGTATATATATATATATATATATATATATATATATATATATATATACAATGCAACATGCAAGACCATTTTAGATACGCAACGCAACATGCAAGATCACAAAGAACATACGAAGTCGTGGTCTCGTATGTTCTATATACGCAACGCAACATATGAAACCATGGTGAAGGCGCCAAAATATATGTGATCTTCTGTAGGCGTGACCAGCTCTTTGGTGGGTTGCTTGTTTAGCAGTGATAGAAATTTGTGACCGCCTACTATTTTCTTTCGTTATTGCAACGTTTTATATTAATTCAATTTGCATCAATTAGTTTTGATTAACTTTTTATCCTGTGCTGCAATATGCTGATTAATTATACAAAACACGCAGTACTATTTATTTTTATTGGAATAATCCTTAATTTTATTTTAATACCTAGCGACGGCAAGTGGCATAATAGAGATATTGTTAGCATTATATTGTTTGAAACATCTGCTGCTTAAGCAGGCTATTGAACTGGCATGACTTTGAGATAAACACAAATTCACGGCGATGTAATATAGTATCATTATATTATTTATTACTGCTTTTACTTATTGTTTTATTGCGCGTTAATATCATACAACACTACATCAATCACAATAGTTTTCAATAATCAATATAAACTTTTTAATTATAATGTAACCTAATTAACAAATTTATTTTGCAGTTTTTAATAATAAATATTATATTAAAAAATAGTTTTTGTAATTTAATATGCAAAATTGTTCTATTTAATTGAAATTTATTTAACAAAAATTTCTAAGTATGCAGATTACAAAATATACAATAAGTAAACTTTTACTTCCACATTGTTTGACAAGTTATATTGAATGCATGCAACTAAAACTAACTGAATTAAATAGTAATGATCTGGCGGCTTACTTATTTAGACGTTTAGTTATTTACTTGTTTACATGTGTATTTGTTTAGTTGGTTACTTCTTTACTTGTTTATTTGTTTACTTGTTTACCTGTTTACCTGTTTACTTGTTTATTTGTTTACTTGTTTACTTGTTTACTTGTTTACTTGTTTACTTGTTTACTTGTTAACTTGTTTACTAGTTTACTAGTTTGTTTGTTAACTTGTTAATTTGATAACTTGTTTATTTGATTATTTGTTTACCTGTTTCACTTGTTAACTTGCTTATTTCTTTGCTTGTTTATTTGTTTACTTGTTTACTTGATTACTTGTTTACTTGTTTACTTGTTTACTTGTTTATTTGTTTACTTGTTTACTTGTTTACTTGTTTACTTGTTTACTTGTTTACTTGTTTACTTGTTTACTTGTTTACTTGTTTACTTGTTTACTTGTTTACTTGTTTACTTGTTTACTTGTTTACTTGTTTACTTGTTTACTTGTTTACTTGTTAACTTGATAACTTGTTTATTTGATTATTTGTTTACTTGTTTACTTGTTTACTTGTTTACTTGTTTACTTGTTTACTTGTTTACTTGATTACTTGTTTACTTGTTTACTTGTTTACTTGTTTACTTGTTTACTTGTTTACTTGTTTACTTTTTTATTTATTTAGTTGTTTACTTGTGTAGTTGTTTACTTGATTATTTGTTTACTTGTTGTTCTGTTTAGTTGTTTATTTGTTTATTTGTTTACTTGTTTACTTGTTTACTTGTTTACTTGTTTACTTGTTTACTTTTTTATTTATTTAGTTGTTTACTTGTGTAGTTGTTTACTTGATTACTTGTTTACTTGTTGTTCTGTTTAGTTGTTTACATGTTTAGTTGTTTTGTTGTTTACATATTTAGTTGTTTTGTTGTATACTGGTTTACTTGTTTATTTGTTAACTTGTTAACTTGTTTATTTGTTTATTTGTTTATTTGATTACTTGATAACTTGTTTATTTTTTTATTTGTTTACTTGATTACTTGATTACTTGATTACTTGATTACTTGATTACTTGATTACTTGATTACTTGATTACTTGTTTACTTGTTTACTTGGTTACTGGTTAACATATTTAGTTGTTTACTTGTTTACTTGTTTAGTTAGTTTGTTGTTTACTTGTTTACTTGTTTACTTGTTTACTTGTTTACTTGTTTACTTGTTTCACACAAACAACTGTATAACGAAACAAATAAATAACTAATACTATATTATGTGTATGTTGAGATAATATAAAATAAGTAATTTATCCGCCGTCGGACCATTACACCTTAATCCAGTTCACATTTTTAAAGTTTTAATCTTAATGCATTCAATTTAATTTAAAACAAGTTATCTTGTAATAGTGATCAGTCAGATTATTTGAATACTAAATCTTTGTATCTATTGATAGCTTATTTTATGCGGTGCAATAATATAAAATAAGAAATTCAACTGCCGACGGATAAATACTATAAAGTTTAGATAATATTAAATGTTACATTATAGAAAAAATGTTTAGTTAAATACTTAAAAAATTGCAATTCCAAATTAATTAAACTATTACTATGCGCAAAAAACGTTTATACTTAATAAGTGAAAAAAAAAACAATAAATACAATAAATAACAATAAAAGATTACAGAATAAATTGTTTACTTGTTTACTTGTTTTTTTGTTTACTTGTTTACTGGTTTACTTATTTAGTTGTTTATTTGTTTACGTAATTACTTGTTTACTTCGTTGCTTGTTTACTTGTTTGAGTATTACTTGTTTACTTGTTAACTTGTTTATTTGTTTTGTTAGTTTGTTGTTTAGTTGTTAACTTGTAAACTTGTTTACTTGTTTTGTTAGTTTGTTGTTTAGTTGTTTACTTGTTCACATGTTTACTAGTTTATTTATATAATTCTTTACTTGTTTAGTTATTTGTTTACTTCTTTATTTGTTAACGTGTTTGCTTGTTAACTTGATAACTTGATAACTTAATAATTTGTTTATTTATTTACTTGTTAACTTGTTTACTAGTTTACTAGTTTGTTTGTTAACTTGTTAATTTGATAACTTGTTTATTTGATTATTTGTTTACCTGTTTCACTTGTTAACTTGCTTATTTCTTTGCTTGTTTATTTGTTTACTTGTTTACTTGATTACTTGTTTACTTGTTTACTTGTTTACTTGTTTATTTGTTTACCTGTTTACTTGTTTACTTGTTTACTTGTTTACTTGTTTACTTGTTTACTTGTTTACTTGTTTACTTGTTTACTTGTTTACTTGTTTACTTGTTTACTTGTTTACTTGTTTACTTGTTTACTTGTTTACTTGTTTACTTGTTTACTTGTTTACTTGTTTACTTGTTTACTTGTTTACTTGTTTACTTGTTTACTTGTTTACTTGTTAACTTGATAACTTGTTTATTTGATTATTTGTTTACTTGTTTAATTGTTTTCTTATTTACTTGATTACTTGTTTATTTGTTTCACACAAACAACAGTACAACAAAACAAATTAAAAAAACTATATTATGTGTAATGTGATCATTCAGATTAATTGAATAATGAATTTTTGTGTTTATTAAAAGCTTATTTTATGAGGTGTAATGATATAAAATTAGAAATTCAACTGCCGACGGATAAATACTACAAAGTTTAGATAATATTAATTGTTACATTAAAGAAAAAATGTTTAGTTATATACTTAGAAAATTGCAATTGCAATTCGATTAAACTATTACTATGCGCAAAAAAATATTACAATTAATAAGTAAATAAAAATAAAATAAATAACAAGAAAGAGTTATAGATGAAGTTTGTTCAATTGGTTACTGGTTTACTTGTTTATTTGTTCACTTGTTTACTTGTTTACTTGTTTACTTGTTTACTTGTTTACTGGTTTACTTGTTTATTTGTTTACTTGATTACTTGTTTACTTGTTTACTTTTTTACTTATTTTGTTGTTTACTTGTGTAGTTGTTTACTTGATTACTTGTTGTTCTGTTTAGTTGTTTATTTGTTTACTTGTTTATTTGGTTAGTTATTTACTTGTTTAGTTGTTTACATGTTTAGTTGTTTTGTTGTATACTGGTTTACTTGTTTATTTGTTAACTTGTTAACTTGTTTAGTTAGTTTGTTGTTTAGTTGTTAACTTGTTTACTTGTTTCACACAAACGGAACAAATAATTAACAATATTATGTGTTTTTTTGAGATAAAATAAAATAAGTAATATTCGCCGTCGGACCATTACTGCTTAATGCGGTTAATATGTTTTAAGTTTTATTATTAATTCATTTAATTTAATTCTAAGCAAGTTATCTTGTATTAAATAATAATTTAATTAATATTGGATTGTTGTATTTATTGAAACCATATTATACGCAGCGTAAAAATTATAAAATAAAAAATTTAACTGTTACTTAAAAAACAAATTTTTTATTTGTATACTTAGACAATTGCATTTTCAAATTAAATAATCAATTAACATGCTCAAAAACGGTTTACACTTTTTACAAGTGGAAAAAAATAACAATAATAATTTCACGCTTATATACGTAGATTGATACCTAGCATAAAGGTGTTTTTAATTGTACTATATTTATTGTGATATAATAAGAAATAAATCCATCCATCGTAATTTAAAATAAAATAATGTAAAATAAAATAATAGTAGCCTATACAAATATCATTACAGCGAAAATAAGTTAAAAGGATGCTGAAATATCCAAAAGAAACGGTCAACTACAAAAAAATACACATAAAATCTATTTATAGTTTTACGTTTCCCCTTTTATTGATGAAGGTTGAGTGAAGAAGTTAATATATTCCTGTCTTTAAATGCTTCGTTTTATACTAACTAATATAATTATATCGCATTTAATGTAAAATATTACATTATATTAAATGCAACTTGATTTGTTAATAGTATAAAGAAGATTTAAATTTAAAAAAAAATTGCTTGCTTGTCTAATAAATTAATTGAATGATTGGTATATTTAAATTTGTGTGATGGCTTTTCATTCAGAATAGGGTAAAATAAAATTACAATAAAGATAAAGAATTGTATTATGTAAAAGGTTAGGTATTTACAATCATAACAGTTTGCTTAACAAGCAACGTTGGCCATGGAAATAAAATAATGGGCGTGCGTTATTTGTTCTATCGGCCAGCCTACACAAATTAAAACCTGTTGTAACTTTTTTATTTAAGAGTGTAAAAGAAAGGTACAGTTAGCTTTCTGCTACAAATTTGATTTTCTATCTATATGTTCAATAATTAGAAAAGTATAAAAGTGACTTTGCATGTTGCATTGTAAATATATATATATATATATATATATATATTATAATAATATACAAAAACCCTTTTTGTTTAATATTTCAATTATTAAAAATTAATATAAAAATATAAAACATGTTTTGTGTGCAATACAGAAAGTATTATCTATTATAATAATTAATATTTTCTTCTTTTATTTTGTAGAATTTTTTTATATTTAACATATTTATTCATAAATAATAAAATATTCTACTATATAATTATTTTTTAATGGCAAACATGTTTCACAAAATTATTTGCATTTTCAATGCCATATTTATGATTAATAAATTATTTAAAATTTGTTTTTTCCCGCTACCCAGATTTCCTGTTTTAAATTTAAATTTGTTTTTTCCCGCTAACCAAGATTTCCGTTTTTTGTTGACATTTTAATTTAATTTTAAGGTTAGAAATATGTCATATCTTAAACATTAATAGTGCGTTCCGTATATCAACCGAAGCGACCGAAATCCCGGTTATCCTGAAACAGGTTTATATACGGAACGCGGTTACCTGAAAATGTCTTAAGTAGTTAGTAAGAACTTTTTAGATAGGTAGAATGGGTTATCTGTGCAACTTGTTGTTTTATCTCAACACTTGTCTTGGTTAGTCGGTGCTGTTAAAGAAGGTTGTTTGGAACCCTCTCCCAGTTGTGGTGTTGTTTTGAGGTGGATAACCGTAGTTTATGATCTCTATGGGTTAAGATCTGGCTCACGGCGTGGTGTGCAATGCCATGAGTAGTGCATAACTTAGGAGAGGATGTGCAAACCCCAAACTGCGTCGTCGGTATAGAAGCGTAGCAGTATTCGTAGACAGTAGACATTCCACTGGTGATAGCCAGTTGTTGGAAAAAATCTACGGCAAAGGGTGCAGGCCGGTAGGTCCCGTGCAGGCCAGGTGCGGAGAGATGATGCATCTAGGGCGGTTGTCAGAATCTGGTCAAGTCTATAGCCGTGGTCAGTAGGCATAGCGGTCGTCGTGTTGTTGTAGGAAATGGTGGGCCGCATGTTGATTTGAGAATATGGTTAAAGCAAAATCCTTACCGTCGTTGATTGATGCAAAATATTAACTGAAAACCAATTTTTAAGTTTTTATTTTTTGTTTCTTCATTGCTTCAACAATTTCGGTTGAATCCCTAATGGGCATATTTCTTACTTGCCGTGGGTCAATAATCTCTAGCAATAAACACTTTTCATAAAAAAATACTAATTGTTTTTCCATATTAGTTGACCAAAACTGATCATCTTTAGTAATTATTTCTGTTTTTAAGCCTTTTGGAGTCCATGCAGCAAACAAACAGTATCTTCGTTTAGTAATATGTAATTGTCCTTGAATTTGATAATACCATTTATGTTTCTTGTTAATTTCCTTCTTCGGGTGTCACATTTCTAGCTGAGTAAGGACATTTAATTTCTATTATTCCATCTTTATTTATCAATCCATCGGGAGTAGCTCCTAAATATGGAATATTGTCATCTAAAAACAGTCCGCAATTCTGAATTTTAATGTTGTTAAGTGACTCCAATTCTTGTATTGCGCGTTTTTCATTTATTAATCCATACTGAATAGGCTTCGAATTTTTATATAAGTCTGGTATCAAAGAATTATACAAAATATTTTTAACAAGATTTGTACAGCTTGTGTACATTCATCTCCTACAAACTATACCAAAATTTGATGCTGTTAATAAATTCTTACGAGCATTTATCCACTCATCACAATCAGATTGAGAACGAGTTCCAATTTCTAAAGTAATTCGTTCATATTTTGTTCTTTTTAGGGTTTGTAAGAAATCATTTTTTTGGGTTCAAATTCTTCAATCAGGTTTTTGACACGTCAGGATCTGACGATGAGTTCGGTTTTGAAGATTTAAAAACAATTTTTCTTTTTGTACGTCGTAATTTTTTGCGATAGATGTAGGAGATTTTTTGTTGCAAAACTTATATAATTCATAGAAAGGTCTTTTGGTATTATGTGCTATTATATAGCATTAAATTCTTCTACTACATTACTGTCTACATCACGAATTTTAGCATGGTTTGATAATCTGATAATAGGTTGCATTATTTTATCATAAAGTCCAGATTGAATAAATTGCACCATGCAGTTTTTTTCATCGGGTTCAGTTTTTTGGCAAAAATAATTTAACTCTATACACGATTTATGTTCACCAAAAATGTGACTTGCACAATCGTGTTTTTCAAGTTTTCGATATTGTATTGCTTTGGTTACTGATCCTCTTAACTTCAAAATATTTAAGTTAAGCAATTTTCTTAAATTTAAGGGGCCTTCATTTTTTTGATTACTTAAATCCTTCAACTTGTTACAAAAATTTCGTAAAAGATGGTTTCGACATTCAATTTTTTCTGCAGTAACATTTTGATATGGGTTTGATTCCAAATTTTTTTTGTAACATGAGCTGTCGCCATCAGCTAGCATTCGTTTATATATTAAACCATGCATTTCTTGGCTTTTGTTAAAACCATCTACAATAGCAGCAGCTTCCATTTGCAAGCGAACTTCCTTCCCAGTTTTTGTAACAGCGATGATTTTTAGGTGAAATACCACAATTTTGCGCTCTTTGGCAAACTAAACAATATTTATTTTTAATGTGGACATTTAAAACTTTTTTTTGTCCTAAATCCTATAATGGTTCCTAATACTGATAACGCATTGTAATTGGTTCGATATGAACGTTTGGACCATGCTCCATCACATACAACTGTTATAAATGGTACACCATTATTATTTACATCACCCGCTTCTAACGCTAACCGCTTTTTTTCTTCGCCGGCTTGTTTCATCTTACTCATTGCAACAGTTTCAAGATTATCACAAACAACTTCATGCGTCTTGATGTATTTTTTAAAACTCATGCATGGGATTTCAAGTGAAGCTGTAAATTCTTCTAGCATAGTATATCCTCCTCCAACATTTATTAGTCCCAAAACAGCGGCTTCATTTACACCCATTGCGTTTTTTTCATTATTAGTATTTAAAGATGAAAGATTTATGGTTATCCCACACATATTACATTTTAACAGAAAGTTGGAATTAAATCCACTTCGCGTTTTATCGATGATTTGCATGTTATTTAAATTGCAATTAAATTTAGAACTGTGATTAGCAATTTCTTTTAATGATTTAATAAATATTCAAAATCAACTATTCTGCGACCTGTTATTTTAATTTCTTTCTTTGTTTTAGTGGTAATTGTTTCATCAAATTGACTATAATGATCATTTTTAATGAACACGTTTGTACTGGCAACATTTTCAATATTATTTTCTATATTATCAAAAAAAGTCAAGGTTTCCATTTTTTCTGGAAAACTATTATTTTCTTGTTTGTCAAAATAGGTCAAGGTTTTGCTAAAAATGTTATTTTGTTTAGTACTTAGTACAAATATTTACTACAATCAAAGTATTTACCTGGGAGTCTCTATATTAGTATTAACTTCCACTGGTAATTCTTTTAACGATTTTCTGCAACACATATGTAAATTAGTTAGGCGCACAAAACATACCAAAACTAAATCAACTTTGTACGGTTTATTTGATTTATATATTTAACTGTTTATCTAATAAATTAATTGGTAATAATATAAACATATTTGTTTTAAATTAATTCTTAGTTATTTGAGTGGTAATTGAAATAAAAATAAGTTTTTTTAATTTGCTATGTACAAAATTGTAGAATTACTTTTTAGACCATTTGTCATTACTTCAAAAAGACCCTGTATAAATGCTAAAATGTGTTAAAATGTTTGCTGTGATTGTATCCTCAAAAACAAGTAAAAATTGCTTTATAAACTATAGGTCTGTTCCAACATACGATTTGGACAGTTTGCAAACCATTCAAACTATGCACACAAACAAATTACTGTGTATAAAAGATTGCCTAAGGTTGACAAATATTTGTTTGTGTGCACAGTTTGAACGGTTTGCAAACCGTCCAAATCGTATGTTGGAACAGACTTTATGTCTACATAATATTTTTTTAAAGATTGGTCGAATTATTCAGTATCTCAGTGTCTCCAAAAATATGTCAACAGCATCTTGTCTCACGTCGTAATTTATTGCTTCCTTATACGGTCAATTCCATTTTAAACGGACCAGAACAGGAAAAGGGTGCTTTTTTTAGTTTTTTGTCGTTTTTTAACTAAGTCGCATTTTATGTTTAAAAATCGTAAATTTAACTGAAAAAAAATTCTAGTAAAATCAATCAGAAATTTTCTGTAGAATTCAAGTCTATAAGCCGCAAAAGCCATAAAACCATTTTTTGTTCTCAGTGGGCTGGGCAAAAAGGAGCATTTTTTAGATTTTTTTTAACCGCCAATGTTGACGTATTTTGATGTAAATTAGTTTGAAAATATAAATTTGTTTTGTGTATTTGTTTTTTAGTGGTCTAAAGCTCAAAAAACTGCAAAAATAATTCTATTTATTTTTAAAAGTCAAAATAAAACGATAAAAAACTAAATCAAATATTTTTTAAAGGTTTCATACACTCATGAACCGATCAAAAAAGTACTTATAAGTTATAGAAACGGAGAAAAATAATAAAGCAAGTTTCTCGACATTAAGTTTTTTTTTTCGTAATATAACTTCGCTATCTGAAACAGATTCCATATTAGCTTTTGCTTTTTTTAAAACTTGACTTGTTTTGTGAATTTGTTTGGAGATACTTTTTTCAACCTCAAGTTTCCTTTGGTTTGCAATGGTAAGTTTTGTATTTGCGTCTTGTAGCAATTTGTTGCAATGTTTTAGCTTATCCTTTAATAGATTATTTTCAAGCAGAATCTTTTTGCAACACTCATCGCTGCATATTTTATCTTGTTCAAGCATAATGTTCATAGACTTAGTCAACTCTAACGATTGTAAGTATGGTCTTGTAGTAGCCTCCTAACTTGAAAACCTTCCATGGTCACTTTTAATACCCAAATCTGGTGAAGAATTCCTTTCATGTTCAATTTGTAAAGAATTCTCTTCACCTGTATTTCTGCTCTGGTCCGTTTGAAATGGAATTGCTTATATATTATATTATTTCAATGTAGAATTGATTCTAACATTATCACCTGTAAATAACAAAAAATGCACATAAAAACTTTAATTCAATAATCTAATTAAATATGATGATGATGGTTACAACTAACAAAACCAAAATTAAGAAAATATATTATTTTGCACAACGACCTACACAGGAAAGTTTTTTTATTTTAATTTGGTGTCGCGTTGCACTTGTTTATAAAGCGTTTTTAGCACACCAAACTTTATATAGAAACATTATACATTTATACTCGTATGTTGTTTAATAGTATTTTTCTTATTATTTCTTGGTAATGACAACTTGTAATTTGAATAAAACAAAAATAATATTTTAAATTGTATAATTAAATTTTTTTATATACTTTTATATGCTTTATTTTTATTATTTAAATAATAAAAATAAAGCATATAAAAGTATATAAAAAAATTTAATTATACAATTTAAAATATAAATACTATATGCAAAAGTAATTAACAACTAAAAATAATATTGTTACCTTAACAAATTTAATAATACAAAAATAATACATACCGAACATTCCACTTTTTAACAAATCCACCACTTTTTCTGCGAGCGTTTAATCGCAATCTTTTTTTATTTCCTCTACGTTTATCCGGTTTATTCTCCATGATAATTATAAATTTAAAAAAATCACTGGTCACAACGCACTAATAAATTGATGTATTATATGAGTCGCGCAAGCTAGTGGAAAATTTAATAGCCGAATGTTTGCAGAATGTACTAGTATAACATTCACTGACGGCGAAGTGAACGTCTTTACTTTATTTCAAACTAGATGACGCCACATTACTGTCTTTATTTTGTGTTTTTAAGCTTTTAGTAATCCCACGATTATTTGGTTATTAATAACTTTTATCTAATTTGACAAAATTTATAAGGAAGACAATATTAATTATCTTCGTTTCCCATTCTTTAAATTTTTGATTAATTATATATTAACATCAACAAAAAATAGCAAACTTAGTCGTTTTTTAACAATTTTCAAATGACTTTACTCACAAAAAATATATACATTTTTTTAATTCTAAAAGGTTATAAACGACAATTAGAGTATGATCTACAAGTATTCAAAATTTTAAATTGATACGTCGTCAATTAACGAGTTAAGAGTGTGATTGTTGCAGCATGTTTTTTACATATTTTCAATGGGCAGAATAAACCCTTAACAATTGTTTTTCAAATAAAATTAAAACCAGTTTAGAGCTGATTTAAATTAGTTTTGCTGTTTTAAGGTTTGCAACTGGGATAAATTACGTTTAAAACAAGGATAATTTTTTTTTTATTAAAAACATATTAATAATTGTGTTCTAATAAAAATTAAACCAGTCTAAAGTTGATTTAAATAATTTTTGTCTTTTTAAGGTTTGCGACTTGGCTTAATCTGGTTTAAAACAAGAATAAAAATAATTTTTTATTCAAAACATATTAACAATTGTATTCTAATACAAATTAAACTAGTTTAGAGCTGATTTAAATTAGTTTTGTTATTTTAAGGTTTGCGACTTAGTTAAATCTGATTTAAAACTGAAATAATGTATATTTTTTGATAAAATCATATTAACAATTGTTTTTCAATAAAATTAAAACCAGTTTAGAACTGATTTAAATTAGTTTTGCTGTTTTAAGGTTTGCGACTGGGATAAATTAGGTTTAAAACAAGGATATTTTTTTTATTAAAAACATTAACAATTGTGTTCTAATAAAAATTAAACCAGTCTAAAGTTGATTTAAATAATTTTTGTCATTTTAAGGTTTGCGACTTGGCTAAATCAAGTTTAAAACAAGGATAAACATATTTTTTCCATTCAAAACATTAACGATTGTATTCTAATACAAATTAAACAAGTTTAGAGCTGATTTAAATTAGTTTTGTTATTTTAAAGTTTACAACTTGGCTAAATCTGGTTTAAAACTAAGATAATGTATATTTTTTGATAAAATCATATTAACGATTGTTTTTCAATAAAATTAAAACCAGTTTAGAGCTGATTTAATATAGTTTTGCTATTTTAAGGTTTGCGACTAGGATAAATTAGGTTTAAAACTAGGATAAAAATATTTTTTTATTAAAACCATATTAACAATTGTATTATAATAAAAATTAAACTAGTCTAGAGTTGATTTAAATTAGTTTTGCTATTTTAAGGTTTGCAACTGAGATAAATTAGGTTTAAAACTAGGATAAAAATATATTTTTATTAAAATCATATCAACAATTGTATTCTAATAAAAATTAAATCTAGACTGGCTAGAGTTGATTTAAATAATTTTTGTTATTTTAAGGTTTGCAACTTGGCTAAATCTGGTTTAAAACAAGAATAAAAATAGTTTTTTATTCAAATCATATTAACGATTGTATTCTAATACAAATTAAACTTTTTTTAGAGCTGATTTAAATTAGTTATGTTATTTTAAGGTTTGCGACTTGACTAAATTTTATTTTTATACATTTTAACTATTTTGTGGTTAAAAAAATATATATTTGGAATAAATATTTATAAGTAATTATTAATGCAAATAAAATTTATGGTTTGCAAAAGTTCAGCCAGAAAACTTAATCTAGAGTATTTTTGTTAGTCCAAATTAAGTTGCAGACAAAAATATTTGTTAATTCTTTGCCTTACCTTTAACAGTTTATATTTTACGTTATCACTGGTTGCCTAGGAAAATTAATTAAATAAAATAAATTTCTTTATTTAATACATTCAATTCAAATACTTAAAACTAAACCTAAACAATCATAAATAAATAAATAAAAATTGTTCTAAATTATAAAACTAAAGAAATACTTTTCAAAATTTAATACAAATTCACTACAAATTTATTTAATTAAATATCAAAGCCGCAATAAGAATTTCTTAAATACAAACTATTTGCTTAACTTATTTAAGAACTAAATATATAATTAATATAAATTAAAATTGACACAAAATAATACTGAAAACTATATCTATAGTAAGAACAGCTTCTGCTTTTTTAAATCGAATAATAAATTAGTTAATTAAAAGTTATTTTTCTTGGGAAAAAGTATGTCATTAGATAAACCAATACAAAAAACTTGTTAATTTTAAGAGAGCAACACAGAATATGTTTTCTTATAGTATAAAATATTTATTATTCTTTTTGTGCAAAATAAAATGATGGAAGACTTTTATTCTATTTTTAATTACAAGTAAGAAGGAACATAGGTTTTAATTATACTATTATTGAGGACTAACTATAAATGTTTACTACATTTATATATAAAAAAATAGAATCTCAAATAAAATTCAATTTTATTTGGTACCAAGAGATAAGATTATATTTGCGTTATTCGTCTGGCAAGATATTTGTTCAGTAATAGTTTAGCAGTACTAAATATTGGTATCACAGCCCCAAATATTTTAATAAACATTTTCTAAAATTACGATGATAGCAAATGATTATAACCAGCGATGAGCTTATATTAAAGTAAAGTGACTTTGTCTCAAATCTTAAATTAGGGTTTCAGCTCAAGAAAATGGTCAACTACTAGTAATCAAGAAAAAAAAGACGCAAACAAAGATACGTCATAAAGTTTTCAAACATTTTCCAGTATTGTAACAAGTGTAGTAGCATAAAGATAAAAAATAGTTTAAATATAATTTTTCTAGCTCACCACTGATTATAACTAAATGAAGAATTATTACTTTCAAGTACAAAATAAAACCATCCTAACCAACAACAGGTGATTTACTCGGTATAAATAAACAAATAAAAACACAGCCAAAAACACCCACACTTGTAAATAAACAAAACAGAATATAAAATGCAAAAAGGCTATAAAAAACTTGAAACAGTTTTGTAATAATCACAGCAAAAAGACAATAAAACATAAAATAAACAAGCGACGCGGCAAGTCTGGCATTTTTAGGAAAAAGATATTCTGACAACTTAAAAGGAACCGTTGCTAATCCCAACGTATGGCAAATTAAATACAAAGTCATAAGAATTAATAGAAGATATTCATATTCTTCATTAATTTTAAAATACAACACCAAAACAACACTGATTAATAAAATAGTAACGCACATACAAGAAATCAGAAGGACATACTTTTTATTATATTTTGAAGTATAGTAAGTACCTAATAAATTCATAATAAGGAAAACGAAGCCGTAAAAAATAGCACAATGTTCAGGATTTGGAACTTGCATCTCGCGGAACATAAATTGGCAATAGACTACTAGAGCTGGTGCACCGCAAAATTGTTGTACAAATGCAGTCAAAACCAATACAGCTGTATGATGACGCAAATGATTTAATTTAAAAAATCCAATTAAATTCAATTCAGCTGTTTTTGATAAATAATCCCCAATTACAATATCTAAATTGCATCCTGGTTTTATAATCCGTAGCAATTTTTTGGCTTCTTTGATTTTGTTGCGGTGTACTAATTCACGTGGTGTTAATGGTAGAAAAAAACATATGAAAAATATTGCTATTGTAATAAATAAACTAATTAATGAAAATGATCTGAAGTCTGTAAAAAGTCCCATAATATATGCAATAAGTACTCCTAACATTATATATGATGATATCATTCTACTTAAAGTTTTAATTAATGGACCATCCGATATATTTTTGACGTATATTTTGGCTTGTCCTAATCCATACCCCATGCCTGTGCCTATAACAAATCTGCTTCCTAGAAGGTAGAATAGGTTGGTTGCTTGCCACATGATGGTCCATCCAATTGTCATTAATATTAGTGCGACTAGTATTCCGTGTTTAGAGGAAAAGAATTTGTTGTTAGAGAAAAATGTTCCAAATATTGCTCCAAACATTAAAAGTCCAGCAATTAAAGGACTTTGGACCATTGATATTGGTAATGGTGAGTCTTCTGCCAATAGGATGATGTATGTTGGGGATGGCCAACCCAACATTATGCCAAATGGAAGGCATACTAAGGAAGCTGAAACAAAAAAAAGCATAATTAATTAATAATTTTATTAATTATTATTAAAGTTTAATGGCAATTTATTTAAGAATGAGTACAATAGTTCAAATTTGTACAATCAATGAAAGTTAAAGTTAGAAGCATCCCAACTACTATTTTTATATCCAGTATTGTAACAAAGACATCAACTATAGAGATTGTTTTTATTGGTAGTTTACATTAATTAAGCCATCACATCTGTGCACAATGCATTTCTCATAGAACTTGCATGACAACAATACAAAACGTCCAAAGAAGTAAAAAATGCAATTACCTTTCAGTTGTAGCTATTGCTTATGTTTAAAAATGATTAACTCCAACGATTAACATGTTTGAAGTTAAAAATGTTCAACTTTAAACATGTTAATTGTGTGTATAATTTTTATATTAATTATTGTTGTCAGAAATTTCATTCATGATGACCTATAGTGTGGAAGACCTAAATTTAAGATAGAAAAATAGAATTATTAGAAACAAGTATTTTTTAAATTCTACATAAAAATTTGGGAATGAGCAAAGTTTTGATACGATGGATTTTCAAGCTGCTCAGTCCCAAACAAAAACTGCGTCGTCAACAAAACAATAAAAACTTGATGATGATAAGACCTGGATCTACGCAATGGGTTTATAACAGCTCTCCACCACCCAAGAAAACAAAAACTCAACTTTCAGCTCAAAATTTGGGAATGAGCAAAATTTTGGTACAATGGATTTTCTTCAAGCTGCTCAGTCCTAAACAAAAACTTTGTAGACAACAAATTTGCAATAAAAACTTGATGATGATGAGATTTGGATCTGTACAATAGGTTTATAACAGCTCTCCACCACCCAAGAAGATAAAAACTCAACTTTTTGCTCAAAATTTGTGAATGCGCAAAGTTTTGATACAATAGATTCTCAAGCTGCTCAGTGCCAAACAAAAAATGAAGAAACAAAAAGTATAGGTTTGTTTGGTCTAAAATATAATGTGGACCGACGTACAGCAAGCTTTTGCCATGGAAGTGTACTTAGCAGCATCAAGAGTATTGAGTTGTCTATTGATGAGAATGGTAATTTTGAGTAAATTTTTGTATTTGCACTTTAGTTTAGCTAATTAAACTTTTTTAACTGACCAGTTATTAAGGAAGTCTCAAAAAACAAAAAAGTTTTATGTGAAAACTCGTTTAGGACTGGCTATTTGATGTGACAAAACAAAACCCTCCTACTCTTTTACTCGTAATTTATTGCCCTGTGATGAAGTATATAATGCGGTACTATGTCATGGCCTTTGTATTCAGTATGTTGATTTTTTGTATCTTAAATCTTTTAGGGCATGTTTACTATAATTTGTACCATTTCTGTCAACAACAGATTTGAATTCAGACACAACAGGGACCCATGTTCCAAACATTGTTTTGAGCATAGCATTGTACCTCATTGCACAACGCGTTCACCATAGAACACTAAAATGTTGGTCCTAAAATCCTCGATGTCTCTAAACTTCAGAGTATTTGAGTATATTTATATTTAAAATCAATGTTTATTTGTGTACATAAAACTGGTTATTGTGTGATATATTGTACGTATTGTTCTCGTTCATTCTAATAGTTTTTTTTTTAAATAAGATAAAAGGTTTACCTTTATAACTTCAAAAGTAATACGATACGTGTTTTTTTTTTATTCTGAAAGGTTGAAGTTTGGCACTTTCTGAGGGTGCACACATACATATCCAATACAGTTAAGATCAATTTATTCTTTCTTTGGTAATGTTCTAGATACCCACGTAATCAATGGCTATTTACTTTTTAGATTTGTTGATAAGATTGAAAAAATTCTATTTTGAGTAATACATATAAAAGAAAAAATAATCAGTAAATAATGTAAAAAACTAATTTTTTGTTTTTAAATTTTAAATAAAATATTATATACAATTAATTCAATATTGTAATTTTCAAAATAACTTCTTTGGGAAGCTACAAAGCGCTAAAACAATTCTTTTAATTCTCATAGCAGTGTTGGAACTCTGATACTGAAATAACCTTCAAATGGTCGGTCGGTTGAATGTTTTTAAGGTGACTTTTAATTTTGGAAAAAAGAAAAGTCACAAAATCTCAAGTCAGGCAAATAAGAAAGCTGAGGAGCCAGAGAAACTTGTTTATTAAAATTGCCTTTTTGTTATCTTTTGATAAAATTGTTGATTGACTTTTTGGAACTAAGGCAAAAATTGTTTGTAGGTTATTCACTGGCTATCAAGAAAACAAATTAGGCTTCCGAGGTGTGGTTTATCTTTAATCGACTTGCTTCTTTTTGAAACGCCTTAGACCACGTATTCTTGACAAAATACTGTCTACGTAGACCTGCTAAGGTTTTGTAAAAGTTTTTGTTGTACTGTGGCTAAGTTTGAGCAAAACCCTAGTTCAAAAAAATTGTGACCAAACCAAATGACTTTAGAAAGCTTAATTTTGTACTAAAACCGTATTACATAATTATCTGTTGCCTTTCCAAGTTTTGCACACAAAGAAAATCTGCGTTGCCAATCTACTTTTGTTATCCAAAGATGGGGTTAATTGTTTCTGTTTTATCTAGCTAATAACAGTCCAAAATAACCTGCTTACCAAATTGTCAGACAGTTACAAAGGTTCTATTTGCAAGTATTTTATGTTCAAACGTGCATTAAATAAAAAAAAAATTCAAATGACAAAGAAAAGCAGCTCTGCCATAAGTAAATGTGCGCGTAGATTGCGTGGATCAAAAAAGGTACATTACACTAGAATAGATTAAACGGTTGTAGAACTGCGTAAAGAAAGGCAACTGGATATCACTTCTATAAACCTTCTTAAGAATAATTATCATGGCTGTACAAAAAAAAATTGAAAAAATCAAAAATTGTCGTGAGCGAGGAAACAGTCGCAAGAGTGAAAAGCTCCCGCAATTAATTGCAGTTTTTACTGCTGCCAAATGGTCAGGTGCTGGGGAGCTTATACGCGAAAACACAGAAGCTGGAAGAAATTGAACAAAATGGACGCAATGTACCAGCGGCACATGGACGGTAAGGAATACTCATTAAGACGGACTCCGTTGCAGACGTCACCTTGCTAAAATCTACCCAGCTACGGAAAGAGTACAAGCTGGCTCTGAGGCAGAGCAAAGCCTCCGCTCTCGTGGCTATTATTTTGCTGATAAAACAAATCCTTGCCCATCCATCCAAAGAAGAACTAACCCAGGCCTCCCCTAAATAAGTTGCAAAGTCACCACCGTTTGCCGACCCCGGAGCACCAGGTCCAGACCTCCTGCAAGAGGCCGGCCAAGATTTCAATTCATTCTAACCCGTCCGACGTCGTGAAGCCAATAGACACTCAGCTAGAGAGCGATGTTTTCTCCCAGAAAGTGTAGTCCAAAAAATCAAAGAAGCGCAGGATGATACGGGTGAGTCCTCTTTGAGTATTTGTAATTTTAGACCTTCAGCCAAACCCAGTCAGGCGCCAAAAAAGACTTTAGCCACCAAAACCAAAGGTTTCAATTCTATCATCAATGCTCTTCAATCTGTATACAGACCGTCTCAATGTAAGCGGTCTTATGGGAAAACAATCGGCAATCTCCGCCGCCGGCAAAAAAATTAACACGTGCGCATTCTACGTGCGAGCGTATGAATACTGATTGAAGGCATAATATTTATGTTATTTACGTTATTCGAGTAGAGAGTTTCGGCGGCGGAGATTGCCTATTGTTTTCCCATAAGACCGCTTACATTGAGACGGTTTGTATAGAAGACATACCATGCATCACTCAAGATGTAAAAATAGCTCACTATGCAGACCACAAGACACTTATGTACAGGAATCCAAAAGTCATCATGCTAAGACTTCAAGCGACATGTAAGGTACTTCGGTACTGGAGAGTAAAAAACAATCCGGAGAAAAGCAAGGCTATTCTTTTTACCAAATGTCACAAACGAACTCTTCATAAGAACGTTTATCTCAACGGTGCTTCACTTCCTTGGATGGATACTGCACCGTACCTAGGAGTAGAGCTAGATGGTGGACTACTTCTTAGATGAGATATTAAGACCATCTTGGATAAGGCCAGGATGGCAAGTAATATGTTAAATCCACTTCTACGCAGGGACAGCAACATAAACTCTACAAACAAGTCGCGATTATTTACTGATGCAGGAATTGTCCTGATTAGGGATCATATGTTTGTAATAGCAACAAATTTCTTTGAAAAAGTCGCAAATCACTCAGATCCTGAGTTAGCTCGTCTTGCAGAGCAAGATGAACAATTTTTCTAATACAAAAGGCCTATCAACATGTTTGCTGTATAAGGAAAACTTGTGGCTTTTCAATCGCCACCCCACTTAATAAACGCCTACAAGGCTAGCGCAGGATGCGCACTTCTAAATGACTTCTCGAAAACGTCACTTATAAGGCACAGTCAGATTGGAAGGTTGTACACATTGATGTGTGAATCTTCTGTGAGTCGGTAGTCGGTAGGTGCTTCAAAACTTTTTCTTTTTTTTTTTTTTTTAATTCATTATTTTTTTTTTCTCCCCACTTGCTGCTTTACACCGTTTCCATATATGGTAGGCTGCAAAGCTTTGTATTCGTATACATTTGTAAAGTGAATCCGACAAATTAGTCTTTAGGAAATTCCCCACCCCAGCCAACAAAAAAAAGCCAAAGGTTCTACAATCCGGCGGCCAGTCCCTAACATTCTGTCGGCTAATTCCGGTCCGGCTAATGTATCCTTGGGCCATCTATTGCGTCTCGTTAATCCGCCGGCTCCCACAGAGGGCAGTGGCTTTCGTCGCCCACTTCCCATAACCATTTGGGAGAAAACTCTTTTTAAGGGCTGTTGACAACTTTCAAGTCAATTATCATTGCCATTGACCACACTGTCAACGTAGCCGATGGCATCCATGTACATTCCTTTACGTATATGAATTTTTGTGCTGTAACTGAGCAGGCACTATCTCTAATATGGGCATTTTACATATCCACTAGGAGCTGAAAAAACTCTAAAGTATGTCATCAGGAACATACCAGGTTGTACCACTTCAGACGTGGTACAAGCTAAGCTCGGAGATTTGAGATGACCTCAACTACGCGCATGGGCAAAAATAGAAAAATTTTCTCAATGTTATATGTCCCACTCCCCTAGGGAGCTAAAATCCGAGAGATCATGTCTCTCACCGAGATCTGCGGGCTTGTATTGTCGAGTACAAAAAGAAGTGGGCAAAAATTGCACAGTGACATCGTTGCCAGCAGTATGACCACGCGGCAACTAGGTGCAACGCACAATATGTGTGTGTGTTAAATGCGCCAGGGCTCATCCAAGCTCCGTTTGTACCTTCTCCAAAAATTCCAGGCAAGTACCAACATGCGCCGGGTGCGGTGGGTCACACACTGCCAGTTATAAAGGCTGCACGGTTTATGTGAAACTTTGTGCTAGTCGCTACAGCAAGGCTTACGGTAAGACACCTGCTCATTGTCAGCAGATTACCGCAAAACACCCTAAAGCACGCAAATCCTATGCACTCTGCTCAATTTTTAGCCAACTAAATGGTTAATTTTTCAGAGTTTACAAAATAGTTTGAATTTCCCAGACATAGTCGTATTTCGAGCTCATCACAAACACTATGCAACGCCTATAAGGCGGCTCACTAGGAACATTATGTAATTCAAACCCATGAATCATCTTACCAAGTTGGAAAGGTCATTACGCTCAAATAGCGTCAAACTTTCATATAGGACTCATTTTAGGGAAGGTTTATTTGGTAGAAGCTTGTGAGTGTGAATATGACACTTTGTTAAGTCTTTAGAAAAATACCCCTCCTAACCCTAAAAAAAAAATTGTGGCTGTAAAAACAAACCTTAGTCCCTGACAGAATCAAAGGGTGCAATAAATACGGTAATCATAGTTGATCAAAAAGTGCACAAATTAATGACGCGGATTGTTCCATATAGTGATCGAGTAATGCTATTGTAGATAAAAGTCATATAGGAAATTTAAATGTAATAAAAGTATATGGACCGGCCAAAACACTGAACATGGTACTTTCAGCAATGAGAATACAGGAAGTTATTATTATAGTGGAAGATTTAAACTCAAAAAGTAGTGGGAAATTGAAAAATAGGAGAATTTAGTTTAAGAGAGCAAAACAAAAAAGCAACCAGCTAATGAAATTTTGTCAAACAGAAAACATGGTAATAACAAACACAAACTCTAAATTACCAAAACAAAGATTGTTCACGTAGCTATCTTCGGCAGACACAAAAAATAAAATTATTAAAAACTAAACATCATAAATACAGGGAGTTTATAAATGAATGGGATTATGTAATCACTTTAAATATGCCGCCTTTTTAAAATTGTCTACTACACTATTTGTTTTGACAGTTCAACTTTGACAGCTGTAAAGCAAGCAAGGTTATAAGAATGTATACAAATAGACTAGAGCGGCACAAACGTACATTAGATGGTTACATAATCCCAAACATTTATAATCACCCTGTAGAAGAAGTACAAAAAGTGCAGCATTATTTCAGTGAAAACATATTCAGATGCGGATATAGCTTCAGATCACATCATCATCATCATTTCTCAGCCGTTTCTTGTCCACTGCTGAACATAGGCCTCCTCTAAGTGTTTCCACTGGTTTCTGTCTTGAGCGGTGTTGATCCAGTTTCCCGCTATCCGTTTCACGTCGTCGCTCCATCTAGTGGGTGGTCTTCCTCTGCTTCTCTTATCTTCTCTAGGTCGCCACTCTAGAATTCGTTTTGTCCATCGGTTGTCTTTAGTGCGAGCTATGTGTCCAGCCAATCTCCACTTGGTTTATGTGATACGCTCAATAATGTCTTGTAACTTGTATTCTGTGTCTAATAGTTGTGTTTGGCACTCTGTCTATTTTAGTGATTCCCAGTATAGCTCTTTCCATTGCTCTTTGCATTGCGTTTATTGAGCGCTTCGTTAGGGTCAGAGTTTCCGCCCCGTATGTCATTACTGGGAGCACAGACTGGTCGTACACTTTCCGTTTCAGGCATATAGGAAGTTCTCCTTTCAGGGTGTCTCTTAGTTTCCCAAAGGCTGCCCAGCCCAGCCCTATACGTCGAGAGATTTCGGTTGTCTGGTTGTCTCTGCCAATTTGTATTTCATGGCCAAGGTATTTGTATTTGTGGGTTTGATCTATTTCTCTTTCGTCAGTCCCTAGGTTTGCACTGGCCACTAGGTTTGTCATAAATTATGTTTTGTGGTAGTTAATATTCAGTCCTACTTTTGCTGCCGCTTGCTTTAGGTCTTCAAGCATTTCTTGTGCGTCCCCTAGATTGTCGGTTATTATGACAATATCGTCGGCAAAACGTAGGTGATGTAGGTGTTCGCCGTCTATGTTTATACCCTTTTTCTGCCAGTTCAGTGTTTTGAATATATATTCTAGCACCGCTGTGAAGAGTTTGGGGGATATAGTATCACCTTGTCTTATTCTTCTCCCTATTTTGAATTTTTTTGGTTAGTGCATGGAGTTTTACGCTTGCCGTGGCATTCTTATATATAGTGTGTAGAAGTTCTGTATATCTGTGGTCTACTCGGCATTGGTTGAGTGCGTTTAGTATAGGTGGCAGTTCTACTGTGTCGAACGCTTTTTTAAAGTCGATGAATACTAGAACGAGTAGTTTATTATATTCTATTGATTTCTCTATTAGGATCTTTATTGTTTGTAAGTGGTCGTTTGTGCCGTATCCTTTTTGAAAACCGGCTTGGTCACGGGGTTGGTATGCGTCCAGTTTAATTTTTAGGCGCTTTGTGATTATTTTAGTAAAGAGCTTGTATAGGTGAGAGAGTAGGCTTATGGGTCTATAATTTTCTAAGTTTGTTATGTCACCTTTCTTGTGTATGAGTATTGTAACCGCATTATTCCATCTCTTGGGAACCGTGCCTTTTTCAAGACATAGGTTTAACAGAGCAGCGATTTCTTTAATGAGTCTATCTCCTCCTCTTTTCACCGCTTCAATAGCTATTTGGTCTTCGCCAGGGGATTTGCTTCCTTTCATTTCTTTGAGGGAGTTTCTCACCTCTTCTATTGTGATGTTTGGCATGTCTTCAGAGCCAACGTTTGTTATGCCTGGCACTTTCCTTCCTGTTTGTCTTGCCTTTGGTGTCTTGTTGTTAGTGCTTGTTATTTGACTTTTATACAGTTTTTTGTAGAATTTTTCCACTATATTGAGGAGACTTTCTTTGTTTGTCGTTTCCTCTCCTGTTGCATCTTTGAGCTTTAATATTTCCATTTTCCTTTCGGCCAGTTTTCTTCTCATGACTTTCCGATTTTCCTCGATTGTTTGTTTAATTATTTCTGTATTGTATCTTCTTAAGTCTTTGCGTGCTTCTGTGGAGATTGTTTTGTTCAGCTTTCTTATTTCGTCTAGATTATTCGGGTTTCGCCTTGTCGATCTTCTTTGGCTCATGAGTTGTTTGGTTGCATCACTAAATTTTTCGTCATTT